>VZTE01000050.1:152951-201594 GCA_013397775.1 Eulacestoma nigropectus
TTATCTTTTTTTTTTTTTTTTTTTTTTTTTTTTTTTTTTTTTAAGTGTCTGCTGGCTCCCAGGGGACAACACGTTTCAGTATCTCTCTCTCATTCGTACCTGCACAAAATATAGATATAGAGCTCTGGAAGAAAATTCCCTCTTCAGCTGAATTTTGTGTGTAGGACCTACTGTGGCCAGAACTGCTGCTTCCCTAATGTAGAGAATCTGCTATTTGAACTTATTTAAAAATATAAAGGCTAGGTTCTCCTCTAATCAGTACCTACATAAGCCAACACCAAACTGCTTTAAATTAGAAAATAAAAACATGTTTGTGCTATCATTTCACATGCAGGGTTTCCTTAATCCATTCTTCCAATTTTAGTAGTATTTCTAACAAAATGTGGACAATTCTTACATCTGAGGTACCAAGATGCTTGTGAGAGCAGAATGACTGACAGTTTTTTCCAAAACCTGATGGGGAATCCCTCCAGCATTCCTCCTTCTTGGAGCTGGAATTGAGCCTTAAGCCTCTTTGTTGTTCCCCTGTCTAGGCACAAAGCCTGTCCTTGATTAAAGACAGCACATCAGTCATAACCCGAAGTTCCATAAGTGCAGTAGCTTATTTCTTGGTAGTCTTCTTGCAGCAGTGAGTCAGAAATCTTCATGTTATAACAGCTTAAACCAACGACCTTGGTGCTCCCAGAAGCATAAGACACGGGTGAAAGCTCAGGAGCCAAGTGCAGCTCTCCAAAGCCAGCATAAACTCATTCCTGGTGTTCAGGTCTCCAGCAGTACCTGAGACGCACTGTCAGTAGTAAGGGACTCCTCTGGGGGTGGGGTGAGAGGCAGGAGTGATACGGAATTATGGGGACAACATATTCCCCACACCTAAATTTAAATTGGGTATTCACAGTAAAAAGCTGAGCTGGCCCAGATAAAGAAGTTCAACCGTTTCTTGAAAAAAAGAATAAAGCAGACATAAAAGCATGCCGTAACTGAATTAGTGAACATCAGAAAAACCAAAACGGGTCTATCAACAGCCCCAGGTGTCAGTCCCATTGCTCCCCATGCTTCCCACAGCCCTGAACTGCGGGCACCAGGAGCCACCCCCACGCCACGGGCACCCCCCTGTACGTGACGTGCTCAGCCTGAACCACAGCCAGCATCTTGTTCAGGCAGAGGTTCAGAAACATACTGTTATCTAAGTCAATCCTCTCAGCCAACCAATTCCAGCAACTCACTTTGAAAACACCACCCACATTCTATAAGAATTCAGATTTGAGACGCAGCCCACAGAGATTAATGAGGGATTGAATTTATGCCTCAAGAGCTTCCAGTGGTTTGATTTTTCTGCTATACCATTATAATCTTCCTATATGTGAAGGCTGCTCACATGCTTCCAGAAAGGGCTTGATTTCACAGCTAATAAAAATTGCATTCAGGAAAATTAAATAAATAAAGCAGTTGCTATTACTCAGGCTGTATTTTAGCACAAAGTCTGGTGATGCAAATTAGTGTATGGTGGCCAAACTGAGTTTCAGGAGGTATTTTTCTCAGCTAAAGCTCTGCCATGTGCAGGTGGGCCCCATGAAAGGGACCCAGTGGGGTGGGGGCTCTGCACGACCCCTCCACCTGTCCTGGCACTGGGGGGGCACTTTCCAGCAGCCTCCAGAGCACGATGGGGGTGCTCCCTGTGGAGAGCTTTTCACTCAAGGTTTGAGGAATGGCAGAAGCCAACAAGACCCTTCCAGTACTCCTCAACCTAGTGACAATTCCAGCAGACCTAGTGACAATTCCCCACCACTTAGGCACGAATGCTGCTGGAAGCCATCCTGCTGAGTGTCCCCATAAAAAGCAGTCAAACACAGCTCTGCACATACCAGGCACTGCAGTACAAGTACTAAACAAGGTGTTAGCTTGGGCACAGCAGCTGGAAAACACCTCTGTGAATTTCTAGCTCATTCTATTATGCTACAGCAGACACAGGCAGCCCTAGCAGAGCACTGGGGTTTTGCTTTCTGTGGGACTGTTGCTTTCCAGATTTCATTTTTATCAAGTTTGAATTGGATACTCTGGGGGAAAGGAGGGGCAAGAATCCCAGCACTGACTGAAAAGTCAATTAACCTTGTTCACACAGACTATCAGAAAATGTCTCTATCCTCTCCACCTCTCCCAAAAAGGAAAGAGAGAACATTTACCTTTTCTTAGCACCAAGTATCTCCTCATATCTCTTTCTAAGTGATCCAGGAACCTATATAGCTGTAGGAAAGAAAACACATTCTTCCTCTCTACATATTACATGTGAGACACTCTGAAACAGCTCTCAGGATTGTCCCACAGAACAAGCCCAGAATGACAGCATGGACCACCACTGTCTGACACTTGGGATTTTCCTGCTTCTGCATCCGTTTGAGCCTCATTGTGCACGATCCAGCACAACTGTACACATTTCATGGTTAATGTACTCAAAATAAGCATTACTCAGACTGATGACTAGGTCTTCCCTTACAGCCATCTGGATGGTTTATTTTAGAAAATGATTTGGAAGAACAGTGCTTTATTCATAATTATTCCGAGGGCTCCATTAGAACATAGGGGCTGTAGGATCCAGCTCCTGCCTTTCTCTCACTGGCCTCCAGCTTCACATTTCCCTCAGTAGTTCCCACAGTTTTTGAAGAGGAAGATCACATTTATCATTAACCACAACACCCTCTTATCATCAAACTTTGAACTGCAACACCATGCAGGTCCCAGAGATGACTCACCATAAACTCACTGACCCAGAGCCACCACACACCTCCAGCACAACTGTCTTGCACCAGGCTGCAGTCACGTGACAGAGCTGCACTTTACATAAATGCAAATTAATGTTCAAATTACTCACTCAGGCCTTTGCTGGAATTGCTGCCTTTCAGTGTGCGTCACTTTCTGCACTGGAGCCGTGACGGGCAATGGCAGGCTCAGGGTGCCACCAACACAGGTCCCAGAGGCTGATGCCATCCTGCCATGCAAAAAGGGAGAAGCACTTTAAATTTAGGAAGGGTTCTTGTGTCTCTCATCCAAGCCTCATGGTGCCTAAATTATTTATTGTGCATTTACTGCATTATTTATTGAGTCCTTTTTGCCCATATATGCAAGGGACATACATGCAATGAGCCAGTGGCTCTGCCACGGATTTCATACACCATCCCAGCTCCAACAGTTCCTTACCATTCTCCTCCAAAGGATAGATTACCATGCTATTTTCAAGGTAAATATGTTTTCCCGTGGGTGCAGAGTTCTCCTCGGGTGAAAAGATTCCAACAAACCTCTGGAGAGGCAGGATCTTGCCCAGGAACCATGGCAGAATGAGCTGAAATTACCACGAAAGGTCATGGAAAGAGTTTTTGTTACAAATGTGGTTCTGGTCACTGTGAATAAGGCGCCATCTTGTTACCCCCAGGTATTCACATGCCCTGGAGGGCACTGCTGGACTCTCCTGCTGTGGCTTCCTCTTCAAAGAGACCAAAACAACCATGGAGCATTTCCCATGTTTGATCCACTGAAGCTTTTGGGGACTGGCATGAAGCTGTGTTGGGGAAGGTTTAGATTGGGTGTCTTCACCCAGAGGGTGGCTGGGCACTGGAACAGGCTCCTCAGAGCAGTGGTCACAGCACCAAGCCTGACAGAGCTCAGTGAGTGCTTGAACAACCCTCTCAGGCACAGGGTGAGATCTTTGGGGTAGTCCTGTGCAGGGCCAGGAGCTGGACTCAGTGATCCTTGTGGGTCCGTCTCAGCTCAGGATATTCTGTGATTCCATGACTGGCTTTGCTTTCCCCCTCAGGGCAAAGCTTCTGTCTGCTGTTTCCCCCGAGCCAACACTGCCTTTTCAGAGAACATTTCCATCTGTAATTACTGCACAATGGGACAAAGTGAGGGTGCTTTGATCATGTATTCATGATATCTCCCCTGCTTTGAAGATAACTCTGCAGAGTGACAGCAGCTGTTTTAATCCCCAGGTGGTGCCAATAAATATAGGAACCAGTAGTTTAACACAACGCTCTCCATGGTCTCATATTCCTCCAATACCTAATAATAGAACAAAACTGTGAAATATAGCAATGATCCCACAGCTGCAAACTACCTATTAAACCAAGACAAGACATGCAAAGGATGGCTGTTAGCACCCTCCAAGCCAGTGAATCGTCAAATGCCCTCCCATCTGCAGAAAAGATTGCAGATTTCCTTTATTTCTCTAATACCTGCAGAACAGAAAAAAAAGGCAGGATATTTTAAAAGAGTATCAAAAATCATCACTGTCTGGACCAGGATGGAACATCCTAAATTGTCAGATTTCACAGCAATCTGCATGACACTTCTGCAGGTCTTTCATAATCCTGCCCTGTCAGAAGGTTATAGGACTGCTTGTGATTTGATCTCTGAAGTAATTGCTAGTTGGGAGAAATAAGCAAGACCATTCATTATATTTCACAAAGAAAAAAACAAAACACAAAAATAACAAGATAGAGGATAGATTTGGCTCATTCAAACAGATGGATATTCCCTCAACTACATTTCAAGGGCAGGAAGGTGCACCAGTCTCTTTCCCATTGTGGATTTTTAATAAAAGAAGCAGAAGCAAACAAGGAGGGTTGATACCATGAGGCTGCAAAGGCAGATGCAGTCTCAAGAGAGGTAATTTTGCCTGCAGTTCGTGCTGTGTGGTCTCCAGAGATGTATTCTTTGCTGGCATTAATTGGCATGGAAAATCAATACAGCCATGTGGATAAGCTGCAGTTGTTGCCTGGATCTTTCTTTCCTTCCCCTCCACTCTCAGAGAGTTGCTGTATATTGACAGATTGCTCCTTGGGATGATATGTGCTAACTCCACAGTTCCTTGAGTAAACTCATTTCTCTCTAATCCCCTGCGGTGCAGAGCCTTATGAAGGCAGTTGTGATTCCTGCATCTCTGCCTTTGGCTACACCTGTGATTAGTGGCATTCCCCAAGTCATGAAGGTTTGGGATTTTGAGAATATGGTGGGAGAAAAATTGAATTTGTTGGGCCCCAGGAGTCTAAAATGTTTTGAGTGTCAAATCTTCCCTGTGTGGCATTAAATTATCCCCATTTACACATTATTTTATCCAGACTTAGCATTTCAAACAGCGATTCTTTAGGGGTCCCTTGAATCCATTTTTTGTTAAATATGAAGAAACACACTCAAGCTTTTTTTGCTGCTCTTTCCCTTGAGACTCCATCCGTTTTTGGCTGTACTCTCCTGCACATTCTTCTCTTATTTTAAACCTGAAGAGTTTACTCTTCTTTTTTATTTCTACTCAACTTTTCACTGTTGTCAAAGACATTTGCTTGACAGCAGCCAAGAGATAGGAACCTACAGTTCCTACAGATAAATGATATAAACAGGGAAACAATAAAATAATTACACAGATTGCACTTACACGGGAACGAGAGCAGTTACAGGGGTGTAGCCAGAATGGTGCAACTCCACAAGAAAGAGTTTGTAAGTGTCCTGAAGAAGGGACTTTTTATTCAAAACCTTCTGTTTTCCCAGAATTATCACCTGGTCTAGCAAAAGGCTCTGCCTTTCCCTAAGGATTTGGTGTTGGTCATAGATGACATTTGATGCCAGGTTGAGTGTTAGTCCTCAACTCTCTCTGTGTGAAGAGGTGCCCCTGTTGGTGTCCCCACAGACATGGGCCAGAGGAGGAAAATGTAAGGCTGAGGGACTTGGGATTGTTCAGTTTGGAGAGGGAAGGCTCTGGAGTGTCCTTTTTGTGGCCTTTGATCATCTGAAGGAGCTACAAGAAATCTGGAGAGAGGCTGTTTACAAGGGCTTGTAGTGCTAGGGTAAAGGAGAATGGCTTCAGACTGAAAGGGAGTAGGTCTAGATTGGATATTGCGAAGAAATTCTTCCCTGTGAGGGTGGTGAGGCCCTGGTAGAGGTTGCCCAGAGAAGCTGTGGCTGCCTCATCCCTGGAAGTGTTCAAGGCCAGTTTGGATGGGGCTTGGAGCAACCTGGGATAGTGGAAGGTGTCCCTGCCCATGGAAGGGGGTTGGAACAAGATATCTTTAAGGTCCCTTCCAACCCAAACCACTCTGATTCTGTGGCCAGGCCTGACTCTTTGACACTGCAAAACAAGGACAAAATGAATCCAACTTTGTGATGTTTTTCAAAAAGAAATTGCTCATATCTCTGAGGATTTAAATTATTCTGTCAGACATTGCTGCTGGCATGAACTGTTGGCATGGAGACCGATGCGAAATTTAATACAACATAAATAAAATATTAATGACATAGGAGAAACCAGTAGTGATTTAAAGAGATACTGAGCTGCCAACCAAGCTATGGTTTGGAGTTCATCATATGAACAACAGGGAAAACAGTGATTAAAGCTATAAAGGGAAGTGAGGAATAGCCTCATTCTGCCAAAGTCTTCTGACCATCAAAAGCACTCAGAAAGGTCTGATTTGGCAGAGGGATGAAATTAAAAACTTCCTAAAAACGTGAGGTTTTTTTCTTTTTCCCCAACAGAAATTTATGGAAAGTCTCTGTGCCAGGAGCAACAAGGCCAGGCCAGCAGGCTGTGGGACATGGCTGAGGGTGTACCAGATACACCACAGCACTCACTGAGGGAAGGAAACTCTTGCCTCAGTCTTAGATTGCCTTTGCAAGAAGACAAACACCCAGAGGAGAGGAGAAAGGATGTTGCTGGAGTGGGGCGCCTGGGAAGCATTGCTGTTTATATTAGCATGGGTACAGTCTGAGAGATTAAGGCTAAAATCCCTGTTTCAATAATAAAATTGTTCCAATAGGTTCAGCTGATTCAGATACCAACCCAGATGTGCAAAGGTTGAGTTAGAGCATTTACTGAAGGCAGCATGAAAAATGCCTCCTGTTCTCCAATACCCTGAGCAATAACTTTTCCCAGTACAATTGTTGGGTTTAGTGCTGCACTGCCAGTTTGAAAACTCTTTTTCTTCTGCAAAGCTATTTCATTGAAAAGTTCCCAACAATCTCTAATTCTGAATACTCACATTAAGTTATATTTGTAGTCGCACACTTCCAAAACATGCAAAGATAATGAGCACTGAGTATAACCTAGAGGATGATGGAAAAACACTAAATGAAATCTGATATTTATATGAGCTTTTCACAGGCTCAGATAATTGAAAAGCTGTTGGTAAACTGTCAAAGAGAGTCAGCAGAGAGGCAGGAATGATCAGAACAGGTCCTGAGCTGCTGCAACTGACATAGAGCTCAGAGCCAAACCAGCTTGATTAAAATGACTGATCTTGGTGGACATGAAGGCAGAATTTCATCCCAAACCAGCGTAGTTACAATTTTTTTTATGTCTAAATGAATGGGAGTTAAGTCCTCTCTGCTCACATCTCTTTTCGCTTTGCAAAGCTCTGTTATCCACATCACTCAGTTCAGATCCTCTTACTGGTTGTATGTAAACAATATTAAAAAATGAATAAATTTTCTGAAGCCTGATCATTTTCCATTTACATAAATCATAAAAATTTCTCTTGTGTGCATTGGAAGAGAAAGGCTGAGTGGTTTGGGATTAATGTAAGTATATCTGGGCTAAATATCTGAGAGAGAGATGGAGATGAAAGACTCCCAGATACCATGTATTAGTCATAATTTAAAAGCCCTGTCTCCAGGAGATAAAATTGTCCCAACTAACTACTATAAATGCTGACTTTCTCACATAGAATTTACAGCACTTCTTATTGAATGCTCTGTGCCTCACAGACCATCATCACAAAGAGCCACAGGAGGAGGACATTATGTTGGGTGACAATGGAGACCAGAGCATAATCACTGGGGATTTGTGCTCTATCATTAACTTACTATTCAAAATGAACCAGAGAAAACAAGAGACACACATCCTCCAGAGCCACAGGGCAACAAATTCAAGGGCCCTTTTCTGTTTGCAGGTGCAGATCAATCAACTGGGCATTTGTACATGTGCAAAAATTGTCTCAGTGCCTCTTGCACAAATGGGTATAATTGTATCTGAAATATTTTAAGCATAATCTCATTGTAGGAAGCTTACACAGGCACAGGGATTACTGGGAATAGTCACTGAGCCAATATACATGGCACAAAAATCAGTTCACATCTCCATCAATTATTCAGTGAATGAGAGCTGATGTTCCGGCTGGTCTGTGGCTGTATCAGTTTATTGCACACTATCTAGAAAGCTGCATGAGGTGGTTATTGACTCATGGGGATGTGGGGAAATGCAGGAGAATGGTGTGGAAGTGCTCATTAAAGTGTTTAGCACATGCACCTATTGTGCTTGTTTTCCTTCTATTGTCTCTTGGGCAAGCCAGGAGGCTGGGCCGTCTCCCAGAGAGGATGTCTGAAGTCAACATCAAAAATATTTTCCTGGGAAGTGGATACAGATTTATAAACAAAAGCACTCCCGGGCAGAGGCCAAGTGTCCTCATGGCCTGCTTAATGTCACCTCTGCACCTTCCATGGTCTCTCTGGATCCGTCCCACAGAGGATGAACCTCCAGTTTTACCTGCGAGGGAGGGGCGTCTGCAAAGAGCTGTGCCCTGCACCAGTGCTGCTGAGTACTCAGCACATGCTCAGTACGGGTTCCTTTGTACCTTCTCCACAGAACTCCCCTCTATGGGCTCTGTATTCTAGACCGAAACTGCCTTTATTCAGCAATAAAAACCACCCTGCAGTTCTCATATCACTGTAGAAGCAAAAGACAATGAAAACCAGGATGCCATATTCAGAGCACCAGTCACTTAAAAAAAAAAAAAAAAAAAAAAAACCAAACCAAAAAAACNAACAAAAAAAAGTTCATAAAAAAAAAAAAAAAAAGAACCAAACCAAAACAAACAAGCCAAACATTTCAACTGAAAAAAAAATTATTCCTTTCTGTCAGTGTCCATGACCCCTATAGCCTGAAAATGCTTCTAAAAAAGTGTCCTCCTGGTGTCCTACATTCTCCTCTTTTCTACATCCCTACCATCTCCCTTCTCCCCATGCCCCTTGCCTGCCCACAATTTAGAGCAGTCTCTTGCACTGAGAGCTCCTAACTACCCACCCACAGTTGGGATCTTGAGGTGTTAATCCCACTCAGATCAGTCCTTTTGGTGGTGTTATCATGCTGTCACGTTGCATTACATTTTCATTACTATAACTTCAGCTGTTACTTTAGTCCCAGTAAGCGCTAACAAAATCACTGGTGAAAGAACTCGCAATTAGGTAAATAATTATAAACACATTTATAGTAATTCACCTAGGAAGCCGATCATGAGCCTGCTCAGGAAAAGCTCATTTCCAGGCAAATAGGTTTCAATATTAGTTCCTTCCCACTGCGGAAGGTGAGGGTGATTAGAGATGGATACCTGGGAGGAATGATCCCAGCTGTGCTCCCAGCCTGAACCCTTGACTTCCAATCTCAGTGAAGGTTGTGGACAGCCAGCAGAGAGGGCAGCACCTCCACTGCTGACCCCGGCAACTCGTTCAGCCCCGGGATATGTTTTTCTGGAGCAGGGTCTCACGGGAGTGTGTTTTCCTGGCTACCATCTGCTGTACTGGGCAGAGCATCAAGGGCGTCCATCAGAGGGGCTGTTGATAAAAATCACATACATGGCAGCAATAAAGCACAGGATTAGCACTGGAAGAGAAAACCAGCAAATGTTCAGTTTTAAACAGCAACGAGGCTGTACGTGAGAGGTGCAATGAGCAATCTCAGCAGCATTTCCTATTTTTCTTATTTTTTTAACATCATGCAAAAGCAAGATCTTTCAGCAACCCTACTAGAAAGTATTCCCTAAGCTGCCTGCTGAGCAAACCTTAGAGATCCAGGAAACCCACAGGAGTCAGCTGCCACCTACTTCCCAAACAGCAGAGGTGCTGCATTCAGGCAGCACTCTTCAGGCATTCACCATTGTGCTGTTTTTAAAAGATTACTAAAACACCTTAAAAGCGTCCGTGTCGTGCCAGATTTCTCCAGAGGAGACTTGCCTGGAGGCATGTAAGAAGTTGTATGCATGCCCTCCTTCCAGCCCAACCCTCGGGCTGTTTGCTGTTACCTGGAGATGCAGACACTGCCTGCACACCTTCCCCCTCCCACCGCCTCCATCCTAGCTCAGCTCACAGGGGTTGGTCACTACCTGTACCAATGAAGGTTGTTAAACCAGCTGATCTTGTACAGAAACAGTAGCCTTTATGCAATTTTTGTCAGCCTTGGCTGTGACAGTGGTTATTATCAGCTGAGGAGCTGTGAGCATCAAGTGGAGATGTTTTCTGCAGCTGCTGCAGCAAGATCACAGCCGACCTCCTGGTGCCCTTTAAATGCTTCTCTCATTGAACATTCAAAAGCTGAAGGGCTCAGACACATTCTTTGCCCCTCATTTCATCACAGCTGACCCAATAACACACAAAGGGAACTGATTTGCCTTTGGAATGCCAGGTTTTGCAACCATGGCAATACGTAAATGTGTTTCCCTTCCCCCTTCTCAGGGAAACTAGCTGAAGTGCAAAAGCCCAAGAAGAACAGAAAAGTTTTCCTGCTCAGTGAATCTGGAGTGAGCAGGCAGTGTCAGCTGGGAGGGACTCGCCAAGAGTGTCCAAATTCCCCAGTACAAATCCTGTGCAAGGGATTGGCAGCTGGCAAGATTCATACATGTTAATCTGCTTAGCTGAATTTGCTATAAGCTTGGCCAGCTTTTAAGGTTTGTTATAAGCTACCAAACAACCCTGTCTGATTAGTTTTAGTCATTCCAGCATAACTTTTAGAGTCAGAGGAATTTAGTGTTTCTATGGCAGAAAACTGTAAGTTCCGCTTGGACAAAGCTTGTACGCGAAGAAGTCAGAGCCTGAGAGGAACCTCGATGTAATTTTCACCTTGTGCACTCTCCAAGTTTCATGGGTTTGTTTTCTTCAATGCGAAAATACCAACACTTCAACAGATAGAAGCTTTAGCACAGCAGAACAAAATATTCACACCTTTAGTGAAACATGCTCATGTAGCTTGTGGCTCACTTTGGATGCTCATCTCACCGGGGACTCCTGCCCTAATCTTGTCACACGCCATTTCTCTGGGTGATTGCAGCCTGTTTTCTGAAGGAAATGAAAAAGTCTCCTTGAGACGTGCAACAAAATCCCTGCAGCTAAATAGGAAAAAACTTTCACGGCTGCTTTGTGGCTGCTCTCCAGCCTTTCCTTTAGCTGGGCTGGTTGCGCTGCGAACAAGAGCTGCTCTTTGCTGAAGCTGCTCCTGCTTTGCAGCATCCCACCCTCCCACATCCAGCCTCTCCGTAGTGTGTATTTATTTTCCTGCTGTGGATGCAGGCGGCAGACGTGCGGATACCGGGGAGGCAGAGCAGATGCTGGGCTTCATCCCCCAGCCCACTGAGCAAAGGAGCAGCTTGGCTTCAGTCCCGTCCCACCCCGCCCGCCGATGCTGACCCCCGCACTTGTGACAGGGAAAGGTAAAGCCGACGGCTCTTCTCGTGCTGCTTTAGTCATCACGGCAGAAAGCCATTTCCGGCTCCCTGCACCTACCGGGAATAGCTACAGGAACACGCTGGCAGCATCCTGTTGTTCTGAACGAGAACTGCCCCACAAGTGCTTTCCCATGTTACCTCACCCCTTCGCTATCCGCAGTGTCCGTCTGTCCTGGCTGGCTGGGAGGAGCAGGACACACAGCAGGGCCCTGGGCACAGGGCTCAGCCGCACACACCTCTGCTCCTCTCTGGCTGTCGGGCACATCCGTCGCTGACCAAACACCCTGTTTTACAGCAGGTTTTACAGGAGGTTTGGAGAGGATGCCCGGCTCTTGTGCAGGTGAATGTAGGAATCGTGCTCGCCCATCTCCCCCACTGACAGCAACTTACTCTCCTGTAGCAGCCCCTTCCTCACCTTGCCAAACTTCCAAAACACACAAACAAACTCAATTGAATAGTGAGGTGTTTGAATGCACTAACACACACTTACATGCAGAAGCGGCTGTTGCTAATAGAAACAGATGCTCCATTTCTATAGACGCAGTTTACTCAGGAACTGATGCCAGCACGGGGCCTCATCCTGCACGGTGCTGTTGCTCAAGGGGAGCAGAGAACCACGTAGGAGGTGCTGAGCATCTTTCCATAAACACCTTCTTGAAAACAGGCAGTGTCTGTAGCTGTTTGGAAAGCAGATTTTGATTTCTCTATAGTGTGAAATAGTTACAGGAAGATGGAAAACATTCCCCTATCAACAGGACGTCTGAGCAAATGCTCTGAAAGTAGTCACTAGTTTAGAGCACATAAGCAATGCCACATCTCTAATCTCACCTTTGGTATTGTGGTGACTCTTTGCTACTGCTGGCCAGTAGCTTCAACACCAAAGACTAGAAACTCCATGGGAGTTAAATACTACAAAGGAATTTATCTAAGAACTTATTAAATGGCATGTGGGCCACACAGCTCAGGCTGTGTCTGTGTCTATACTCACCTGAGTATCACAAGGCATCCCTGATGGCTTTTCTGCAGCAGTGGGAAATGATGGAAACGTGCTCAGTTGTGACATGGATGCGTGCACAGCATGGGATTCCCTGGGCATGATGGTCCATGGGAGTTCAGGAGTGAGAATGAGCAGGTGGAATTTGGAAGGCATGAAATATCCTGCCATTTTGGGGTTGTGGGTCCTTGAAATCTGCACCTGGCTACAGGATCTCCAGACTCCCAACCACCTGAACATCCCAAGCCCTGCACTCTCCAAGGACACCTTGTGCCCATCTCCAGGGAGGAGGCAACTGCCCAGGCTGCAGCCTGTGCCCACTGAGTCATGCAACGCACGATCCCATGCCCATCCCATTAACTAGAATATCCCCCTCTGGGTTACCTCAACTGTCCAGAGGCAGCCAAGGTCGAGCCTGAATTTCCCATTTCCCTCCTTGCCTGTCTCTCCCAGCCAGCAGCTGGCACAGGAGCCTGAGACACCTCCAGAAAAGCACACAAGACATGGAGCCCTTGATGAGGACATGTTGCTCTCACTGCTCACCAGTACTGCACCTGCTTCTTTCCCTCCCATCATGGTCTAAGGTACAGACATCCAGATAAGTTCTTAGCAACTGTTCTCAATTCCTATTTGATTTTGAAGGCTGCTATTCTTAATTGCAAGCACTTGGATGGAGAAAAGCCCTCCTACCTTTCCAGTAACACCAGACCAATTAAATAAAAAATTCTCTCTGCCTACAGACCTTGCACTCTCTGCACATGGTCTACTCTTGATGGCAGTCAACAGATTGTTGTTCAATATAAAATCCAAAATGACAATATCAGCATTTAATCTGGTTTCAATGGTAGATTCTCCTCTGATTTCTACAGGTGTATCATCAAAAAATAAAAAAACCTCTGATTTTAGGGAGTTGCTTTTACTTTTTTTTTTGTCTACAGAGATGGTGTGAAGCCCTATTACATTTTCCTCCTTCTGCCCTCAGATCTGCCTCACGCCTCCCATAAAAGAACAGCTCTTTATTCTGCTGGGAACTAAACAAAGAGCATAAACTATGGCTAAGTGCAGGCTTGCCTCTCCTCTAGCCACAGGAGAGGACTCAAGGTCCCTGCAGGACAAGCAGTGACCGCCAAAGCTCGTCTGCTCAGTGCAGGAAGCCTCTGAGGAATGTGGGTTTGGGATTGGAGCACTCCTCTGACACCCTCTGCACTCACAGATGTTTTATGGACATGTTTTATGGAGGTGCCAGGGATTTCTACCCCACTCCCAGAGGAAAGCTGTGCTTACCTGGTATCTGCTGCCAGTTAACCACAGGAGGACAAGAGCAGCCCATGCTGCAGCTGGCCCTGGGCTCTGTGTATGTGCTAAGGATGGAGATGATGTTGGCCAGGCAGGAGTCTCCAAGTCTTTCCTGCATCTGGCTACTTCCAGTGTGGGCTGGCAAGAGACCTGGGAGAAGATCTGACCTCTAAAGTCTCCACCTGCAGTCCCTCTGGGTGAGGGGAGAGCAGGCACAGGGCACCATGGGATGCCTGAGCACAACCAGAGCTGAAGGAAACCTCCAGGGTCCTCTCATCCACCTTCACCTCAGAGAGCAATGACTACACCAACATCATGCCTGGCAAATGCTTCCCCAGCCTGCCCTTAGAGACCCCAGGGAAAATGTCTCCAGACCCACCTCCCCATCTTCATATCTGTGCTGTCACCCCCACCAGTCACTCAGCCGTCTTTTGCCACCCTCCCTCCCAATCAATCACATTTTGTCTGTCTTCTTGGGTTTTGTTCTGCTTCTTTTTCTGTTCCCTCCCTGCCTATTCTTTCTCTAATTTCTGACATTGATTTCAACACCTTTTGTTCCTCCTCATCCTTGTCTTCCTTTCCCAGATCCTCTTCGTGCCTGTCTCAAGCACAGCCCAGGCTGTGCAAAGTAATCAGCTCTGAAAACCTTTCCAAACTGTATTTTCCTTCTTGGAAAGAATCTCAAAGCCAAATAATAGATGTTTATTTTAATTAATGATAGATCACAGCCTAGTATTAAAATCATCTTCTGCTGACAGAATGCACTTGACTGACTCCTGATTTGCTCAGTCAGTGGGGCTGCTGGATTCTTCCATTAATTCCAGCCAAGAAGTGTCCCACAGCAGACTTGGCTCTGCACATAAACAGCACTGTAATTACGGAGCACATCTGTAGTTAAGGTTAAGGCAGCCTGCTTCTGCAACCTGTGATTTTCCAGGCTCCTAACCTGGCAGTGATGGGACCTGCTGAACCAAAAGTTCTGCACTTTGCTCCTCAGTGAGTGTCTCATTGCAGCAGCACTCCAGAGAGGCAGGAATGCACTTTTAAGCTATATAAATTGATAATTGAGAACCCTTCCCACCTTTCACGTTAGTCTTCCCATTAGATAACTGCAGTGAATCAGGGAGCTCAAACCCTCAGTCCTGTGAGTCCTGTGCAGCCACATCCCTGGGACTGAAAGAAGTCCTTCCCCGATATCTGGGTAGACAAAATGTCTGTGTCAGGGTCTGTCTCAGACTTCTTCCATGGACAAAAATCAATTATGACTCAACTGAAGTTTCTCTGACTCTCTAGGGCAGGACAACTCACTTGTTTAACCTTTGCAAGCATCATCTCTTAGTTCCAGCACTTCACAGGATTGTAGAATCACAGAGAGGTTTGGGTTGGAAAGAACCTGAAAGCTAATCTCATTCCAACCCCCCTGCCACGGGCAGGGACACCTTCCACTAAACCAGGTTGTTCCAAGCCCTGTCGAACCTGGCCTTGAGCACTTCCAGGGATGGGGCAGCCACAGCTTCTCTGGGTAGCCTGTGCCAGGGCCTCACCATCTTTGCAAGCAAGAATTTCTTCCTAATACCTAATCTAGACCTATTCCCTTTCTGTTTGAAGCCACTCCTCACTGTGCTATCACTACATGCCCTTATAAATTCCTTGGTTCCCCTATGAAGATTTTTAGATTGTTTGGAAGGGGATTTTTTGAGGTAAATATGTAAATAATATTTTACACTGAGAATTGAGTTAATGGCTGTAAATATCAGCACACTGCTTCTCCCTCTGCCTGGATAAACACACCAATGTAAGTTCCCAGTGGTAGGTAGGTATCTGGAGGGCCTTACTTTTGCCGTCCCTGTGTCATGTACCCACTGGTGACCTTTGTCATGCCACATGCATCTGCACATCCTGCAAGCAGTGGGTAGGCTTCTAGGGGAGGTGGTGAGAAATTGTTGCTGCCAGTTCCTGGTGTTCCTCAGGAAATCTCCATCCGTCCTTCGTGCTTGCCTCTGAGGGGATGGGGAAACAGGATTAACTGACTGAATCTGATCCAAAAGGAGACACAGCCTTGAGCTGGGAAAGCAGAGAGACTTGCTTCACTGCACGGCACCGTGTGCTGCAGCTGCCAAAATCCCCGAGGGGAGATGCCCCCCGGAGATTTATCTTCCAGCCTGGCAGAGCCCGGACCTGAGGAGGTGCTGTGTGAGCGCTGGTAATGGGGCCAACCCCCTCGGGCAGCGGGGGCTGGGCTGTTCCTTGCAGCCATGGCCGGGATGAGCCCAGGAAACGAGCCGGGTTCTGTCACTAAACCTGCCCGTGCTACCCAAGTGTCATCCTGGCTGAAACACCTCCAGTGACACCCCTCGAAACGGTTTTTCCAGACCGTGTTTGCAATACACCCACTCGTAAAACAGGCGATGCTGCTTTTGGCAGGACTGCGGCAAGCTCACATCATGCTCCAGCAGACCTGCTCACAGGCAGAAAAGTTTCTAACCTGTCTGCTAAAGCGCTGAAGACAGACTTAAACAAATACCCATTTGTTTCCCCCAAAGTTTGTTTCAATTACATGCTTGTTACATCCCGGTTTTATGTTAATATTTCTCATTTTTTTAAGAAAAAGGCCTGGACGTGAGACATCAGCCAGCCTTCTGCTGGCTGACACATCCCTAATAAGGCTACAGAAGAAGAACAAGGGTCTATAGTAGAAAAATTATTTTAAAATATATGCAGGTATTTTAGAGTGAGCTGTTCTCAAAATCAAGTGCCAAATTTCTATTAAAAATTAAACCTTTAAACCAAACACCAGTCAGGTCCCAGCTGCTTGCTGGGGAAACCATCGCTCTCAAGCATCAACAGAGAAAAGTTTGCAGCCGTTCTGCCGCACGCCCTCAGGGAAGGAGGAGGATTTCCAAAGCTGTGTTTGCAGCTTGCCTTTCCCCCAGCCACGCACTAGGTAACATTTGGGAGCCAGAAGCTGTCAAGCTGAGACCTCTGCTGCTGACAAACTGCTGGGAAAAGGTCAGTTCCTTATAAATGAAGCCATAGCCAGCACCAGCACCGAGAGAACACAAATGACAGACAGTGCTGGGAAACAGCGGCCACTGTGCTGCACATGCTGCTGGATCTGTCAGCAACGGCCCAGATTTTTAATTTGCCCCGTGCCCCAGTGAAGACAATCAGAATAAATCAGAGAGTCAGGATGGGAAGTCATCTGTCTTTCTTCTGTTCTACATCAAACCAGAACCATATTTGAGGCTTTCTGGGAAAAGGTTCAGACAGAGATCACAGTGACACTGAGCTTCCACCCTGCCCTGGAAACTGGGACACACACCCAGGGCTGTGCCTTCCCCTCCCCACACTGGTGTCTCTGGCATCTGATTTCAGTCACTTCTCATCCACGGCTTGTCAGGAAGAAAGCATCTCCTCATTTCTTGTGAGCCAGAGGAAATCCTCTTAGAAGCAAATGCTGTGATGACACATTCCTGAAGATGGCACGCAGTGTCCCACAGGAACAGTGCCATGTGTCACCTTGCAGCAGGTACAGCTGTGATGGCTGACCATGGCTCTGACGGACCTGTGCAGATCTTAGCTGGATCAAGCATCACTCCATGAATTATCTTTTTCCTGATAAGCATATTCATATACATACACATAAATATGTGTATATAGATATAAATACATGTACACATAGATTCACACATTATACAAAAATACAGGCATATTGGATAAAATAACTGACAGCAATGGACATGAGGATGGGCTACTGAATACCTGGAATAAACAAAGAAGGCAACAATTTTTTTTCCTTACAGGAGAAGTGTATTTAACAAAATTACAATTTAAACATTATTTATAGGGTAACCTTGTCACCAAAACCTCTTGCAGTGGAACTAAATTAGGGCTCATCCATCAAGAGCAGATGCTACTGTTCCAGTCTGCTCTGGTACAGTTTCAAATCAGACTAGACAATTTCCCAGTGTTTCACCAAGCACCTGGAGCTGATCCGATCTCGGCTGCCTTCGGCCATGCTCGGCTGTGTGCTTAATCACCCTTTTTGCACGAGCACTCCAGATGAAGTCAGCACCACATTAAGGTAATCTGGAGCTGCCTGATTCAGATAATCAAAGTCACATCCCCAGGGCTTGCCTCCACTGAGAAACCAACGTGAAACAGCCAGGATGGGAATTACCAGGATGTGAATTTTCAGTGCCACAAGCGTTTGCCTTAAGTCCTCCTTCTCCCCCCCTAAAATTAGTATCTTCCAGTTCAGCCTAACCCAGTTCCCACAGTGAACTGAAGGTAATTGCAGAGTGGAGGGAAGGTGTGGTGATGAAAATTAGTGTAAAAAGCTGCAACGTGGCAGTATCGGCTCTGCCTGCTCCTTCAGACTTTCCAGATGGGTCTTTGGACATCTTTCCCTTCGGAGGTAGGAGAGTCATCTTCCTTCACTTCCTACCCCCTCTCATTTTATCTTTTCCCTCTTTCTCTCTTATGAAGCTGGAAATACAGATAAAGTTTTTCAAGTCCTTCAAAGTTCCAGACTTCTGCAATATCAGCAGCAAATAACCTCTGCTGCTATGAAATGTTATTTTATCATTGTTAAGTGTCATTTGTCATAGGAGAATGACACTTCCGATTTCTTAAATGTTCCCCATGTGAGAGATCTTGGTTTTCCCCTAATTAGCAAATTCCTTTCTGATATTCAGAAATAAAGGACATATTACACTCTGAAATTTCAGGATTAACTGGAGGTCACATCCAGCATGGCTGTGAACCTCTTGAACCATAGAAGAGGTGAGAAGACCGTGGACAGTGTTGAATTATTTTTGTCAGAGAAAGATGATTTTATAGATTTTTATAATAGAACACAAGACCTTGGAAATTATTTCTGTGTGAGAAAATGACAGGGAAAAGCAAAGAGGCAAACCAAAGTGCCCCAGAGCTGATGGCTCACCCCCAGAGCAGCGTGCACGATGTCCTTCAGCTGACAGCAGTTTCATTAGCAGCCAGGCATGCTGCATTTGCTCCAAGGTGCCTAAAACACAGCAGACTGATAGCCCTTCACTTGCTTTATTGGGCCTGTTAGCGAGAGGAGCAGGGAATCAATTAGCAGACAGGCTAATTAAGTTGTATGCAACAGCGTGGACAAACATCCCAAAGCGAATCTCAGCCTGCTGTGGATGCTGGACCAGCAACCCATCACCCTGAGGCTTCAGGAGCTTTAAGGGAGAAGTTAGAAACAAACAAGGACAAATTTGGGCAAATTGCGTGAGATGCTGCTCCATTGTGCAGAGAGATCCATTAAATCCTGTCTATCCCATAGAGGAGAGATTTGCTGTGGGGCAGCTCGACCCACAGCCAGCTGCCAGGACTCACATTCCCTCCTCACATTTTTTGTAAAGTTCTTCCCATCCTCACATTTTTTAAAGTTCTTCCCTGGTGTGAAAAACCTATTTGGACTCGGGGGACAGAGTTTTCTAGTTGAATCCTATCAGTAAAGCGCCTTTTACAGGCAGCAAATTACTGTCCAGCATAAAAATATGAAAACCCAGGAGGAAACGGAAGGTAGGAAATCCAGGAAAATAATCACCTGGTTGGCCAGACTAAAGGCAGCAGATTGCTTTGCAAGCTTATCCAGACCATGTGCATTTATCCAAGATTTTTCCCTTTTAATTGTAAAGTAATCAATACCTACCCACTCGTGAACTTTAGTGAAAATAATGAACTGGCACATATTTACAGCAAAAGTCATGGCACATTAGATATTCCAAAGGACTTATGTAAGCGCCACTTTCTTTAATGCAGCTTTAGAGAAAATGCTTTAAGAAGCTTTATCAGCATAAAACATATTTTGAATTTAATGGAAATTAGTAATTGGCATGGCAAAGTCAAAGCCGTCTAAGTGGGATGACTTAACCCTGTCAGACAGTATTTTTCACTGTCTATAATGGTTAATCTGCCAGCTGAGAGGAAAATTGTCTTCTATTGTCAAATGCAGTGAAACAAAGGACGAAATTTCTGCAGCTGATGGGGACTTGTGGAAATAAATGGAATATGGTAAGTTCTATGGAATAAGCTGCATTCTTCAAAATAAATCCAATTAACCCTAAATTGAGGAAACTGAGTCAGAGCAATGTCCCTGTCACTGAACTAAGCACTGGGGTTTAGTCTGGCCTCAGCCTCTGTCTCCTGAGCAGGTAATTTCTTCTGGCCAGGCCCAAGGGTGCTGGTATGAATTTCCCATCGAAGTCCTTTGCTCTGAAACATTTGCACCTTTTTCACACCCATTCAGTGGTTGACTCCAGCATACATTTTAACATGCAAATGGCAGAGCCTAAGGCTTGGATTTCCTTTCAGAAGTTAGTGGCAGAGTCCAAGGCAGCCTAGTCCTGTGCTGTTTGACATTCCAGAATTTGTTCAATTAAATGTGTGAATTAAACATACATTTACATATGGAGAAGGCTGACAAGGCTTTGTGGAGTTTAATTTATGCCCTGAAATTTGTTGAGCTTTATTTCTTACCTTGCCATTCTTGCAAAGAACACCCAACCCCTCTTACCACAGTAGATGAATTTAGAAGAAAGCTCCTCTCTGTTGAGTCTCAGGATAATTTTGTCATTTGGGGTAGCTAAGGACACCTAAGGCTTGGGATGCTTCCTTCCGTAGCTACAAGCCATCTGCTGGCAATCATTGCCTCACAAATTCAGTTCCCTGCTATCATCAACTATATTCCTATTAACTGAAAATTATGCTTCCTGCTAAAAAAAACCCCAAAAATTCTTGCTTAAAACCAACAACATACCTCCAAACTCCCTCCCACCAAGGCCAAGTCAAGTCTCTTATTTATCCTAAATTCAGCCAACCTGCGGGTACTTCTGGGCTGGGCTAACTACAGCCTCTTCCTGTTTAATCTTTCTTGGTCACTCCTGCTCCTCCCTTATACTCAGGCTGCCGTGGTGCTATAAAGACTTCCCGGAACTGTTTAAAAAGAGATCACTTTGGATTACAAGACTTTGCCTGAATTCTTCTCTTTTCTGGCACTTATCACTTGCTGAACTTTTGGGTACTTCATTAGAAGCAGCAACCATATCAAAGCAAGAGTGGTTACCAAGGATTGCTGAGGCCCAGATGAAAGCTCAAATCCCAGAGGAGTTAGAACAGTGAAGATTTGTAGCCTATTAAGATCTAAGATCTAATGAAATCTTCAGCATCCCTATGCCGCTAAAATTAATCATTTCCCTTCAACAAAATGAAACTGCCATACCTCCAAGCTTTTCTTGTAGTGCACTCAGCCAACTGTAATTTCTACTCTACATTTATATAATTTGCTTTTGTTATAAAACTCTGAACTCTGAGAAACACACTGTCCACCAGTCACTGTCTTCCAGAACCTCCAGCACTGAACTGATAATGCAATCTTTTCCATGAACTCCTTGGGGCAAGAAATTATTTTTTCCCCTTTTTTGTGTGTCGTGCCTGACATAGCAGGAGCCAGATTCACATTAAGCAGCACATAATAGGATCTAGAGCATAATGAGTGATAACAAGCAGAGTGGTAAATGATGTCATTTAGTGGATATTCTCCCTGTGGTTCCCTGTTGGCAGTGTTTTTATTGAACTGACTTGTCTTCACAGTTTCTTACTTATCTAAAGGTTTGTCTCTATCATTATGCCTGTCTGGGTCTCTATTTAATGCTTTCCTGCTGCAGGTCCTCTTTTTCCGTCCCTCTTTCTCAGCCTGCTTCAGGGAGTTGGAGACTGTTCCTGTGTATCCTTTTCTTCTTCTTTTCCTCTCTTTTCCTGTTTCACTTCTCAACTTGGTAAGCAACGTGGACAGTCAAGTGCTTTTGAAGGCCAAAATGGGACTGCTACCACAGAGAAGCAGACTTACCCCTAAAGCAGAGATGATCCTCACAATCACACATTTCAGGAAATGATATTTCACACATATCACACAAACATGCAGCAGGAGCTAATACAAGGCTGCTTGGCATATTTCTATTAATCATCTTGGCCTCATCCCATCTGCTACCTCTTTGCTTTGGTCTGGCCCACCCAGCTCCCAGTTTTATAGCACTCGATGCAGAAGAGCAAATTGAATCCAATCTCTCAGCACAATCTCCAGCATCTGCTGTTTCATACTGGGATCCCAGCACAGGCTGCTCAGTCCCAGCCTCATCTCTCTTGTTTGTACCACAGCTCCCATTAGACCAAATGAAGAACGTATTAATTAATTTGTACCTGAACTTGGAAGTTTCACCTGCACTGTTAGAAATAATCAAAATAGCTCTGCTCTGTGTGGAAACACCTTTTAACTATGTCTTCTCACTATTTGCAGGGCAGCAAAGCCAGGAGCCCCAGGTCACCCTGGGAGCTAATCTCTGCATGTCAGAAGCAGGTGAGAGATGCAGGTGCATAAATGGGGGGATGGGAAAGCAAAACAGGGAAAGATAGGCAAAACTTCATGTTTTATACCATGTGTTCCTTTGAATAACACTTATATGAGTGTAGTTTTCATTATTAACATTTTTAAACACTATTGAAATTTAAACAGAAGTAAATAATCAGAGCAGTATGTTTACCTCCATCAGTTTTACCTCTTTTTTATAACAGAATTTCTCAACAGTTTGTAAATTTTAAAGAAGATGCCTTTAAAATCATAACCACGATGTTTGATTTATCACAAATACTGAGGCCAGGGTGTTTTCTGGCACAACAGCCAGTGCAGGAGGCCAGGGCAGGAGGAGGCAGCACTGGAGGCAGGCAGTTCCAAGCACTGTCTGACAAAGAGGGTGAAGTCCCAACAGCCTCAAACTGCCCTTTGATACCACATTCAGCTGTTTCCTGAGTTTTGTCCATGTGTTTCCCCCTGAGGAATATCTTGTTCTGCAGGGCCTCTGTCTGCATTGGCCATTCATGGATTTCAGCAGGCAGTGGTGCACAGCAGATCTGTAAATGAGACATGATTGTCCTTTTTGTACCAAAATCAACTCAGTGAAATGATGAGCCTGGGTAAACTAATGGAAAACCTATTATCCACCAGCACAATCCCACTTCTGCTTTCTTTTGGAGGATAGTACCTCAGGCATTCACTTATTCATTACTTTTTCTGGAGCCCAGCTGCGCTGGCTCTCCCCCTCATTTCTTTTCTTCACAGGGCAAATCATTTCGATGTCTGCATAGCTCTGAAACAAAGCAGCCATTTCTTCCTGCACTGCTCAGCCTGGTCCTTCTGCTGGAGATAATTCATGTGCCTACTGTTCTCATCCATCCCTGGAAAGGGGGAGGGCTGGGCTATGTTTAATAAAAAATATCTTATACTGTTTACTGACCAAGAATTGTTCGACAGATGCTCCATTCCTAGCCATGCTTAAATCATTCCCTAAGCAAACAATGCAAACTACACGCTTCATCTTACCCAACACAAAAATAAACAGAACACGTAAAATATATGGTTCTGGTTTAAGTTCCCATATAAAGATCACTGATTTCTTCTTTGCTTAAATATTTTCTGCATAATGTTTGCTTGCTCAGTGATTTATTCTTCCACTGGCTACAACAAATTAAATGTCAAAACCTGTTTATTTTACGAATTTTTAAGACTAATAGTGAGTCTCCTATTTCAGCTTAAATAATGTTGTTGATGAGATGCCTCTTGATGGATTGTACAAATAAAGCCAGATACAGAGATTAAAAAAAACAAGAGCTAGTTTTTTTCCCCATTTTTCTTAGTTTACCAGAGAGGCAAGTGAATTAAGAGAACAGCTCTATTTTCCCTAAAACTTCCCAGGTGTTCGAGTCTTTTATAGAGGTAAGAAAGGACACTACCTGCAAGTTCACTGCAGATCTGCTTTGCTGCTTTTGGGTCTCTCCTACCACATCCCACTGTGTCCTGTCTTGCCAAGAGGCCGGAGGGGACAGGGTGAGGCTGGAGCTGGGGTGTCCCGGGGCACTGGGACCAGCTCTCTTCATCTCCCAGTATGGCCCAAGCTCTGGGGGCAGCTGGGAAACCAGACTGGGAGCCACTGAGGCCAGTCCGAACCACAGAGCCCTCATTCCTTCCAGCCAGGGCCATCCCTTGACCGGCTCTGCCCATCCTTGGACAAGCCAACAGAGGCAGTCTGGCCTTCAGCCCGGCCTCACAGGTCATTCCTGCAGAGCAGGACAGACACTGCCATAAAGACACTCACCTCGACCTTTGAAATATGGAGCTATGTCAGACATACCAGACACCAGGTCTCATTTGGAGTGAAAATGTCCAAGGAAGGATCTGATCCATCACCCATCATGGCCCTTCATCCTGTACCAGCTCACTCTGGGCTCTCCGGGACTGCCACACGCCTTGGAATAAGATCCTGGCTAAAGCCTTCACGTGCACTTAGTATAAATATTTCCCACTAATTAAATAATTTTCTCAGAAGCTGTGAATGGATTAAGCCTGGCAAAGACCTTTTGTATCTCTAAAGCCACCTTACGCTAATTCACCAACAAATTATACCGATTTATTTCACATGAGAAGGCAGAGGGAGTAAGAATCAATTTAGAAACATCCTGGCACTGCTGGGAGCTTCCTATCATTTTCACTGCAAAAGCAGATGTTGGGCTGTTCTCTTGCTTTCTTTCAGCTAAAAACAAAGCATTGTGTAACACAGGTCTCCAAAGCCCCAGAGCTGCCATCCACCTGCTGCCAGCACCTCCTGCCAGTCGCTATGTGCTTGGAGCCCACCCAGGAGGAATTTTTGTATTAAGACTTTTGTAACCGGGTCAGCAACAAGCTCCTGCCTTGCTTTCACTGCTGACAGACTTAAAATTGTCAGTAGCAAGGAGTGGAGGGGTTGACAGGGTCCAATGTGTGTGTAAGCCACATGCTGCAGCAGGGCTTCACCTGGGGACATGTCAATACTTGCTTTTTGGATCTGTCTCACCATGTCACTTCCCACCAAATATATTTAAAGAGAAGTCAAACAAAAGAATAAAACATCAGGGAATTAATGGGTCTGATTCATGGGGGTGTTTCTCCAGATTTAGGCAATTCCACTCAGAACTCTGCTCCAGAAATGCAGAAAAACTGAACGCAGAGACCAGCAGTAGGAGCAGAGCAATTTCTGTGAGTAGTGACGCAGGAGCAGTGACGCAGCCCTTAAGGGAAACGAAGGATGCAGGTGGAAAGAGAAGAAAGGAGATTGCCTCAATTTATCAATTACTAAGGCAATGAACACATTAACAAAATGGGGAAGGCCTGGGGGTAAAGAAATAATGCTCTGGCTGTTGGTGAGCTCTGCTGTTCCTGCTGGGACCAAGCAGCAGCCACGGCAGGTCTGGCAGGGCTGCTGGGCTCTCAGCAAGGGCACAGGTGGGTGTGTGAGGAGGGATGGCTGGACAGGAGAAGAGATGCCCTCGAGAAGGGTTCAAAAGTGCGGCTCTTCAGAAAACTGGGATGTTTCTCTGGCTCTTGGTATACACAAACCACTGGGGTAAGGGTGGACTAGTGACAGACCCGCTTGTTTATGCTCTGTCTGAGGATGAAAGAGCATCTTTGGACACTGAAGGGGCAGGAGGGATGGCACTGACACCTTCCCAAGGAAGACAGACACAACACAAAATAACTGTTTCTCACATCAAGGAATTATTAGACTCCACAATCTTTTTGTCCCAGTATTTCCGAAGCAGGTGGAGAAATATGGTCTGATTTCTCTCCATAGCCAGGGGAGTACTTGTCCTGACTCGGCAGCAAGGATGAGACAGCTGGGCACAGAGGTGTTTCTTCTGTTTGCCCAAGGCTCCTTGGCAAATCACATCTCTGCCAAACTTGGAGGGCTGGATACTGACACTGCCAGGTACAACCTGCCCTAGGGACCACTCTCCAAATGAGATGAAGATGAGAGGAGTGTTAAAGATCGCAGAATCATAGAATGATTTGGGTTGGAAGGGATCTTAAAGATCCTCCTGTTCCAACCGCCTGCCATGGGCAGGGACACCTTCTACTAGACCAGTTTGATCAGCAGTGGTAACAAAGCTGATGGGATCCATGCAAAATGGCTCCTTCATTTAAACAAGTCTTTTACCAAAGTTTATTTCTTACGCAGCAGCAATGCTAAAAGGAAGGGAACATCTCTTGGAGCTTCTTCTCACTAAGAAATTTCAAAGTCAAGAGAAAAGACCTGTAACTGAGGCAAAGACTTCAGTTCTTTTTGTACCCATATAGGTTGCTGAGTCTTTTCTCAGTGAATTACAATAAATCACTCAGCTCAGGACCTCTTTACAGTCTTCTGGAATTAGTTCCAATAACAAGTGATGGAAATATTCCATTCGGGCAAAGGATTAGGAGAAGATACACACACTTGGTGTGAAAATTAGCAGCACATACAAATGAAATTATGATCTCCTTTCCACCCTACCACCAAAGCTGCAGCCAGCAGTGGGTTCAACCAGCTGAAATTAAGGGCTGTTTCATGTTTTATGGGAGCTGTAGGAGACACACACTCTGCCCATCATCTGTTGGGGGTCAGACCAGATGCTGAGAAGACCTCAAGGCACGTGTAGGGGCTGGGATCCCAGCAGGAGGTGGGTACAGCCCTTGGGAAGGAGCTGGGCAGAGCTGGGGTCCAACCTCCCCTGTCAAAGCACAGTTCTGCTGGGCCTGCCCCAGCCCCACACACAGCTCACGGTCTAAGAAAACAGTGGGATCCTACTGGGTCTGTTGTACTCCTCTGCTGCTGTGAGGGGAAAGTCGAGCACACTCTCTTGTTCCTGTGAATTGGTCACATCATGAAGCTCTGCCATGAATCTGCTCTCCACTGATGGACTGAGCTTCGTGACATCAACTCCCAAACACTGCCTGAGGGTTCAGAGTTTATCATCAAGGGAAGTGGCATATTCAGGGCTGGTCACTGGGACTCAGAGCTGCAAAATGCTTTCAAAATGCATTGAATAGAAATATAGACCAGGAGAAGAAATACATCGTAAAATGACTCTTTGAACATCACTGTCAACTGACCCGGTGTCACAAATACTTTTATGGCCTGTTTGCTTGTGAAAGAGACTGTGAATGGCATTATTCTGTGAATATTGGTATATTTTCTTCTGCAGGATGATAAAGCACAGACCTATCCATGCAGGCCCCAAGGCAGGAGCAACCCAGATTATCTTGAATATGAAAATGTACAATCGTGCATTGCCTGCAAAGGCAAAGAGATCACTTGGCATTGAGTAGCTACAGCCTCATTATCATTGTGACTTAATTATTATTTTTACTGCAAAGCTTTTCTCACTGTCGGACCCACAGTCATCTCTAAGTAAGAGGTTTATATTCCCCTTCCTGTAAATCACACTTGGAACAAACAAAACTGCAAAATTTTGCTGACCTCCTGCTGTCGCCTTCGCATTAGCCTGCCCCAGCCAAATCCCCGTGTGTCCTCTTGGACAAACAGTTCAACTCCTTCCACCAAAATTACACACTGAATTTGCAGACCCCTTGTTTTTCACTATTCCATTAGAGAGTAGAAACAGTATAAGATTTATATAAAGAGTGACCCCAACACATGAGAAACTTGCAACCTCTGCACAGATCATCTCTGAACTTGAAAAAGGGCTCAGTTAGTTGGCTAACAGAAATATTTACCCAGCTTGAGGGAAAATACTCAGCCACAGATTTTTATCTAACAGTGTCTCTAGTGACAGTTTAACATGGAATTTGTACTCAACGGGGTAATTTAACTTCAACAAGCTTTTCCTACAAAGAACACTGAAAATTGCACTTTCTCTGGTCGATGGATGCTTTCCTTGTTTCTGGTGTAATGTTCTCTCAGTGTATAGAAGATTACTCATATTTTGTTACTCATATTATTTACAGACATAGGTCTCAACACATATACAGGTATTGTGTGTACCTCTGAGATTTTGGAAAGAAAAACTGCTGAGATTTCCACCTCTCCGAGAGAGAGGTTTGAACCAGTTCCCAGATGTCACATGACTGTTAAAATAGAACTATACTCATGTTTTTATTCAAATAACTACTCTAAAATTACAAAAGATAAGTACTACCTTTCAGCATGAATAAACTTGAATACATGCTAAAAATAATCCCACATTAACTCCTGAAGTCGCTGCCTTCTGGAAGGTGTAAACGGATAGAGTTTGCTGTTAGACGTTTTACATAACCATATGTCAAAAAATTCAATAGAATGAAAATTGCATAGCTGAAAGGTGAATCTGCAGCATTTTGAGAGGTAGTGTCACTTATTTTTTTTAAACAGCAACTCAAATCTTTTATCTAAGATGAATATTTTTGATGCAATTAATTTTTTTACTCTGGTGGCATACAAATTTTAGGGGATGGACAAGGAGGCCTGAAACACAGTCTAGGGATTAGGGTACAGGTCTCTCACCCTCACTTAGAACTGTTTGTACTTAAGAGTGTGAGTAGCCCTGACGAAATCAATGCACTCCACTGCAGAGTAAGAGACAACTCAAAATGAGGAGGGCAAGCAGTGTCTGAGCCACTTCTGATAAATGTCCTCCAGTGGCAGACTGTGGTTTCAGCTATAAACCAGAGTCTTCCCCTTGTTTTATTTTTGCATATCACAGGAGATTTTTTACCTCAGCCAACTGGTAAGAACAGCACAGGACATCACCTTTTGGCTCTGCTGCCATGGAAGTTGCTGAGGCCCCTGCAAGCTCAGAGACGAGTTACTGTCTATGTCATTTATTTCTTATAAAGTTTTCTCAACACAATATGTGGCACAGGGCAGAGAGACAGCACAGCAACGCTTCCACAGCTCTTTGGGAGTTTCTTGAGGAAGAGAAGTGCTGGGCTGTGTGTGTTTCTTGTAACTCAGAGGACGATTTTCATCCTTGATTCAGGCATTGCTTTCAGAAAGCACAGCTGCTGAGCTTCACCAGGAGAATGTCTGGAACTGTGCATAATAAAAGATGTATTAACCCAAGTACAGCAGATTACAGTCTTTATTCCCACAAGATAACAGCACAAACAGCTTCTTTCTATATGCAAGGGTGGGTTCTGTAAATCCACATAAAGCAATACCATAGTAGGCAAAACAATACAAAACAAATTTGTAAGTACTAAGAGTTTGAGAACTACTGCAAATGGCAACTTCTGCGTATTTAAAACATGGAAGGTTATGCCTTACTGGAACAGAATTTTTCTGGACTCATCATTTGGGCTGTAGTGTCAAACAGGATCTCTAAATACCATGGCCTTCACTCTGCCACTTCCGTACACATCTTAATTACAAAGACACGTGTTTTCAAAAATAATGGTATATATTATTACAAAACAGTTCTACTTCCCAATAGTATAGTGGTATCCAAATTTCAAGCTGATAAATGTGCAGTGAGACTCCTTAATGTTACTCAAAGTTCCAGTGTCTGCGAGGAAATTACATACTGGACCAGTTCCCAGAGAGAGTTTATAAATTCATTCGGGGTCCCTAAACACTGTGCATGTGAGCTGCTTTTCCAATATGTTGCTAGGTTCAACAACATTGAATAATTTGGGGGAAAAAATTCCTTGTAGAAATCACAAGAGTGGATAGTCTTTCCAACATAGAGTCTTTCCCTGTAAGTGTCCAACTCAACATCCATAATTGGAAGGACAGACTGACTAAATTTTTTGTTACTGAGATCTATTCAGCACATAACTTCACAGTTCTCCCTGCTGTAAGTTGGTTCTGCTCTGATGACTTCACTCTCTGGAAGTATAAATGCCTGCCTGATTTGGACATCAAATACCACGCACTGGGGGTGGGAGGGTTCTGGAAGGCCACAGCTTGCCCTTCTGTCTTCTGACATGCATCAGAGATTTTCTTTTCTCCAACTGGAGCAGAGAAATCCCAGCACAGGCTTGCTTTTACAGCCAGACCCTGTAGTCATACATTTGTAAATCATTCTCAGCTGTGAATATTTATGATTCAAACATCTCTTCTTTTATCAATAAACATCCTTCAAAGCTGAGCATTTGCCCTGTAACAAACTTCAATTCAACAAGCAAATTTTAGGCATTTGTTTTACATCCAGACAATATGAATGTACAGTTAAGAATCTTTATCTTTGCAATCAGTCATTTGCCATCATTTTCCTTCTCTCTACTTTCAAGTTTTAGCAGAACTGCATGAGTTTATGTCTTACATAATACAGACTGGATAATTACCAAATGTCCCATGTGTTGTAGGTCATTCCCACAGCTGTTGATGCTTAAACTCTTGCCTCCTGTTTCTCCATGAGCAGGCATCCTACCAAGTTTTGATGCACACAATAGCCTGGGTAGAGAAAAGGATTCCTTTCCAATAATAAAAGAGGGGGAAGGAAAAAAAAAAAAGGAAATTTTGAACTACCAGAGCAAAACGTTTTAATTGGGCTGATAAATAAATCTGTCCAAAAAAAGTATCAAAATCTTTCATGAGATGGCAAAATTTATCCAGCTGTGAATTTGAGGAGTGGATGCTGAGGGCAGCCTGGAATCTGGAGCAGAGACAGGAAATGATACAAACAGCTGCAGGAGAAGAGGGGTCATTTTATTTACATGAGATAAGCAGCACGGCCCCTGACACACTGATTCACAAGGAAGTTCACCACTGCAGGACTGTTAGTGACTGACACTTCGGATCCCAAGTTGCAGAATTCCTGAGGCTCCCGCAGCCTGGTGTTTGGGGTAAGGTAATTGAGAGCATTTCATGAGCAAAGTAGGTCATGGCTCAGCAGGAGACAAACGTTGTCACGTCAAACTACGAAGATGTACAGCTTCCAAAGGGTTTCTTTTTTTTCCTGCAGTTGCTTTGTTTAGCCGAGTATAATCTGTATTTTAAGGCAAACAAGATGATGGTAACTTATCGGTCACCTCATTCTCTCACAAAGGCTTTGTGAAAGAGGAAAGTGATTGCGCTGCCTCACCAGAAAAGATGGTGATTTGAGTAAGTAAGCTCAATTGTCTGAACAATATTCTGCAAACGACTGAAAAAAATTGGATCAGAGAACAAAGGATGAGTCACATAGAATTACTCAATAAGAAACAGCAAGTCAACTTTCACAGGATTTGGGTAATGTGGATATCTCCTGAAGTTATGCTTCACTGCAGCATCAGTCATGATGGAAACAAGACACACACAGCGATGAAAATACCCTGTCGTTACATAAGTGGAAAATTTCAGGTGACAAAAAGCAAAGCAAAGCTCTGTCACACCGTATTTCTGATAGCTCATGTAAACTCTGCGAAGCGAGCCCAGAAATCTCCCAAAGAAGCCTGAGGAGCAGTGATGTTTTACCCACTATCCCATCAGGAACAAGAGACTGATGACAGGAATGATTGAGGCTGGATTTTGACACTTGAGCATACATAGAGTAGGTGTAGAGAAGATTACAGTTATGCACACAGATGGAAGAAGTAGATCACTGGAGAACAGAAGTGTGACAGTATTAAGACAGATAAAGTAATTTATTTTATAGGAAACGATTATACAGTTGAGAATCATGGGGTGCTTTCTTTTCCATCAGAGTGAAAAGGAAAGAATATCTGATTTTATTCCACATGATCCACAAGATGTGTCATGTGCTCCTGATGGAGTCAGAGACATAAAATGGTTTAGAGAGTGGGTGAACATTTGGATTTCTACCTGATTGACAACGTGCAAGTCAGGGAATTGGCCCAGCATCAACGAGTATCTCATTAATTTTGGCATTAAATACTGTCAACACTGAGGGAAGAAAGTAATGTAACAGGTTCAGAATCAAGACGTTGCCCTGTATTTGAAGAATCAGCATTAACATTAATATAATTTTATTAATTCCCTGTCCCAGGTTTTGCCCTGTGGAAGCTGGAACAATTCCCATGTTTAGGAGTGGGGGGTTTTTAACCAATGTTTCTCAGTGTCCATTTAATCTAGTGACCAAACACAAAAAAGCCCAAAACTGCTGGCAGTCACCCACTGGGAGTTTCCTCAATGTCAGCAAGAACTGCCACCCAAATCTGGCAAGTGTGGTCTTCTGCTCTGAATTTCAGGATTTTGTATTGCTTTCCAGCAGTGACACCATGCACAGATCAGAAAATATTCTGCATTGAGGTGCTAATGCTTCTGTCTTCTGTACCAGGTTAAGGTGTGCACAAAGCAGGGCTGATTTCTGGCAGCAGAATGGTTTGTATTCTTTGTGTTCTGGCATGCTGAGTCCAAATCCTCTCTTATAGGACCCAGGAGTTCTTATAGACCTCTTCTGTAGAACCCAGGAGTTCTACAGAAATTAAAATATGAAATCTGAAATTCTACATGAACAAGATGGAAGAAAATGAGTCTTTAAGGTGGAGAAACAATTTGAGGTAGCTCAAAATTATTTCAGAAATTAATTGACTTTGAAGTAATTGGCAATGCTATCTAGGCACCACGTAGGCAATTATTTATTTTATAAAGTAAGAATTCTAAAGGATGTTGAAGTTGGAGGGCAGAATACTTCTATAAAATATATGGTTTTTCCTGCTAGTTTTCCATAATGTTATCTGTACACACAGACAGTACGAAGGCATCAGGCCTTTCAAAGCCTTTTGTGTATTCTTCTTCTGCACATTAGAGAGGGAGACATTAAGAGTTGAGCAAATCTTCAAAAGAAATGTATGTGCCTAAATTATCTTTGTTTGAGTAGCCTACATATTTTCTGAGGATCTAAGTCCAGAGACACCAGATGGTTGTTTTTCTCAGATATTTAGGCACCTACACATGCAAATAGGTGCCCAGCAGTATTTTCAAGCATGTCCAAACACTTCATTCTCTAAATAAACATTAAAAATATTGATGCAACATTTTCATCCTACGATTTTTTTCTAAAATATCAAAGGAAAAAAGTACTTCTGTAGAAATTTGTCAGTAACTGAAGAGATGAGCACCCACAGGCTACAGAGAAGGGACCACACAGATCGGGGATATTTCTGCCAAATGCAGCAATAGACAGTGGAAAGCATTGGCAGCAGCTCTAGGAACAACCTGGCACTGGAGGAGTTAAAAACTGCAGTTAAAAAGAGAGAAAAACTACACGGTTGTGTTGCAACCATGTAGTTAAACATCTCTGTCCCTCCCTACCTTCCAGGATTCCTCAAAACTGAATGGGGACACAAAAATACACTTGGGAGGGGTGACTTGAAGAAGATCAGCTGACATTTACCCTACAAAAATTCAGAAAAGAGTCCTGAACCCCAAAAAGAGAAGATGGAAGCAGCTCAGAGAGAAGATGAGAAGTATAAACAACAAACAAAAATACCAAATTTACTCCCCCTTTTCTAGGAACATGGATCTTGTATAGCTGAATGCCAGCAGAGCTCTCTGATAACCAAACAGCCTGTGCTGGGTTCTGCTGAAGAGGAATCAGGCGTTACTTCCATTCTTAAGAAGAATATATGTTAAGAAGAATATATGATGTTTTGTCTTAGAGATACTCTTTTTAGACTCCTGACACTTCAGCAAATTAGTTTATAGCAAAATACAAAAGAAGATGGTCATGGGGAACAATTAGGGAGTTTTAAAATGCAACAAAAAGTTACAGGGAAAAATCTCTTTGCTATATTTGATAGTTTCATCTCAAAGGGAATTAGCAGAATTTTATGACTTTGATCTTCTAAAGAATGAGGTTCTTCCCTTCATTAGTCATTTTGCTTCAGTTTCAGTATGGATGCCACCAGAGAGAAACCCCCAGCCTTTTAAAAGGGGCAATCCTCCTACATTTGTCACAGCTGCCCTGCTGAAGTTCCATTCATGAGATCAGTTAAAGAGATTTTGTGGCAGAAAATCCATTATAATTAATGAGCATTCATAATTAATGGCTGGCCTGATGTAGCCTTTGAGAACAATTACAGCTTTTCTCTTGATGATCTTAATGCAACAATTTTACTTTATGATCACAACCTTTCTCTCTACTTAAAAACTTAGCAATGGGTTAAATGATAGCAGGAGTTAGATAATTCCACTATTAACCAAAGTTAAAAGCTCTTTAGTTCGCTGTTCTCAGAGACTGTATTAACTGTTCTGATTATAAAGCATGAATTTTAATAACAATGCTGTACTGTACTCCTCACCTGCATAGGTTTAGAACTCATTAAAATACAACAGGAACATATCTGCCTCTATCTAGGCAAGGAACATGACTGAGTAACATCATCTTCCATCACCTCAAAAGAACCTCTTGTTAACACTGCTTTCCTCTGCGAAATTAAAAATCAGGTGAAGCTTTTACTTTATTAATGGGGGAAATTAGTTGCAAATATTTCTATTTGCTTTATATATCATGCAGTTTTATGAGCACTTACAGGTGTGAAAAAGATAATATTGTTTTTCTAACTGATAGTGGTGTTTGAGTTTTTCAAATTTATTTCCATGAAATTATGGCAATGAATTAAGACCAATTTGCTTGCTCTGTGAAAGAGCAGATGTTCCAGAGGCAATAAGATTTTAGATTATTAAAATAACCCTTGTCACACCCTGATAGATTTTATTTCCAGGCACATTCAACAAGTACAAGTTCCAGCCCATCTTTGCCGAGGGCGTCTTCCAGCTTTCCTGGGGGTGGCCAGCGAGCACCAGGACACGCTCGTGGCTGAGCCGTGGCCCTGCCATGGGGCCCTTCTCCAAGGCTTCCCAAAGCACAGGCTGCTCTGGCACGCTGCACTCCCATCCCCTCTGACAGCCGTGGGCAGGCACCTTGCCTTGATCACTGATAATTACAGGCTCAGGCAAGGGGAGCCAAAGGCACGGAGCTGTCAGAGCTGGGAAGGGGACGCAGAGGACGCAGAGGGCTCACAAGGAGAAGCTGCGCCCACCACGGGGATGAGTAAGGGTGGATTCCCCTCCTGCAGACCTTGACAGCTGGGCTTCCTACTCACAGATCTCATTTTCCAACCCTCCCTGGCAACTGGGCTTTGTTTTCTTCTGGCTCTCCCCAAAGGTCTGACCAATAACCTCCCACAGAAACAAGGAAAGGGTGCTCCGAGGGTGGTGGAGAGACAGAGAAATCTTGATCACCAGAAAAATTGCATCTGATTCAAGGCTGGGTCTGCTCAGACAAGGACAATGCATTGTCACTTCTATAATAAAATGTATCTGAAATATAAAGTGCTGACAATATGCAAATCCTTCTCTGGGATTCAGACTCCACCAGAGAACAAGGAATAAACAGACATGGAAACCTGATGTACAGGTCTAAGAGCCTTTTTTCTCCCTTTTTGGGTGAATATCTTCAGTGAACAGCGCAAATCTTTCAGATCAGCTCTTCTGTAGGAATGGAAATGATGAATTTACCCTTTCCTTGTACATCTGCAGGTGTTTTTAGAGAGCAGAAAAATAGGGAAGAGGTTGCTTTTCTCAATTAAGAATTTCATAAAAAGAAATTCAAATAAAGTGTTTTTCTGCCATCCTACAGATAATTTACTTCAGTTTGGAACACAAACAAGATTTCAGCTGATGGAAGCCTTGTCTCTGCTGAGGACAGACCGTCCCCTGCTATGGGCAGGCCCTGTTTTCAGAGGTGCTCTGTGATTTAGAGAAGGTTTCTATCATAACACCAAAATGATCTTGGAGTTAAAAAAAAGCAATGTGATTTCTTGAGTCAGACTTTTCTGAATGACAAATTAGAAATCACAAAACTGTTTTTCTTTATCAAATAGCACACAAGAAATTAAACTCCCCAGTCCCCTGGCCTGCTGGGGAACACAGTGTTCAATTTTCCTTTAATTTTTTCACAGTCATAGATGGAAATATGTCTTAAAGCAGTAGCCAGCCACACTGAGGGACTGGTACTTCAGTGGGATGATGGTTTAACTTTCCTGAGTGTCAATACCTTATTAAGATTTCAGCTTCATCACCTCCAAGGTTCAGCTCCATCTTCCACCCTGTTTTAGATGGTTGTTTAGTCTTTTTTTAAAAATGTTTTAACCACATCAGAGCACCTTGCCACCTTTACTGATTAATCCTCTGGATCCCTGCAGGGTAAGGAAGTATTACCAAGTCTGTTTTTCAAACTAAGGAGGACTTTGAAAACAAAGATATTGCAAAATAGGCATCTTGTTGCACAGAACATGACCAGAGATATCCAGGCTTGGCATGGATGCAGGGAGGCAGGAGCACCCTGCTCTGTAAAAAAACCTTCCATCTGTATGTCTGGGGCATCACCCAGGTTTAATAACTCACTTTATTACTTGGTGTTGACTCCCCTCAGAATTTACAATTAATATCAACCTTAAGAAAAAGAGCAAAAATCAATAACCAGAGAAGAAAGAGGAACCCCATCTCCCCAGCTTGTCACCTGCTGCTTGACAGACACAGCTACAGCTGCCCACCACTGACAGACCCTGCCCAGGGGTCGGAAAGAGAGGAGGAAAAACTTCTGACACCAGGCAGGTGAGTTGTACCAGCAAGAAGCCATAAATAAAGACAGATACTGGTAATAAAAGAACCCTGTGATAATCTGCGAAGCTTCATGAACAATCCTTGGCTCATCCCAAATACCTGATGCGGTCAAAATCATTGTAGGGACAAGGAGGGCAGTGCCAGAAGATTTCTACCTGAAAGTTCAACACTTTTTCAAAAGGTGATGGGGATCCCCAGCCGCTCTTGGTCTGAATTCCATACAATGAAGTTAGCATTACAGTAAAATGGGAAGTTTTGCAGCATACCAGTGGAACAGGCAGGAGGAAGGTTATACACACAGGTGGGATGTGTTTTGTGCAGCAGCCTGGAGAAAGGCTCCTTTTAATCCCTTTGAGAAAAGATATGAATAGGAGAGAGATGAAAAGCACAATTTTCCACAGCCTCCCCAAATTCACTTGTGATCCCCAGAGGATCTATTCAGGATGGGACTAATACTGCCTTTTATTCATATTGCAAGTTGGTAAAGGACTGCTAACACCAGAAGCAAACCATATTCAAGACTGAAACTTTGTAGTGAGTTGTAACCCTTCATCCTTTCTTTTCTTAACTAAAATTCAACCCTTAATAACTGGGGTTAAATGCTGGGGACACAGACCCTGTGATCAGCACACAGCCTTGTTACTGTGCCTACCTGTTCTTGGACATGCCTCCCTGTCCCAGACAGCAACAGGCTGGGACAGAAACAGCCCCAGGGAGAGTCCTTGTGCTGCAGGGACAGGACTAACATGGTCCTGAGCCAACATGTGCAGGCAGCCCTCAGAGCAGTGTCCTTCCAAGGACTGAGCTGACACCCCTGACCTGGGTGAAGCTTTTCTCCTGCCCAGAGCTGGGCAGCTGCAGAACACAGCACAGCATCCACGGCTCCTTTTGTTCCCAGCTCAGCTGACAAACCAGTGCTGTTTGACTAGAGATTGGTTCAAATGTAAAGGAGGTACCAAAGACAACCTTCCTGTACAATTAAAACTTTTGCTTTTACTTCCAGAACCCGCTCCTGCTCGTGTTCTACATGTGTGGATGTACGGAAGCTGCATCCCCGGGAGCATCACTGGATGCCCACCCACTTGCTCCTGGCTGTATAAAACTCTATCAAGCTGTGCTTTGCCTTCTGAACACACCAAGAAGGCGACTGCACAGAGAAAATGACAATTTTTGTCAGGACACAGGGAATCCATGCATGACCACACCCAACCTTTCACTATGGGTGAAGCTCTTCACCCTGCGAAACCCCCTGGAAGCCGCATGGAGCTGCCCACAATGCTGGACCAGGGAAGGCAGGGCAGGGAGGCTGGGATGCTCCCACCATTCAGGTAATAGCCAGAGTCTTTTCCGTATATCCACTGGAGCAGTGGCAAAGCTTACTGGGATGGTGGGAGGTGTGTGGTGCTTATTGCACATCTAATGCCTTGATGAATCACAACGCTCCTCCCAGCCTGGAGGAAAACAAAGGATCTGGATGCAGCACTGGCCAAATGCACACAAGCTCCCTTTTATAGAATCATAGAATGGTTTGGGTTGGAAGGGACCTTAGGATCATCCAGTTCCAGCACCACTGCCTCAGACTTCGCTGGAAACTTCCTAAATGCTCCTCCTTTAGCTGGAGCAAACATGTCCCGAGAAACCTAATGGTAGAAGTTGGTTTTAAATAACACACACAACCTCTTCTGAAGGAAAACATTTTCAAGACTTCTCTGCACTTGAGCCAATTTCTTCAGGCATCTTGCCCTGTATTTAAGAACCAAGGGTAAGATCCCCACATTAGGTGCCTAGTGCTAAGTTTCATGGCCCTGAGCTTGAAAATATGTTCCTAAATATCTGAATCTCAGGCACCTGGAAATAAGTATTTGCCTTTGGAGTGAACAAAAAAGAAAATAATTCCTGTATATTATTTTTATTTTCTTTCCTTTATATGGTTTTAAGCTGCTTTTATGCGGCACTGGAAAGTTACAGCCTGTGATTTGTTGCATTCTGGTCTGGTAATAGAAACATCCCCCTGACTGCTGCTCACTCTGCAGAGCAGAAGGATCGTAACACAGATTGTAAATGGTTGCATTACGGAGAAAGATAATGCTTCTTTCCACTTTCATTTCCCTCGGTTGGTATTTATCGTGGTAGGGGTTGTGTAAGCATATGAGAGAGAGATCATGCATTATTTACCAGGCTGGAACTGGTGAAAGGCTCCAGCCTTTCACAGTGTGGATGAACACCCAGCATTTCCCACTCGCTAAGATTTGTGCTGTGTTTGGTGGGAGCTCTGCTGAAGGACTTAAAGCAAATGGGATCGTCCTGCCAGCCTGGAGAGCGGCAGTGGATGGGGCTGAGGGTCACAGGCTCTGTTCTCCTGCCTTTCATCTCTGGACAGTTTATGTCAATATTTATTTCACACCTTGGCAAGACTGGACCAGAACTGCCACCGAGTCACCACAATCATCAACAAATTCCTTATGGTCTGCTGGGGCTCCAACACATCTGAACAAAATTTCTTGCTCTTGAATGTAGCTGAGGGCAGACAAACCCAGAGATGGGGGTGACACAGGAGGCGGCAGAAGCCTTTCCAGCCCCAGGCTTGTCCCCATGATGCCACTGGGGCCAGCAATGCTGACCCAGTTTCTAAACGGGACAGGAAGTTGCAACAGTATAAGGTTTATTATCATTAAACTCTAGCCAGTGTCAGAAGCTCTGTGTTTGTCCTTGCAGTGCTACTGCCAGTGCACATAAAAACTAACAAAATAAGCCACTAAATGCTGGCAGCCTTGGGAAATAATTAAAAAAATCCCAAAAAATGAGAAACAAACCCAATGAAACTACTAAATAAGGAATAAGTTAATGAGGAAAAATTATAAGGAACTGAAGACTTTAAATGCTCTTCCAAATTAAGGAGAACAAAGGGAAAGGATCAACTCTTATTTTTGCAATTAAGGTGTTATTTATGGCAATTTAGCTGTTTTAAGATTAAGCCTGGATACAGTGCCACAGAAAATACATCTTATTTACTCCCAAGGCTTCTCATCAGTTTCTGTATGAGCACCAGCCAGCCAGCCAAAAAGCAGGAGGAGTTCTGAACTCCCTGTGTGCACACAAAGCTCCTGTAAAACACCCCAAGGATTTATTCCCATGCTGGGCAGCTGGACTGTGACCATTAGAAACAATCCTCAACCCACAGCACCGGACTGGTGCTGAACTACTGCACCTTCGGGGCAGGAATCTTCCAAGAATGAGAGAGAACATTTTGTAGGAGCAAAAGGGAAAAAATAAAGATTTTAGTTCTGTGTCTACATGCAACCTGCATATGAAGAGGGGTGGAAAGAGGATGCTCAGAGGGGCACCCCGTGTTTGCAGGGAAGGGATGCAGCCCCACGAGGCCATTTGGAGGCACTGACCTGGCAGAGCAAACAGCCCCTTTGCCCTGTCCCAGCAGCGAGGGAACCATCCCACCCACGGGACTGTCCCATCCACCTCCAGGGACACATCCATTGGTGCAGGGGAACGCTCCCCACAGACTCAAGGAAGAGAGGGAGGTGAAAGATGCCAAGGAGCCCCTGGCAGAGCCGTTTTTTCTGCACCACACTTCTGTGCAGGGAAAAACCACACAATGACCATGACATCTCTATGCACCTTCCATAGTATTTTCCCCCTATTACAGACTTGGTAACATTTGCAGAGAACCTGTATGTTAAACATTAAGACTGTGCACACTATTTGTAGGATTCAGCTCCAGTTGCCTTCTTGTTTCTTCCTACATATTAATAAAAACAATAAAGGAAATAAATAAAAAAAGGATGTAAATCTTGGTCAAACTCAAAAACAGTTCAGAGAGAAGAGAGCTGAAGATGGGATGGTTCTGGGAAGACGTTCAGCCTTGCCGTGCTGCTGCTCACAGACTCCCCTCTTTGAAGGAGACATGAAAGGAGACATTGCAACATGACAGTTGCAAACTCTGTGGCTCTGTTGATTTTTCCAACCCCCACGGCTGCCTGCCTCGGCGTCCTGTTCTTTGAACCCACACAGAGTAAAGAGGTGTCACTCCTGTGGCTCTGCGGGCAGGAGATGTGTTCCCAGGAGGAGCACTGGGGGCAGGCAAGAAAAGCCCCTGCTGCCGTCGTGGAGAGCAGCATGTGGCAGTCAGAGCACTTGGGCTGAAAAAGGGGGAAACGAGAGAGAGAGAGCGAGAGAGAGGAACAAAAATCAAGAAAACCGTCCATACAGGAAGATCTCCTTGTGAATTAAAGGGTCCCCAGGACTTCTAAGTAAACACACAGGTAATGTTTTTTCTGAGGATGGATGCAGGAGGATTTGAACAGGGATGTGACAGAGATGTGTCAGCTTTCTACCACCCCAGCAGAGCTGCTGGGGGACCAAGGGGTTTAACTGGAGCACCTGGAGCTTGGCAGGAGGTGAGGAACACGCTGACCAGGGCCTCAGAGGGTGTTGCAGGGATTTGATTTTATTCAAATATAACTGACCAGAAGATTTCTCTTCTCTTCATTCACCCTCTCTCAGCAGAAACATTTATTATGCTAAGTGAAATGTTTAACCACAGGCACTGCTGGCTGCAACAGCTCACCATAAGCAGCTTTAGCATTTGCTGGGATCAGCACGCTGGGGCCGGAGATGGTGTTTTCCTCTGCCCAGTTGCTCCTCTCTTCCCCCGCTTCTCTCGCCTCCAGCTCTGTCCCCTGCCCCTTTTTCAAGTTGCAATGCGTTAAAATAAAAGTATTAACAGCGCTTATCTGATGCATGGGAGATTGTGAGAGCAAGCTGGCAAGCAGCCAGGAGCTAATAGCAGCATAAAGCAATTTGCTGAAAAAAAAAGGAATTAACATGCTAATTGTCAGGATGGAGAGGGTGCTGGGGATCACAGAGAAGTAAAAAAAAAAAAAAAAAAAAAAAAAAAAAAAAAAAAAGACATTGATTACTCTAGATTTAAACAATAAAGGACCGAGGAAGAAAGAAAGGTTTTGAGGCAATTTTCTTCTTTTTTGTCCCATTCTCTGCTACCCTCCCCCAGCTCAAAACCTCCAGCCAGAGTCTCAGGCACTCACGGGAATTTATCCAAAGATCTCTTCCTTTTTAGCATCGTGTCACTGCCAGCTGCACCACGGGCTGCGGAGCTGGTCGGCACCACCACGCAGCTCTGCCCTTCCCACGGAGCAAGTGGCGCTGCCGTGGAGCGGCTGTGGAGGGGAAGGAAAGTCAGGTCTCACAGACCCTGCACAGTCCCAGCTCGCAGCTCGGCTGAGCCGAGCGCAGGGAGGAGGTTTCCGAAGAGCTGACCCTCTCCCATTCCCAGGGAGGCTTTTTTGGTGCTTCTTTCTTGAACAAAGGGACATTGCTATTTTTTAAATTTCTTTTTTCAATTTATTTTTCTCAAAGCTATGAAAGGAGTGCCTGGAAAGCTCAAGCAGAAAGCTCAGCCTCTTAACACTGGCTCCACAGAGCGCCGCTAACTGGGATTAGGAAAGTCAACTAATGCTTCCCAGCACCAGGATTTCAGCAGCTCGGAGCCTCCCGAGGCAGAGAACCGCGACGGCAAATCCAGCAAGCTCTCAAGGCAGCAGCTGCCTCTCCATGCAGATGCCGTTTAACCCCGGATTTATGTGCATCCCACTTCTGAAAATCGGCTGGAAATCCATCGTTACTCCCCGTCACGGACAGTGAGTGCTGCCAGCCCAAGCCGTGGCTGCTCTCTGCCTGGTGCCAGCACCGGCGCTGGAAGAGGCTCTTTCCAACCCCATGCAGGTGGAGCGGTGGCACGGGGTTCCCAGCGCATTCCCAGGGCTCCCAGCACATTCCCAGAGCTCCCAGCACGTCCCGGCTGACCAGCAGATGAGCCAGCGCATTTCCCCAAACGAGGCGTGCTGGGCGAGCAAGGGCCAGGACACGAGGTACCCGTATCATTTTTGATTAATATTTGTGGATAAATGCTGTAAATATGAGCCAAGAACATTTAAAAGAAAGTCACTGAGCCATGCAAGTGAATTAATTTGTTTTAGACAACATGCGGCTGGTTTGCAGCCTTTTACAAGCAGGAACATTATTTCTTTCCTATGCCAAAGACTGACTGCTTTTGCCCTCCTGCTTTACTTCTACTGTGGAGGAAATTTAAGGAAGAACATGTACAGTGAATTGCTCAATTCAACCAGTGCCACTGAAGCTCACCTAATCATTCAGACCAACACGCCCTACCTGAGCAGCACTCCGAGACCCGTGAGCTCCTCCGCTCTTTACATGTCGACAGCCAGGGTGCTAAAAGAAGGGGAAATAAATAAGCCAGACCTGGTGACTTACATCATTCTGTTTTTCTTTCTGTTCTTGACTGTGACATTCATTGTGTTCTTCATAAACTGCCAGCTGAAAAATTCTTTTTTTGCTACTCTTCCTTACGACAGATCGCTCAGGGAGGCGAGGAACCCGTGGAGGACACAAGCTGTCTGACACTTCTCATTCCAGCAGGAGCAGGCACCAGAAACCCTGTGCAATAACGAGTTAGTGCCATGTGCCAGTGCTGCCCTTTAGGGTAATGGGCAGCAGGAGATTGCTGAAAATTATGCTGTATGCCAATCAGCTGTAGCTGTAAATAAAAAGCTCTGTTATGAACTGAAGAGAATGCTTTAGCAAATTTATACAGTTTTTGCAAAAAATTGCCCCGTGATTCCAGATTAAGCTCTGTGTGTATGCAAATGTCATCATCCACCCATTCAGTGTCCATACAAGGATAATTGTATTAACAACCATCTCTGATTTGGGCATCTGGTGGAGCTTGTTCCCCCATGTTTACGAAACCAAGCATCAAATGTAAAAAATCAGTGTATTTACCTAACAGCTCCACACTGAGATGAGTTTACTTTCCAGACCCATTTCTCCCAACTGCTGCTGGAACTGCATGATGATGCTGTGGGAGGCCTGCCAGGCAGGAGGAGAAAATGAAAAATGTTCATTTAGGCTTTTGATTGTCATTCTGTTAAGGGTGTTTTTGATGTTTGAATGTAACATCGATCAAGTTTTAAGTTAGTACTTACGTGAAACACTTATTACCCAAGGAATTTGTTTTCAACTTTCATAATCTACAAAGGAAATTATTTGCCACAGCATGAAACCAAAATAATCAGGATGGGGAGAAGTGGGGAAAGGAAATAAATATATTTAATATTATGTAAACTAATGAAAGGGGTGAGCAGAGTGTTCCAAGTTTAGTACACAAAGTGGATAAGTTCTGAAAGCCATAAAACACAGCTTTATAGGAATAGTTGCTTTACTGCACAGGATCCCCACTCCTTCCTCTTCATCTAAACCTAGCCCAGTTAGAAGCATGGATTATCAATATGGCAACAGCTTGATTCAACACTGGTCACTTGCAACCCCCACCATTTAAAATTATTAGCTATCTGATTTTGTTCTAAAAGCTTCTGCTTAACACTGGTAGCTGCAAGCTATTTTGTAGATGCTGATTTCTTGTAAACTTGCAGTTACAGCACAATTCCAGATCGAGCCACACAAACCTGGGAAGAGTGTCCATAGTTCCCACAAACAGTGGGCAAAGGGCTTTTGGGGTTTTTTTTGGTTTTGTTTTTTTTTTTTTTTTCCTTTTTTTAAAATTTTTTTTTTAAACCAAATGTCTCAACATACAGGAGAATTGCAGCTATCCAGAAACACCCAGTCCCATATCCTATTTTAGCTGCAGTTTTGGGTATTGGATCATCTGAAATGGGGTTCAAAGTGCAGTCAGATGCTGTACTCCTAACATTGTTCTTGACCAGCAGAGTACAACAGAGGAGCTGTGTGTATATATGTGTACATAACCTATTTCATCCAAATGAGGAGATTTTACAATGCAATTACACACACGTACAGGCTTGCACTCGAGCACACAGGCAAAATGTGTATATATGGAAGTCTGTTTGCAAGCTTTTTCTTTTTTAACCCAAAAATTGCACAGTTGATAACACTTCCATTGTTGTTGTCTTTGTTATCATGTTTTATTTTGCTCAATAAGCTAAACTACTACATAACAGATTTCAGTATTTTATTCCTTGATATGTGGCCAATATTTCCTCTGAACCAAATTTAAGTGGTGTAATTCCAAGTAGTTACCCTAATGTAGAAAGCAACAATAAATGCAAGTGTGTTTCTCTCAGCCCTTTTCGAATAAATCAAGTTTTATCAAATCAGGCATTTCTTATTTATTTTTAAGCAATGACAGCTTGTTTTCAGCTACCAGCCACAATGAGCTGGGTCTAAGAATTTCTGCTGGCAAAAGCCTCAGAACCTGACAGAGCGCATGTTGCATTGCACTCTTTATTTAAATGTTCAAGAATAACTCTGGAATAATCCTATTTTTCTCCACAGCCCGGTTGGAGTAATACTACAGAAGAACCTGTCATGCTGAGAGTGTTAACTGATTTTCTGGGAAAGCTTTTATGCATGCTCTGTCTTGCTCTCATCAATATCGAGGATCATTTCTATTGCAGAAGAAAGTTCTATTAATGATATTCAGTATCATAGAATCCCAGAACAATTTGGGTTGGAAGAGACCTTAAAGATCATCCAGTACCAACCCCTCTGCCATGGGCAGGGTCATTTTCCAATGCCAGGTTGCTCCAAGCCACTTCCAATCTGGCTTTGAGCACTTCCAGGGATGGGGCACCACCACAATTTTAGCCAATGTATGAAATGTATGTGTAGAAAACATTCTGTTTCACCAGGCTCAGAATTCAATCTGACCAAAAAATCCACTTTCTAACCACAAGCACTCCACGGAGGGACTGACAGGCATTTCTTCCCTTGCTAGAACTGCTTTATTAGATGTACAACACCTGTGGGGTCCCACATGGATTCTCCATTCCTTCCCCTCACCCTCTGCCAGTCACAGTCCTGCCCCTGACACAAACACACCATTCCCTGTGTTTTTTACGAAATCCCACTTTCTCAATGTGCCTTTTGAAAGAGCCTCTGAACACAGCCCTGCAGCAGCCTCCCCCCTCCTGATGGCTTTTCCTCAAGGCAGACTGGAGGTCAATACACTGCAACACGAAGGATCAGTGAAACACCAGGAATCTGGGACACAGGCTGTGAGAAGCAGACTGGTCCCCATTCAGAGAAATTCTTAATTATAGGCTTTGCTTTCAAAAGATGAGCAGCTCCCGTAACACTCTGAGGAGCATCCATACACTTCACATCCATGGCTAAGTGCTCCACTCCATCAGGAGCTGTGTGTTAAACAAGGTTCTAACTCTTTCTCTGGGCCAGGGAAACAACTCATCACTTCCACCTGGAAGCAGTGAGACACTTTGAAGCTGATGCCATCCTTTCAATGGATTATTATTATTATTATTGCTATTGTTATTATTGTTGTGATATTTCATTCTGTTGGTTTCACCCTCTTAGTCCATGGATGATTTTGAATCCAGCTGCCCAAGCTGTTGGCACAGGCAGTGCCCACGGGGAGTTTGCCACAGCACTGTACTGAGTAACCAAGGAGAAACCACCAGCTCCATGCTCCTTTGTGAGAGCATTCCGTAACTGGGAGGTCACTCATCCCATTGCTCTGCCTGAACACTGAGTTTGTTAACATTTTGGGGACCCAGTAGGACTCCTCTTTCTTCTCATATTTCCTGCTGTATGTGGGCTTCCCCAAGAGCATTTGTCCTCCTGCACTTCCCTTTCCCCTAACAAAAATCAGGTGCTGAGGGTTTTCTATACCCCATGCCACATGGCCATCACAACTTCCGTCTGGAAAGAGCTCACCCGTAGGACTCAGAAGTCAGTCACACTGCACAGCAAGACAAAAGGCTAAGAATAAATCCTAAGAGCTAAATATCCCATGTCTGTTTGGGTTGTCTCAGCCTGGTAAATAACCCAGTGCTGCATGGCAAGGCTGAGTTGCATGATCACACTCTCCAAACCTGTATCAAACCACTGGAGCCACAGCAGTTTGTAACTCGCTCTGAGGAGACTTCCTCTAGCAGGTGCAAGCCCTGATTTCCTGGTCACAAGCAGCTGCCTCGCTCCCACACAGCAGAGCGTGGCCAGACTCAATCCCAGCAGATCAAAAGGTTCAGTTCAGCTCTGCCAAGGCAGTGTCCTCACTGAACACTGCTCTGCCCATTTTGAGAGCCAGGAGCTTTACCCACCTGGTATTCGAAACATTTAAAACAATGGAAGATATATCAGACTGAGATGGTGAAAGGAAGAGAGGCCTGGATTGTGTTCACAGCACATTTGTCTTTAGGAGGTTCTTTCTTCCAGAAAGTACAGGTGTAAGTAGAGAAGTTTGCTTTAAATCTATTAATCCATACAGAAAGTCTCCCAGGCAACAAGGTACACAGTCACATCTTTGCAAGTTTTTTTTCCCTCCTCTTTGCCCTCCTAGTATCATCAAATTCCTCCCGGCAGGGCTGAGCATCTGCATAGAGTACCACAGGTGAATTCTATTCATGGACACAACCTGTTCACTTCTAAGTTTGCACTTCAAGGTTTAATATACTGTATTTACTTTAATTTCTTAGAGGGAACTTATGAATTCCTTCTATAAAAATCTTTTAGTGAGACTGCTCACCAGAGACCTGAAATCTCAGAAAAAATAGTCTGCATCTGGGTCTTATGGAACAGAGCCCATTTTGTCTGTTTTGTGTCTGAAGTCAAAGTCACACACACAGCTTAAAGCTGTCTCAAGTGGCTCCTGAGTTTGCCGTCAGCAGTTTCTCTTAAGAGACTTCAATCAGAATTTGCAGGAGTGACTGGGTTACACAGCACTTCTAATTTAGTCCTGTAAATAAATTCCATTATTGCAAACAACAAAGTTATTTCTCAAAAAGAGAATAGAAAAAAAATATATTTATAAATTAAAACTAGCCTTAGAACAGAAAAGCTGCTAATTTAAAAGGTGTGGGGTTTTTCTTCCAATGTCTTATGGAATAAAGGAGTCCTGCAAGAAGCAGGAATACGGAATGGCTGGAGATGACCCAACAGCTTCCACCCCCTAGAACCTCACCTTCAACCCCCTCACCTCACATCTCCATGGGAGCGAAGTAGTTTTACAGGGTTTGTCTTTGGGATGGGAAATGCTATCTAAGCACACTTATTTCTGAAACACAAGTTAGCTTATTGTCAAGACTTAAGTCTGACGAAAAAATTGATTTCACATTAATCTGCTGATGTGTATAAACACCACCACCTGTCATTTTGCCTTTATGATTTTACCTTGCCCTCACTGTCCCACACCACCTGTAGCAGGAACATTTCCATGGCATGGTCCCTGTTTGTGCAACCCTCACGTGCAGAGCAGCAGCTCAGTCTCTGCTAACTCAGCCTCCCTTTGCTGACAGCCAAAACCAACTCCTGCCTGAGGCAGGGGGCTCCAGGTGGTGACAGTGACACAGCTGCCCGTGACACCTCTGGATGTGCTGCCCAGTGCTTCTGTCCTGCTGCTCCTCCCTCCAGCAGAGCACGGGCAAATCGAACAGCAACACAGAGCTCATCAATTAAATATGGAACTGACTGACCTGGCAGAAACCTGCTCTACACTCCAGGACAAGAAAGCTCTCTCTTGTCACAGGATATGGAACACCTGATGTTTAATTACTTTAAATGACAGTGAGATACTTGCTTTTCACATAGCAGTGAACAGAAGTAGCCTCTGACTTATTTGACACACAATGTAGGTTGGAGAGGGAGTGGAGGAGGGGTGTTTCACCCAAAGCTTTTTTTCCCTCTGTGAAAATCCCATGAATGAAGAATTTCAGAGGTTCCTTTGGCTACCAACTCCCAGAGTTGTTACTGTACCTCCAAAAGTCCCAGAAAGACCAGTAAGATTAAAAAACAACCTCTTCATTTCTACAAAAATGATTTAAAACTTTTAATAATCAAGGTATTTTGGTTGCTTGTTTTTTACTTATAAAGCTGTTCATAAAAATTCATATAAAGCTTCTGGAAAGCCAGTAAGCCACTGAAACTTCATCTGAGATCTTGCTCACAAATTAGACTCTATCACCTGTGTAATACTATCACAGTAAATCTTCTGGGGATTTTCATGGCCATTGTTTTGGAAGAAAACCCATCAAAACAGTATCAAGAGATTAATTAACAAAATAAACTTTTACCTGAGTGAATGGATTCTCACATTTAGAGGAAAAAAGCTCTTACTATTGAGAAAATGAGAGAATTTCAGAGTATTAGTGCAGGTGGCAGTCTGCTGGTAAAATTAAATCCCAAAGCAGGAAGCCCGGACAAGATAAAGTTGTATCAACATTTTCATTTCACTTTTATACTAAAGAAATCATTTGTCATTGTGGAATTGGGATTCAGTGTTTTTGTACTCACTCTGCCCAAAAAAGATTTCATATATGCACATCACTTTTCAACCTCTATTTCTGCAGTATCTTGGTAAACAAGGGAAAAGTTTTCTTCCCCTTAAAAATAAGGGGGAAGAAAAAAATTTATAAATAAATATATTTAAAAATATAAAAATATATATATCTTGGTAAACA
>VZTE01000050.1:201795-223865 GCA_013397775.1 Eulacestoma nigropectus
TTAAAAATATAAAAATATAATTTTTATAAAAATAAATTCCCCTTTAAAAATAAGCTAATATACAGTTCACGGAACTTCTAAATTTACATTTTGTTGCAGCAGTACTGAATTACAAGAGATATCTGAGCAGCCTTCAGTTCATTGAAAGGGTGTTGGTCAGCAGTTCAAAGCTCGACATACTCAGACATGATGAGTTGTTTCAAAATGTTATGGTTGGCCACAATGGTAAAAAAATCCCCAACCACTCCCAACAGTCATCAGATTGCTGAACCTTTTTGTACTACCAACTGAATTATTTCTGTAAGTACTATGAAAATTATACCATTTTGGCTGGCTGCATTCTACAAGAAAAAAGAACTCTTTAAAATAATGAAATAATTTAAGTCTCTGCTTCTGAGAGCACAGCAGCTTTTATGTTACCAAAAAGCTACAGAAAAGTGTTTTCAAAATGAGAAAATCACCTTTGTATGAGGAGGAATATGGACATGTAGAGGCATCAGCAGCAAGTTATGTGTGATAAATTAACTCTTGTAAACAAATACCTGAGACACAGAGTTACAGATAAAGGAAATCAGAAGAATCTGTGCGGTTTTTGTTTTGTTTATTGAAATATGAGCAGCAGTATGCAAAAAATATCTTTAAAAACATAACATAGCAAAAACTAGTAATTTTAAAATTAACAAAATAAAAAGATGTTTAGAGTTAAATGAAAAAACCTCATTGCTAGAACTGTGTTTCCTACAATGTAAACAAAAGCATAAAGGTTATGCTTGCAACAAACACAGAGGCAGGTTTATGGAGCAGCACAAGAAAGCAACATTATGTTGTAATCTGATGGTTTGGTCTATTGATTTGAATTCAGAATGGGAAACCTTCCTCAACAGAAATTTCACAACTACAGAAGAAAGTTCGTCACATGTTTGTCATTTGAAGCAGAACATTTAGAAAATGTCTTGGTTTTTGTTTCTGTTTGCTTGCTTTTCCAGAAACCATCACTAGCAACACTTTGAGCAAGTAAAACAGTATCCTGAAAAAGTTACTATTTCAGACTAGTGAGGAAGTCTGACACATTTTAACATCCTCTAGAGTTATACTGCAAGAATCCCAAGTTAATCTTACACCCAAGAATCGACAACTTTCACATTGTAATACTGAAGGGGAAAAAAGATCATTGCTTCAAGCAAAAACTAAAAGAATTCCAATATTTTAAACAATTCTATCCTGAATCATAACACCTGGGCTGTTTCATCATTCTTTTGCCTGTTGGGGTGTTCTGTCAGATTTGTCTCTCATCAGTCAGTCGTACTAGGTTTTATTTTGGTCCTGTAGATTCTATAACCCAGTGTCAGCCCTTCACGGACAACTACTTCACGCCTAATGCAGCTAAATGAGTGTGATACAGCAGGCACTGACTGACTGCCAGCAAGACCCAGGTGTCTAAGGAGCAATAGCCAAGCTGCTGTCTTATCTCAGTAACTATAAAAGCAATCCCAAGAAAGGCTCAAGTACAAGCCTCCTCCAGGCTCTCTCCTGGTATTGCCAAAGCTGTCAGTCAGTGCTGGAGTTTTTGCAAAGCAGAAAGATGCCCAGAAGTAAGAAAATACACTACAAAAGCCAAATCGGTTTTTACTGAGGAGTAACATTCAGCCTAAGCTAGGCTACACTGGAAAGGCTCCATCTGCCACTACCACACCACTGGCTGAGTCAATTTCTCCATCCCTCCATCTAGACCAAGAAGTGATTTCTGTACGATGTGCTGTACCAGGAGCAGCACTCTCTGCTCTCGCTACACTTTACACATCATTGGTGTCAAACAACTTTTCATCCAATCCATCCATGTGCCCATATGTGAATTTTGTATCAGCAGCACAGATGAACAAAACACAATTAGGAACACCATGAACCAGCAGCACACAAAATCTGCTAACCACAAAGCTCCCAAAAAGCCCTACTAAGAAGGAACAGAGAAGTAGACCGCAGACAAATCTTACTGGGTTTGCTCCGGCAAGCCTACCCTGCCAAAACCAGCAGCCACAAGGATATCCCCAGCGCTGCATCTATTACAGTTCCAGAGTATGTACACAAGCAGAAAAATGCCAGAGCACTTCAGTACTTAATGACAGCATCAGATGTGGGTTAACTGGATATTATTGCAGAAATTATGGTTCAGTGCATGGGTAGCCAATCTAACCACAATACTAGCACTAAGCACCAGCTCTGGCTCACAACACCCACTTCAGCACCCATTCTTGAGTCATTCAGTTGGCCACATACAAGCATGCAAGTGAACGGCGATGAAGCCAGGTGAAAAACATTTTGGATAAAGTAAAATCTTGTACCTACAACTGCAATCTTTCCTTAATTCAATGTGCCATGTCATTTATTACATAAACTAGTCAAGAAATATAATATTCTGTAGTGTCAAATATACATATTCAGCAACTTGACAAAAGTCAGGCCCCAAGAAGAAAATAGAAGCTGGATCCTGTGGCCAAATGACTTGGCATCTTATTCAATCAAAAGAACTGTCTGTGGGTTGCAGCTCCAAAGAATGAAAGGGAAAAATCCAAAGTTAAGTGGCAAATAATGTTACTCCCCTTCTCCTGAAGATGCACTCATCTGTTTTCAAATATACTTGAAAAACTGTTTAAAAAAAAAACCAAAATAAAACACAAAAAACTAAAACAGTAATACAGAAATTCCTGTACATTAAGGTTCTGCAGAAGTATTACGGTTTATTCCTTTACGACAATTCATAAAAAATATTTTAATGACATGTAAACAATTTTAATCCTTTAAGATCATTTGTTACTTAGGTACCATATGATGCATAATTTCCACATTTGAGGAAAAACTGTCATTCAATAGAAGACACAAGAACTTGTTTAAAAAAATCATTTTCTCAGGACTGCAGTAATTAACTGCAACACATCTTTTAAAAAGTATTTGCATATTAGAGTTTTCAGCCTCTTCCCCAAACACTGAACCTTTTTCTGAAGAAGTGTTCAGGAAAGAGAAAAAGCAAGGTGAGAAGTTAAAAAATATAATAGGGTCTGTCTGCATGCAAAATTTTGTATATAATTCATTTCTAATTATCTTAAAATGTTTCTTTCAGCCTCTTTTTTATTATATAAAGGAGGGAAATATGCATATGTTATGTAATTGACTTTAGTGTTTAGTACAGTCTTTAAATTCTCTACCAAAGTTTGCCAAATGCAAACATCATGAAGTTCAGCAAAGCCAAGTGCAAGGTCCTACACCTGGGTCACAGCAATCCCAGACACACCTACAGGTTGGGCAGAGAAGTGACTGAGAGCAACCCTGCAGAGAAAGACTTGGGGGTGATAGCTGATGGAAAGCTCATCATGAGCTGGCATTGAACATTCACAGCCCAGAAAGCCGACGGAATCCTGGGCTGCATCCAAAGGAATGTGGGCAGCAGGGTGAGGGACGGGATTGTCCCCCTCTGCTCTGCTCTTGTGAGACCCCACCTGCAGTGCTGAGCACAGCTCTGGGGCCCTCAATGTAGGAAACGGAACTACTGGAGCAAGTCCGGATGTCACAATGTTGGTAACGAGGACTGGAGCACCTTCCCTGCGAAGAGAGGCTGAGAAAGTTGGGCCTGTTCAGCCTGCAGAAAGAAGGTTAAGTGGAGACCTCATAGGAACCTTCCAGTATCTGAAAGGACTACAGGGAAGCTGGAGAGGGACTCTTTGTCTGGAACTGTAGTGACAGGACAAGGAGTAACAGGTCCAAATCGAAAGTGAGCAAATTTAGCTGAGCTGTACAGAAGAAATTCTTTACTGTGAGGCTGGTAAGGCACTGGCACAGGTTGCCCAGAGAGCTTGTGGATGCCCCAACCCTGATAGTGTTCAAAGCCAGGTTGGAGAAGGCCTTGAGCAACCTGGTTTGGTGGGAGATGTCCTTGCCCATGGAAGGGGGGGTTGAGACTGAGAGATCTTTAAGGTCCCTTCCAACCTTTAACATTCTGTGATTCTTTACATGTGAGAAAGAAATTCCATCATCATATTAACGTAGTCCTTCAATCCCATAAAGATGCCAACCACAGTTACAAGTCTTCTGATTGAACCCCTGCCATCAGGGACAGGATCAAGAGCACTGTTTCATGCAGGCTACAAAGAAGTGATTACTTTTGGTCATTACCAACAGGTCTGTATTAAATTACATGATCTGGAAGTAAAAGCTTCTGCATTCAGTTACTCATTTGCTAAGCCACTCACAGTCTTCAAAGAGACTCAAACTCATACTTGAAAGTGAATTAAATACAGTGTAATCACTAATACTGCATAATGTCTACTGAGAGACTAAAAAGGCCTAACACAGATCAATTCCAGACAGGTAAAATAAACAGCTAGAACACCAAAAAGAAAACAAAAAACTTAATCCTTCCAAAAAGTAGTAAGCACTGCCATTTACAAATAGTAGTGTTTATGTTAAAATAGAGAGAGGTACCTAAAATGAAATAGCCTTGGCAACCAAATCCAAATGGCATGAGTGTAAATCAAAGCAAAAAGAATCACTACTCCAGAAACGTGCAGGATGTTTACCTTGGATCAATTACTATTTTAAATGGTGGTTAAAAGAGATATTACAAAACCAAAGTGGGAAAAGGCTAAGAACTGCTATTCTGCATTAATATACAATGTGTTTATGACAGCATTTTCCAATAGAAAATACAAGTGTTTTTACACCACTCCAATATTTATAAAAAGTGTATTTTATGTGTACACTTAAAAAAAAAAATCACATTGTTCAATCTGAGGCAAATTAGCCATAATAAAGTCTAATTTTCCTTATGACAGATGTCAACCTTAAGATGTTAAAACACTATGCTAAAAATACAGCTTGCAAGCTGGAGCTGCACATGTTCAAACAATTTCATAAACATTAAAAAAAAATCCCAAATTACGATATGTATTTACTTTCTGAAGTCAGTCTTCATTAATTCTTGTCCCTACAGGACAAAAAGGTTTTCCAGTTAAGACATTTGTCTGTTTAAGTTCTAGGGGAAGAAGGGGAAGTGTTCTGAATTTTTCAATAGACTATTTTTTCCCTTAGGGCTCAACTGTCACTTAAGCATCACAAGAACAATTTGAAATGTAAAACTGATTAGCTATACACAATGGAATTGGTCACAAAGGGATCTAAAAAAAAAAGTTAAATCATAAGATCCATTCTCCATATAGCTCACAGTATCCACTGGAAGATTCTCTAGAATTAGAATAAGTTCGCTAAAAATAAGGCTGAAGATGGAATTTCAGCACTATGAAACAGATGAGATGGGATTAAGAGGAGAACCCATTTGTGTAAGTACTTTATCCAGCCACTGGAGGGGCCCATGAAGATGAATTTCTATCCAGCACGGGGTGCTCGTGACATCCTGTCGGTGATACTCAGCTCCCCAGCCCTAGAAAATGAAGAAAATGGTATCAATCAATTTGAGGACACGCTTGTCTCTTAAAATAGCTGCTAACAGGAGCTGGAAATCATGATCTCAAGATACTAATCTGAGGGTAATTCACAGTCTAGTAACACTGATCTAAAGGAATAAACCTGAGGCTGGGAAGGAGCAGGAAGGAAGCTGCACCTGGAAGCCTGAATTAAGTCTTGCGTGCTACAGCCTCCTGTGGAGCTCACCATTGACTCAAGGATGACTCCTGGACATGGCCACATCTCTTCTGTTTCAACCTCCTGCTCCCTCTCCTCCACACTCTCAAACTGAGCAGTATTTGTCATAACTGACAAAATCAACATCTTTGGACAAGATGCAAACAAAGCACCTGGAAAGCCCAAGTTTAGATTCCACACTAAATCTGAGACAGACAACATCTTGATTAAACAATGCCCAGAAAACGCTCCTGTGAGAATAACAGCACAGCTTGACTTCATAAACACAAATCATGTCTTTTTTCCATAACCAGGGATTTTTTTAAACTAATAATCAATTTGAAGAAGTTAAAAATTTTCTTCAATAACTATGCTCCTTTCTAATCACATTCTTTTAGTGGATTTGTTATTCACTTTGCTCCTTCAAATTTAGAGCATGAACTCAAATCTCCTTTAACAAAATTACAGCAACCATAATGAATAAATTCCTGTCCTGAATACTGAAGTAACGGAATACACAGCCAACATTCAATACAGCAATCTGTGCTTTTCCTTTCTTGCACTGATTTCCCTCTCCCCTAGTTAATCACTTTAAATATACTTATCATTGAAAAGAACCACATCATGGCCAGAACAGCTTTGCTACAGTGCTAATGGAATTACTGCTAAATACCCAAACCCACAATAAACTTTAATACCCTCAGAATAATTTACCTTTACAAAACTCATTCGAATGGTGCACATTTTGGTGAGCTCATACACTGCTTCAAATCCATGGTTGACAGACTGAGCTAAAAGCTGAGCGAACTCCTGATTGTTAAAAATTTTCAGACTGCATCCACTGGGAATCTTGCATACAGTTGTTGGATGAAAGCCATGGTGGTAGTTGCAGTTCCTGCTCTGTACAAATATGCTGCTATCGCTTAAACACTCAGCATAGACTTCTCCACCAACATAGTAGAGATGAACTCCTTGAAAACAAAGATAAAAACATTTCAAATTATTTTGTTGTCTCTGATTTCAAGGTAGTTGTCCTAAATTCTACTTTTTTGGGAAAAAAAAAGGAGTAAATTTCTGCCCGAGGAGGTTTCCAGAAAAGCTTTTGCTTGCACTGTAACACACTTTCTCATTTAAATGCAGCAGGCTTATGATACAACAGCCACTAGATGTCCTTCTCTGATCAATTACAGAATAGAATGAAAAAATTACTGCCACATTTTAACCGTTATTTCAAGCTATTTTTCTAAAGAATTTGTGTGGATTTTAAAACTCCAATTTTATACATCTGGCAGCTTCCGCCTATGCCAAGTACAACAGAAATAGGTGTGTCCTGGGAGAAGGGTCAGTGATGGACATGAATGAAAAAGTATATCCACAGTCTGTTCTGATTTTCAGTACATTTTATCAAGCTGAAGGACACCTAAGTCCAATTAGTTGCTCCACTTAATTACCATCAGGTTTTACAAACCTTAACATCAACAAAGTCCCTAGATTTATCACATCTGTCTGCATTCAGCTATGCACGTTTTGAAGTCTATACAACATTATTACTGACTAAAAATTAACATACAAAAGCTGCCCATCCCCTCAGCACCCCAACACAGGTTCTCACTCCTCCTTCACTGAGACACCTGCCTTCCTTCCCCCATCCCAGTTTTACATGGCTGGGATATAGCTCAGTTTAAGTCTTTCCTGCAATACCCTGAGAATCCACTATGGACTACCCCGTGGCGTGCCAGAGGAGGCTGCCGCAAGTCAACAGATGCAAGTTAATCTTTCAGACAGCAGCAACTGTTGTGAACATTGCTAGACCCACTTGGGACTAAGGTAGGATGGAGGTTACAGAGGAACCATTGGCTTCAACAACTACAAGCAGCTGTCAGAGAATCTGGGGTGGGCAAGAATGCATTTTTACAACACAACCCTATTTATTTAAAAAGACAGTGACCACCACTTGCCAGCTACAGTAAAAAGCCTTAGCAAATAGGATTGGGTAGTTCTAAGGAGGCAAAACCTCAAGACCTTTCAAACAAAAGCCATAAATAAACAGTATTTTATCCCTAAGCAATCTTAACAGTTGTCAGAACAGTTACCATAAAAGCAAAGTTTAAGTTCAATAATTACTATTAGAGATGCAGACATTTTAAAGCTCATTACTATCCTACAACAGGATGATGGTCCTGGTCACACTTCTGACCTTAGGCAGATGTACATGATTTCTCTGCCAATACCATCAAAAGAGGTGAGCCAAAACAGAAGAACCTGACAAACCACCCACGCCCCACAAATCACTTGTTCCCCTTTATAACATTATTTTATTAATAAATTTTTTTTGACAACTGCATTGCAGAGCCGAATTTCCAACAGAAACAAACAGAACTTCCGGTCTCCAGATTACCTGCAAAATTTTGTCATATTTATAGTAGTTTCAAATTAAAAGAATGTTATGTGATAGGGTGGATTTTCACCAATCAACACTCAAGACCAACTTTACCAAATGCTCTTAGGTAGAAAAAAGGCCTCTAAATATGTGCAAGAGAAACAGGGTTCTCTTCTCAGCACTGGGTTAATCACACAAAAAAAAAAGGTATTCAGAAAAAGTGTTCTACAATTTAAGATAATCCAGGCACATTCCATCAAAGATGAAAACTGTGCATCTCTATGTACTATCAGCCAAAACAGTACAGGAAAACTAGAAGATCTTGCAAAACCTGCTGTCTCCAGGAATCCCTCCCACACACATCCACGCCCCATGGATTCACTCAGACAAATGAGCCCTTGCAGTTTTGCATTAGCACTTCAAAGTCCTGCTGCCAACTCACCAAGATATTTGAACATACTGTAGACAACAGGTAATACCTTAGAACAACAAAACAAAAAGAAAATCTTTGACATACTGTAAAGGTGTACGAAGAATTTGATTTAAGAAGTAGATATTATGTAGAGTATCAGGGCATAACCTGCAATGTTTCTTGGTGCTGAAACACAGAACTCTACACATCATTCACCCGAACAAGCAAGCCCCAATGACAATCTAGTTTGGTAAGGAAGGGGTAATATTTAGTCTTTTTAATTAGTGACAAAGAAAAATGTATGCAATTCCTGACTAATTAGAATCAAATCATGCCTGACTAAGTTGTTTTCTGATACTGGAGAGGTAGATAAAGTATCACATCTCAGAATACCTCTAGCATTCTCATCTGAGAATAATCACTGCTGCAGTACAGAGAAGCTGAAATAAAACCAAGGATTTGGTTTCTCAGTCAGGATTTAGACAACTCCGTTTTACCTTTGCCAATGTGCCGTCGAGTGTTCTCAATCGTTGAGTTGCGATTAACATTGGAGAGCAAACCTAAGCAGAACCTGTTTTTGTTATTGGAGGGATCTGTAAACCCATCTACTAAGACACTTGTAGAAGATGCATGGAAAGCCTCGCCAACACGATTATTTAATTCATAATACACAATGGAACACCAGTGTTTGGGTTCTTCATAGGCAACAGGCTGAACATCTGAAAAGCAAACGGAAGTAACAGTTTACGTAAGTGTTAAAATACTAAATCTAAAACTGTCAAGCAGACCTTCCAAAACACCAACAGCTAAGTAAAATCCTACTAAACAGTTATGATGGGCAAGAAGTGTCCTGATTATAATCTTAATGATTTTGACCTTCATGCATTTTAGCTGGCCTGTTGATTTTATGATTATTTTCCAATTTTAAGCCTGCTATTAAACAAAAACAACCTCACACACACACACAAGACTATGTGATAGCAGGTAAAATGTAACTCTTCTGTCCACTTTTAAAAAATCCGTTATAACTGATATTTTGGGACTCAATTTTCAAAGCCTTTGTGCAAATGTTATTCTAGCAACAGGCAAAGGTAGCAAAAAAGAAATGAAAAAAAGTTCAATTCACTGTAAGCCACACTATGCACATGAGGCTTTAAAAGCAAAAGATGAAAATAAAAATAAGCAAGGCAAGTTTTATTTCTCAGTTTTGTTTGTTACAGCCCCAGTTTGCCTAGGAGGACTGCTTCCACCTATCAGCAAGATTTACTGGCCTACTCGAAGTTATTCATTCAGTTTGGTCATGAGTTGCAAGAAGCCAAACTATGTAGTTTTACACCAGAATATACAACTTACCTCTGGTAGATATATTTGGCATGATTTGAGGGATCATTGTATTGCTTGTGTCCATAGACTGTGAATTATCCTGCCCCATTTGTTCATCAGGGGGCATATAAGCAGGAGGTGGAGTATCAGCTACAAACATGAAAAAATAAGAATAAACCTCAACAATTTAGAGTATTTATTTATACATTCTACAGTTGTAAACACACAAAAATATTCCCCAACAAGAGATGTTAAAAAATTTGGACTTGTTTTCAAAGAAATCTGAACACAGCCAGCTGTCTTTACAGTAAACTCCTTCAATAGCTGAAATTTTACCTATAAGACCAATAACAAGATTGGAAACTCGAAAAAAATACGAGATGCACTTTTTTCTTTTTTTTTCTTTAATACCTGCACTCCTGCAGTTGGGCAAGATGACTCTGCTTCCCTCTTTTTGTCACATAAACACGAGCTTTCTTGCCTACCCTCTTCTCCATGTTCAAAACTAAAGCAGTAGAAGAAATAACTATTTGCTTAGTATAACAAAGGCCTAGAACAGTTTTTTTTTTGCTGCTCCATCAGGCTGAGTTCATTACAAAAGTGTGGATCTGTTTTCTTCCATCAGCACAGCACTCAGTGTGCCAATACCCCACTATGCCCCATAAATGCATCCATCCCAGTGATCCCAGTACTTGGCCAACAAGGATATCCACTGACTGGGACACTTCCTGGGGAACTGAGCAACCAGAAAGAACAAAGATTAGGCCACTGAGCTAGCAGAAAAATAAAATCTTTAATCTATTAAATTCTTGGCTTTGTAAACCACACCAATAATCAGAGAGAACGAATAACACTTCTTTCCTTTGTCCCTATCAATTTTTTTCTGTATTTTCCAACTCAGTTAAACAGAATCAGTTTAATCCAATCTGTTCCCAATAAAAATGTTACTTTTTTCCAGTTAAGCACCATATTTTAGGTGTTTTTATTCAGTGAAAGACATCAAAAAACTTCCTGTTCAGCATCCTGCATTTGCTTTCTTTTCATTGCTAAATATTCTTCTAAAGTATGGATTAGTTATTCTATAGTGAAATTCTGCAAAATAACTCACCAGTATTACATCCACGACAAAAAACATTTGGAAAAATAAAACTATAACAATTAACTCTGAGCAGTGTCAAAACCAGGAAGAAAATCTCATAAAATGCAAATGAAAAAGCCATTTATTGCAAATAGCACGAATTCCTGAGGTCATAGGTCACAACAACATGTGACATTTCAATTATTTTTATAAGCCAACATTCAGGCTGTACTCACCTGGCAGCTGAAAGGGACTCGATGGCCCAGAGCTGGCTGGGGAGCTTGGGTAAGTGCTGCTGGCTGGGGAAGGGGGGTAGGGGCTGTTTGGTGAGATGGAGAACGGAGTGCTGTTGGGCTGCTGGAAGGAGTCGGGAAATGTCGCGTTGTGCGGCATGTGGGGCTCGTTGTGGCTGAGGTTCCTGAACTGAACTAGCAGACTGTGCTGGGGGTTGAATTCACTATGTCTAGGCACTAACACTGGAGGTAGAACTGCAAAAAACAAACAAAACCCAGATACATTAAGATTAAAAACTGAGATATAAGGTAAGAGATACAAATAATGTGCTATTCTGCTCATCTTGATAATTTCAACACTAGCTGGGGTGGAAAGAGGAGCAGGAGATGAATCTGGCATGTCTTAACCCCATCCTCTCTCCTTTACTTTTTTACATCATTAATGATGGAAGATTCAAACTTTACCATTGCAAAAATCACAAAAACACACATTTCACACAACTCAAAGACCTTTTTTCAAAAAAAATAATAAACAAACCAGTCTACATGTGGCACATCCTGAAATACTAATGCAGAAGTGCAAAACTCACTGTCTGCATACATTAGCAAATCAGAGAAAATGGAAATACAGTCTCCATTACTACAGTCAGACTATAGAGTTACATACTGTCCTTTCCACTGAAGAGAAACAAAATCCATACTGCCGTATAAAACTATAGCTAAGCTGGAATTTTAACTTTTAACTTCAGGACTGGTGGAGTCTGGAATTCCACTGCTGCAGCAATGCACTTGAGCACTGCTGCTGGTTGCATACAACCACTTTGGGGAGCAAGGGAAGCAACTTCTCACCACACTGTCCAGAGCAACATTCTTTGTCTCTCCCACCGCAATCCCAATCCTCCTCACCTTTTCCCACGGCAGCACACTTTAACAGCGGGCTCCTTACCTGACACACATCTGACACATACCTTGCTCTAACTGATCATGTCTCTTGGTTCCATTCATCTCTATTGTCTCTTAACTGGAAGTCATGTGGGAAAATCTACCATCCTAGAATTTTATTAATTTTAATTTTTATCTCCTCAATTCATGTCACACATTGATTAAATAGCAAAGCCCCTGAAGGGTGGCCACCAACCTCCTTGCAAGGACTGAGATTTTGAAACAAGTTTTGCAAAGAAACTGAAACTGAAAGAACACATCACTGCTTTCTATCTTATGAGAACTTTGCTACTAACTTTAAGGGCAGCAGACTTAAGAGGCCTGTGGGAAAAAGGTGGTTAAGTCCAAAGAAAACAGCTAGTACAAGAATAGACAAGACACCTCTCTAAAACCCCACCAGTAACGTACACTTTGAACATCCTCTTCCAAACTGCCTCATACACCACTTTTAACTGGTTGTACAGTACCAGAGGAGGAGAAGGAGGATGGAGTGAATAGTAAGTGGTTACTGAAGATTCTGTTCAGCTTTTAGGACAGTAACTTTCAAACATACCTGGGCTCTCCACCCTCTTGTAGTGGTATGGATTGATGCAGACTTCCTTTTGTTTAGATCCAAAAGGAAATTCACAAATATCCAATGGCTTCAGCTCGTGATGGCTTTGTAGATCCGGCCAGCGCCACACACGACAGTAAATCACGTGGGGGAGGCCTTTTCTGTGAGAAACCTGGAGCCGTCCGTCTAAAGAGCGGGGGATAGTAACGCACTTGCTGGGCTGTCCTGGACTGCTCAAGGCTTTCTCCAGTTCTTCCATAGCACCCTTTTTCTTTTTCAGCTTTTTTACCAAAGCATCAACAGCTTTTTCTGCCCATTTTTCCTCTTCATCTCCTTGTTTCCAGCCCAACAGACGCTTTACAGCTGGGCTAGTAAAGGAGAACAAACTGGCCATTGACGTCATTTGACACAAGTCTTCAAAAAGTTTGTTGGGGTTTTTTTGTTTAATTACTTGTTTTTTTCCAGGTAAGTGTCAGCATATACCCAAAGCAGTTATTGCAACTGATGAGCCGTATTATTTCCTGGAGGATGACAAATGAACATAAAGATGTCAGTGATGAAGTCTTCACATCAAAAATGATGATCAATGCCTCCAATTTAGTTCTAGTAAAAAGATAATTTAACAAGGAATTAGCAAACAAGCGAAGGCTGTGGTAAAACAAAAAGGCAGAAATTAAAAGACTTCCTGTTTCAGCCCTAGCATTGTACCTGATTTTGTTTCAAAACAAAATTCCAGAAGTACTATGAACTCACCCCAAAAAAGTGATCAGTCCCCAAAGCTTGCACTACTGATTAGTTTGAAAAGGGACCATCAAGGGATAGGACAGCACAGTTTCTGTTAATATTCCTTAAACTGATGACCTTCTCTCAGAATATAGGCTTGAGGCATATGCTTTAAAACTAATAATACATCCCTGCCACGGTGCTGCATTAGAAGACTGAATTTTATATGAAGAAACAGGGAAGAGGCAGGGTGGAACCACCAGTTCCAAGGCCAGTACTGCACGGAAATACTCAGCTTCTCAAATGGATCCTTATTTCCAAAAAGGAAAAAATCCTAAAGCATCCGCTTTTTCTTGAGCTCTAATTAGTTACCCTAAGTTCTTGAGAATATTAAAAAAAATTAGGAAGAAACTGTAGATAAAGAAAACAAAGCAGAATTAAAAGAAAAACCCAATAAAAAGCACAAACCAAACTTTCTCCAGCCACCCAGAGAGGTGGTCAACCTTTTTTTAGCTGTATCTAATTTTATGCTGCACTTCCTTGTATGTTTTAAGAAGAATATTTGAAGTGCTGTATATTTTTAGCCTTGGCAAAAAAAAAAATTGTTTTCTTCTCCCCAGAAAAAAGAAAGGGGGGAAAGACATGGTGGAGTAAGCACTAGAAATGACCTTTACTACAAACTGCCTCAGAAAGGAGAGGAGCAGAACTCGCTCATGAATGGTGCTTTACCACTCACCAGCCTTAATGCAAATCCTCCCCCCAGCAATTTAAGGAGTACCGATGACAAGAGGAAATGATGTGCTGTGGCAACGAACTGATAAGAACTTGTAAAATCCCTTGTGAATACTAAATAAGCAAGTATAGACAATGAGGAGCTGGCAAAAAGCAAGAGCAGAGCTAAGAGAAAGGATGTCAATAACAAAAGATGCTTCCTCTCTTGCTACAGAGACTGCCAAACAACATTGTCTCTCCACTTTTGATAAACCACGGTGAATTAGAACACCTACCCTAACCCGAGACACCAAATCTGCACATAAGAGAAAAAGAGTGAGGGAGCAAAATGTTAAATATCTCTGTGCTGGTTCTCTTAGCTTGCTACCTTTAATCAAGAAGATCTTTTTTCCTTACATCTTTGAAAAACTAAAGTCATCTGATGAGGCTTTCTAAGTGTCTGGGCACATTTACAGGCTCACTCAGGCACTTGGATAGATACTTTTATACAACAGAAGCACGTACTAAGCACCATCAACCAAAGCTACAGCAAACATCCCTAGGCAAGGCATTTACATCCCACATGCAACCACCCTACATTTTCTACTGTGGTGTTAGAGGGTGAGGAAAGCAAGGAACAAACCCAAGGACACTTGGTGTGCCTTTACAGGAAAAAATCCATCTATTTCGCGCAGTAGCTTAATCCCATTGGTACCTCTTTGATTATTCAGCTTTGTTTCAGAAATATGAAAAAAAAATCGGAAAAGCAAAACAAACAGAAAAATTGTTTGAAGGTCTTTCTTCCTAGAGCGCTCATAAAAAACAAAATGGAAAAAAAGAAATTAAGAGATCAGAAGTTTCCCACTGCTCCAGTAACTCCCTAGAAGGTATCAAGAAAAAACTAAAGAAAAAAACTAAAATAATTACATATCACCTTTTTTCTTCAGAAATATTACCGTGCCTGCACTTCAAGACTAATTTAGTTCCCTAGGACTATTACACATAAGAACCTTTGCACCCTTCAAAGTAACAGGAAATACATAAAGGGAGATAAACTTGGCCAGGAACTCAGACTGAATTTTTTCTTTTACTGAGGATAAAAGTTTACTGTTTTAAAAAGTAAAAGCTGTTTATAGCAACTAACTTACTTTCAAGCCCTGCATACATTCAATAGCTGCAAGATCAGCAACTGCTCACACCCCTAGAAAAGGAAATGAACCCACCTAGAATCTCAGACCAGAAGACAATTAAAATGTTCTATTTTTGTTTCTCAGATATGCTTTCAAAGAACCTTAAGCATCACCGAGGCAGAAGATGTCCTGGAAATTCCTCTAGTTAAGCTGAGCCCAAAGGAGATCTGAAGAAACGTCCCCTGATCTATCCATTACAGAAACCTCATCTGTATTATGAAACCAAATTTAAAAATCTATGATTCTATGCTATGATCATGTAAAATTTCATTTTGTTTTTTAGTATTTTGAACATAATGCATCAACTAGGAAAGATACTTTATTGGTTTTATATAATTTCAACATCATTTACCCACAAGTATGCTCATAGAATAAACAAGCTCACTAAAAGAAAACGAAGTTGGAACAGTTCTACTATGAAGATGTTTTGCAGTAACTAGTATTTGTAGGGCAAGTGTCAAGGGAATTATGATAAATGACTGTCCTATAAACTATGATTTTAGAAATAATCTGCTTGAAGTAAGATAATTAACTCTAAAAACTTTACATTTGTCTGAGGGCACATCAACAAAAGCAAAGCCTGGTAAAACAAATATTTCAGAAGCATCAGAAGAGATTTGATCAAAACTATTTCAACTTCTTCAAAAAAAGTTTCCAAGTACATGCTTGTAACTATAACCACTGAAAAATGAGACTGCTGAAGTTTAAAACTTTAACACTATTTACTGTAACTCTGTCCTGGCCACCCCTGAGGCTTTCATGACTCTTCAGTGGAAGTGTATTCTAACCCATTCAAGAAAATCACGGGCAAGAAAGAAACTGCAACAAAATACTAGCAGGCTTTGAGAAGCACAAATGACACTGAATTTCTCTCATTACACACCTTCCAGAAGTTCACTTTGGAAGGCAAACACCGAAGGTTTACAACTTTTGCCTTTTCTTAAGAAAATAAGGTAGAATCAAAAAGCTTCATGAATCATGAGCTGGCTTCATGAGCTATTTAAGGCCACAAAGCAGTAGGTTCAGGTATTTATGCAGAAAGCAAACATTTCTATGCAGAAACTGCAATTCATGTAGGGTTTTTAGATTTCTGAATGTGCGGCATAAACCGCATTTAGAACATTTACTTGCATTTGCTGTAATTTCAGCATCTAATTTGCGAAAGGTTTCTAAGTAATCATGACATCTGCCAGGAACAGCTTCCCCAGATCATCTGTACTTACAATCAATTTCTTCTGAGGCTTAAAAGCACAAGTTATGAGCTGTGATTGCAGTACCACAGAGCATTACTGAGCTTTGAATACAGAAACAAATGCTTTAAAGAGTCACATTTTCATTCAGTGGTGCACAAATTACTCATATTGCTGCACCTCTAGACACAGCTGATAACAACTTTCATGGGGAAAAAAGCTTACCTAAATTTCCTTAAGAGGCAGAGAGTCTATTATGCATTACCTTCTTTTATTAAGTAACTTTTCAGGTGAACTACAAGAGAAAATCAACTGAAAACCATGCTATTACATTAAAAAAAACCAGTTACAAACACTCTTTAAGGAGTGAGTGTAATGAATTACATGGAGTAGCATGAGGGGGCTTTTAATGGGCAAGTATAAAAGGAAGTAATCGCTGTATCAAAATTAGACTTTGGGGCATGCATTATTTATACTTTTAAAGTTCTTGTTAATGACTACAGCAAATGGAAGGAAACTAGTTGGGTGAACAGGTCCATTGTTTGAACCCCTTCCTTAATACTTCATCCAGCCAGCCAGATACAAACATAGCTGGCCAACAGCAGAACTCACATTTCATTTATGCAGATGGAAGAAATCTACCACCTTCCATCTGCCATCACAAATACTGAGCAACTTGACTTCCTTTTAGCAGTACTTGTGAAATTTTCTTAGCCTACTACATTAAACTGGCAAGTTCAGTGGGTTCATTTGATGCCATTCCAAGGAATCTCCTTCTGGCTAAAAGGCCCTAGTGAGAGTCACTGCAGAACAGAAAATGTTACATATGGTGTATCTATTTTCATGATTGTAACGTGTTCTTTCATTGATCCCAAACTAATTTCTCACCTGCAAAATCTAGGTTTGAAGTACCATTAACCAAGCAAACCATCATCCCAAGCAGCAGGGCAATGAATGATGCTTCCACAAGCACAAGAATAAAATGGGCAAAACCAATGACCCTCATCCTTTCTTACTGAAAGTACTAAGCCTGTGTTCAAATGTACGAGGACTATTCTCTTCCCACTGATTTACTTGTTTGCAAATACAGGAAGCCTCCTGTAGCATCATACCCAATCTGAAACAAGAAACTTCACTGCTGATGGTTAGAAGCTGTTTTGAGACTCAACTTCATACAATAAACAAAGCACCACTTATAACCAGCAGCACAACTGGGAGTTCATTAGAGCTGCTGCACATCTGCAGTTAAAGCTGTTCCGCAGTCAGCTCTTGTGCTTAACTTTATTGCCCTTCAGACTCAGAATGCTCAGGTATTATGACTTCATACACACATTAACATACATATTCATACAGAAAGCTCAGAAACTCAACTGCAGTATATTACAGTGTATTATGCTACATACACAGATCAATACTTCTTTAAAACTACATCCATACACATCAATTTCACCTGGTTTTATTAAAATCCTTCTTTCCTTATAAATTTCCTGACAAGAACTGTGCAGGATTGTGCTTGGGTTTTATCATCATTTTCCCAAGTCTACAGCTTACATTGCAGCCCAACATACAGTCCCTATGCAATGGCACATATTAGTCTTTTCTTGAGAATGCAGGAGAAATGTTAGCTCCACAGTTTCTTCATGCACATCAAGCATAAAACAAATCCTAAGATGACACAGTGGTTAAAAAACTTGTTTAATAAACTTGAAGGGCCTGCATGCTACAGACCACTGCCACAGCCTCTCCACAGAAAGGACTTTTCTTCAATTACCCTGTGCAACATCTCACACAAAGAATACCACCAATGAAAACACTTCTTTCACCCCTTCTCCCTTACGTAAAGGATGAAAGAGATTTTATAAAGTTTATCAAAAAGGAACTTGTGGTATTTTCATCAGAACTGGGCTTGCAGTACAAATGTACATCCAGCTGACCAAAATCTTTGGGAAGTGCTTTTACACCAGCACTAGATTTCTTGCTTCAAACACGCCTTGTAAGGCAATATAATCTAACTGATAATATATGTAAACGAGAACAGAAAAGAACTGTCTGGTATCTTCAAAACTGTTACTAACTGTGACTGTCTTCCAAATAGAAAAATCTACTGACAATTGCAGACAGGGCTTTCTCACACAATACTTTTGCTTTTAATTTCCACATCTGTACACCACCTAACATAGCTTAAAAAAAAAAGCTGAAGCATTTAGCTCTGTCAGCTGAGAAGTATTTAACCAGCACTCTCTTAGAAATTCTGAGGCCAAGCACAAGCAGCAAGTAATACAATGTACATGGAAGATACAGCTTAGATAGCAAAGTGACACTTTTGCTTCTTCTTAAAGTTTTCTCAAAAACTACTGTCAAAAAATAATACCAGTGATAACGATTTATATCACAAAAGAGGTCCAGGCAAAGAGATCACTAAGAGAGCTCCATTGCATTTCCAAAGCACCCTCACTTCCACCTGATGCAAATAAAAGCTCAGAAAAATTATCACCAAAGAACAGTTTTGAATTTGTTTTGCATCATGGCAAAATTTGAGTTTAACTCTGATACAGGGGAAGGGAGAGGGAAGGAGAAAACACCAAAACTTGCCATGCCTAAAAAAGTCCTATCTATTTCTTAGAGCATCCACATTTACAACAAAAAAACATCCAATGGCCCCATGGCCCTGGTCTCTGCAGCTGTTCTAATTACTGAGCAATTAGCTTTTGGAGAAATTCTTAAAACTATAAATTCCATCTTAGAACCAAAACCTGTCTCCCTTAAGTGTTTTGTCAGAAGTGTACATTTTGTCACACTTCTATTTCAGCTAACTGGCACTTTCCAACAGAAGCATTATGCTGGAAAATGCCACCATCAACAGTTGTCAGTCCTGAAACTGCCCCGTTTTTAAGTTACCCCGTTTGGTTACTCTAACCAAAGCAGGTAACTACCACTTAGAATCCATTTCTTAATTAAAATTCCAGAGAAAAGCACTGCTACATTTCACTAAACAAGAAAACAAAGGCCTATGCCTCCACTGTTAAGTTGGTGGACATGGACAAGCAAGTTGGTGATTAGGAATGACCTCAGTACTATACTTGGAGACAAAAAATGGGAAAATAAAGGGCATCTCGTACTTTCCACAAACCTTAAAGTATGCTAAAAAATTAACAAGCTGGACAAAGCCTTCTAGAAATTTAGATGCTCATGTGCAAGACCTTCATTAAAGAGTCCAAATACTATGAGTCGGCAACAAAAAGTATAACTTGGAAAACAGGACACTCAAAAAGCTTTAAAAGAAGAAGAAAAATAAAGATATGTGTGTGTGTGTGTATACACTTCCACTCCAACTGAATTGCATTAAGCCTGTGACAAGTTTACAAAAGCTACAGGATCGGAGGGAACACTGACAATAGTAATTCAGAGAGCTTTTTTTTCCTCTTGCACAGAATGAATGAATGGTGAAGTATTCTAAATTTGTCAGTTTGTGACATCCACTGACCCAGAATTCAGAGACACTACTTCATAGTTGGTGTATCAGTAGCAGGGATTCTGACAAAGATCCTCTGTCAAGGATGACAGTGCTGGCAGGCTCAACCTTGGTGGTAGGTCAGTAGGGATACAGACTTGGCAGGCAGAGTCCTGCACCTTGCCAACCCATGCTGGTCAAGCGCGCTCAAGTGCCAGCCAAACTTTTCTACGTGGTCACAGGAACACGGCTCAAAAGGCTTCCAGAAAACAGTGCAGGAACTTGCACCGTGACTGATGATAACGGCAAAAGTGTTAAATTACTGTTCAACTTGCTTTTAATGAGCTGTTTATCGTTAGCCATGAAGATATCTCAAGTGCACTCAGCTCACAGAAGAACAAATCTTCTCATTCTGAGCACGAGCTCCTTACCTGTTTGTAAAAAAAATCATGTAAAGATCTTTAAAGAAACATTAACAGATTAAAATTCATTCCACCAAATCTAACAGAGACATTTGAAGAAACTTGTACTTTAATTAAAAAAACCCAAACATTAAAATAATCAACAAGGCCTTAACTGGAGGGAAAGGAAGACACAAGGACTTGCACAGAATTGCCACAGAAGTATTTCTGCAGGTATGTAATTCAGCTAAGAGCAATAAGAGTTCCTAGCATTTTCTTAAGACATCTATTAAAAAAAACAGAGAGGACCGTTTTATGCAATTTAACGTGTCTTCTGAAGTATTAAAGATCATAACATAATTTGCAAGGAACATTCAAATAAACCCAAAAGGTTCCTTAATTGAGCATGAGCACTCCATCTTGGGAGACAATTTTTTCCAGCTCAAATAATATTCTGTGATCATAAAAACTGCACAGATCACCCACTCCAGGTGCAAGATTAAAAATATGACTTCCTAACAAGTACGAAATAGTACAGGGTCAACAATTACAGTTCCTTCAAGTTCCATCAGAGGTCAAAACTCCAAACCTCCCCCTCCCAAAAAAACCCCACCCATCACAGCTGTACACAGCAGCACACCCTGTTGTGATCTTTTGTCATCAAGAGAAAGAAATGCAGAGGAAGCCTCTCTTCCTTCTTTTCCATTTCTCAGTCCCATCATGATTGTCCATCTGGGCTTCCACGAGGAAAGCCCTCTTCAGAAAAAGAGAAAACTCCTGTCTGAAATGTACGTCCTCCACATTTGAAAAGAAAAGAAAGGTTTGGAAAAGGCAGGTATCCCAGGGAGCACATGGTTTGTTGGGGTTTTGTTTTGCAGAAAGAAGTGGCATTAGGCACTTAGCAGCAATTTCAAGGCCAAGTGAACAAAATTTTAGTATCAGAGGTAAGAGTAAATCACTATCAAACGGTAGAGATTAAGACATTAAATCCAACACAGACAGGGCACTCTCAAAAGTTACAACACACTAATTATGAAACATCTTCAATTAAGTTATTTGCTGCTTCTGTTGACTTCCACTACCACTAGCTGCCAACTTCATAAAGCATTACAGGTTTTGATGAGCACAGGCGCATGACTGCAAGTGTTTGCACCTTTTTCTTTACTCCAATCAAATTGTGATTCCTCAGAATACCAGGAGGACATCCTGTGCAGAACTTCTGTAACTGACACACGCAATGAACAACGCTCATTTCAGTTTTCAGTATTTTAAAGACACCCATGGAAGGTTATTCATCTGAAATTAACAAAAGAATGAAAACGAGCAAGAGATTTAATCTAAAACCATTGTATACTGACAATCTAATTTCCCATGACAGACAAAACTTTGCTTATGCAAATTTTGACAGTTATTCCTTGAAGGTTTTGTTAAAGTACCGAGTCCAAGTGATTCACTGCATGGAATTTCTAATTCCCTACCTATTCTACCAAAAGATTCAACAGCTATTACTGAACCTATTCAATGATATATTCAACACTACTGCTGAATCAGTTCTTCCCTCTGTCATTTTCCTATGAAATACCATCCCATTACCTTAAGGTCACATCAGAAACCCCACAGCTGGAACAGAGCACAGATCACTTGATTTCCAGTCTTGTGCTTTTAACCGCAAGAGCATATTTCCTCTATTAAATTTACAACCCGCTGAAGACAAAAATTTGCCGTTCTGAATCACTGAAACTGTGCATCTGTTGTCAGGCAGCTGTCAGGGCTGGGCACACGCGAGGAAGGCCAAGGTGGACAAGTGCGTGTTTGTGAGAGTTGCGTGTGTGTGTTGAGCCCTCACACCGCCTCC
>VZTE01000050.1:224530-326593 GCA_013397775.1 Eulacestoma nigropectus
GGGCGGGGCCGCGCGCGCGCCGCGGCGGCGGCGGGAGGAAGCGGGAAAGGGGCCGGGCCGGGCCCCGGGTGCCGTGTGGGAAGGGGCCCTGGGGGGCATCGGCCCCGCCCTGTGAAAGGGAGCGAAATAAATACAAATAACAAACTAATAATAAGTGTGCGGGGTTCGGTGTCCAGAAAGTAACGTACCACATAACGGAGGAATGGAAAAGCCCCCGAAGGTCCCGCTGCGATGGCGGGCACTGCTGGGGCCGCAGGCCGGCGCTCTCCCTCAGTACCGTGCGCTGCTGACACCGGCCCTGGGCATGGGGGCTGTTTTCACAGAATCACGGAATCAGTTAGGTTGGAAAAGACCTGGGAGATCACCGAGCCCAATCTATCCACCACCGTGTCAACCAGACCATGGCACTGAGTGACACGTTCAGTCTTTTCTTAAACACCTCCAGAGGCAGTGACTCTGCCACCTCCCTGGGCAGCCCCTTCCAATGTCTAAACACCATTTCTGCGAAGAAATTCCTCCTGATGCCCAGCCTGAACCTGCCCTGGTGCAGCTTAAGACTATGTCCTCTTGTCACTTACTGCCCGGGAGCAGAGCCCGACTCCCACCTGGCTACAACCTCCTTTCAGGGAGCTGTAGAGAGCGGTATGGTCCCCCCTGAGCTTCCTCATCTCTTGTGGGACTGGGTGTTATCCACAATGTGTTGGGGCTGTTGAGGTCATTCAAGGGGCTTAATCTCTGAGTAAGTTCCTAAAATACACAGTAAAGCTTCAAGAAAATATGTCAGTGGTGTTAAGGATGGCTCTAGAAAGGATTACACAGACGAGGATTTTCCTACTATGTCTAATGGGACACTATGGGACAGAACTCTTACTGTCCTCATCGTGTGACATGGAAGTGAGCACTGTTTCCTCAAAGCTACTTTTGAACTGCACAGAAGAAAGTTTCAGAGAGGCACCGGGCCAAAACCACACCCTACGTGCCACAGCAGTGCCTGACCTTGGTTAAGCATACTGCAGGCACAAGTGTTTCTTGCCATTTTTAATTGAGTGAATTATTAGATATGAGGGTATATTAAAGAAGAATTGGATTCCACACCATGACTTGATGTCAGAAGGTTTTCATTTTTTAAATTGCTCTCAATACACAACTGACTTTGGAAACTCCAAACACCTCAATTTCAACTAAAGCTAAAGAATGTGTTTTCTTCCACTGAAATCAGTTATAAAAATAAGTTGTGCATGCAAAAGCCTCTCCTGGTAGGGAAGGACTGGCCAGGCCTTGTTTGACTTACAAGAGAGGAGGTGCCATAGAGCAACACGTGCAAGGCTGACCCACACTCAGCTCTGCTCTTCAGGACCAGGTGGAACCGCACACCACAAACTATTGTTGAGGTCTGAACTCTGATGCCTTTGAAAATTTTAACTTTATATGGGCAACAGGAACATCCATCATTAGAGGAAAGTATTTCACACTTCAGCTCACGAAGTGATTTTAAGAGGAAACTTTTCCTACAGGACAATGACTTCATAACTCAAAGGCTGCTTTCCTCAGAGGAGGCTGATCATGGCTGGCTTCAGACACGCTACTGAACTAAGCTAAATCCTAGTCTGATAACTACAGAAATTCCTACAGGAAAGTTTCTCCCTCTGGCCAAAAAAAAATTGTGTAGGAACAGATACGTGGGGCAAAACCATCATTTGTACATAAATTTGTGTCTCTGTTGTAGAACATGTAACCACACCATCTTGCCGCAGTTAGAAATCTGGCATGCCAATTGTATCTGGCACGCCAACTGAATCTTGCTATTGGATTCCTTTTGGAAAAAAAATAGAAGCATGCAGATGTAATGAAAAGTGATTCTATATATATATATACATAGATAGATACATATATAATTAAGCTAAAAAGAAGCCACATGAAACCCTATGTTTTATTTGTGTATCTTAAAGGTAAAACATCTACCAAAAAGAAAAAAAAATCAAGAAAAAGCAATGTAAAATTGATAGAAATAGGGAAAAATATCAAATGAGCCAAGCTGAAATTTCAATTTCAAGTATATTTGAGCTTTAAAGAAATTTTCTTCTGGTTCAAAACTGCATGGCTCTTGACTATTTTGGATGTAAACAGAAGTTCTTAAGAAGTCAATTAATAGCCCAGCAGGATATCTCTACTAAAGTTCATGGCAGCAGTGAAGAAGCAAGGCTTTGGTGTAATTTAGTCCCAGAACAGAGCTAACCTTTGGGGACTCCGTTGTATCTCTGCATCAGCAATTGTTCTGCTTTGGCCAGGCAGTCCAAAATATGGGACAAAAAAACCTCACAATAACTGTTGGCCTTTTTCCAAATCTTTTGTGTAACTTAATTAATAAACCAAGTAACAAACAACAAATTGGCAGCAGGCATTTTAGGTGTTGTTCATGTGCCAGCCATCATGTCTCTAGAAAACAAAATGTTCTCCTCTGTTGAGGAGTTACAAAACAGTTGTATACTGCTGGGTGAATCTGTATCACAGAGCTCCGATGCACTTCCTGCTGTGGAGGTTTCAGCGTTCCAGTGATGAGGAAAGCTGAAGATGTGCATGCAAGAGCACGGGAAGACAAGGAAAACTGTAAGGTTTCCAAAACTTAAGTTTTCCTTAACATTCTCGATTTAAAACTACAGGCAATTGAGACATGTCTGCTTGCAGCACACCCTCCTCAGAAAAGTCATTCTTAAGCACTGTGCAGAGACTATTTTGGAGTGTGGTAGCAAGGAATGTGATAATCCATCTGAAAAATAGGTTTCCTTTTTTTTTTCATGCCATTTTGTAATAGACTAATGTTGAATGGGCAAACCCCAAATATCTGAAGTCAAATTATCTCTTTGTAGTCAATGAAACCGATAAAATACAAAATAAGTGACATTGGCTATCTGATGATTCAGGTCTGTGTTCAGGTCACAGGAAAATTAACACCACTTTCACCACTGCCTATTCATACATGGTCTCCATCATTTGAATCTCTAGTGCCACATTCCAGTGGGTCCACTCTTGTAACATCAACTTCAATAAAAGGACAACAAAGAAACTCAAAGCACCCTGAACACATTTTCCAGAAATCATGTGATTTCACAAATTCCCGAATTTCACAACTCATGGAACCATCAGTCTTATTCTATCATTGTCAAACCCAGATTTTCAAGCAGACATGCAGCTATGTTAATCTAAGGAAAAAGGACTAGCTAACCTTCCCCTTACCTGAATGTTTTAATTATTGAATTATGTTAGATTCTGCAGAGACAACTGCACGTGTTTAGACTTTGGGGCCTGCCTTGTAAAGTCAGCTGAAGTACAAGTACTTGTCTGATATTCCTTTGTGCGTGGGCTAATGGCAATGAGGGCGGAAAAACACCTTCCCATAAAGCTGAGTTACTGTAGGTGTTTATGTCAGAGTGAACAATAACCTCGAAGTCTGATCAAAGTGCAAAACAACCAACAGAAGAACTACCTAACGCTATCAGGCCTTGCATAGTTGAGAAGTGTGAAGTTTAAGAACTATCTTAAATTCCATTATTTTCATTTTACTCTCCAGATTTTGAATACAACTCCTATATTTCGTAATGAAATTTTTATTTGGTTAGAAGTGAATTAGCATGAAAATCAAATAGACTGAATTATAAGGAAATAGTCTTGAAAAAAAGTTGCTTTATTATGAAACTTTGGCCTTCCAGTAACTTCTAAAATGGCTGTATTATTCAATTTAATTCTTTATCAATTTTCTAAATTGCTGGGGGAAGAAGGGGGAATGTTGTTTGAAAAAGAAAAATAAATACACATAAACAGTTGCCATGTCTCTACCCACATTAAGAATTTGCAAAGCCACTTTATATTAAAAAAATCCTGTCGTGTGAAAGATGGCTTGGATATTTAAACCAAATCTAGCTTAGAAACAGAATTGAGTGAAATAGATAGGATAGCTCAAGAAAGTTCCACTCTCACAGCTGTCAGCTGAGAAGAAATGGGGGAAGGGGGAAATGCTGAGAAAGGAATTTATGGGTTTTTTTGGCAGTGAAGAGAGGAACATGCCATCCCTGTTTGAAAACTTTCAGGGTGGGAAAGGCTAAGGAGGGGCTGACATACTATACATACCTTTATGTATATTTTTGAGGCAGGAAAACAGTGTTGTGTTTAAGCAGAGTTCAGCAAGTGGAGAGGGACGTGACATTAGCTCTGGCCATTTGGTTCTCTTAAATAAGCCCACAATTTACAGCAGGCTGAGAACAGGCACAGGAGGTGGTAAGAGGCTGCCTCACAAGAAGACAATACAAATGTTGTGTACCTTGCATCACATATGTAGGAAAATGGAAATAACGTTTAGTGTCTGGAGGAAAGATATTAAAAGTGTTTATCTCCAAGGCCCCCAGAGGCGTAGGCTCCTGCAAAGTTAAACGCACTGGCTCACAGCCTTTGAATTCCCAGAGCTAATTCTCACATTAAGTACCCTGTTATTGTTACAGCCACACTTCTGGGTACCTTGCATGACAACTCACACAGAGAAAGGGAGAGAAGAATTAGTCTTGTTTCCTGAAGCTACAGGTAGAAGACATTAACATGAAATTGTAGAGCAGGGGAGAGAGGGAAGGCAAGCCAAAGGTATTCTTCCCAGTAAGTTTAAAGCTGCAAAATTTTCTTCCTAGACTGAGAGAAGAAATGGGATGAGACATGTAGCTGAATAATGCTAGATCTATGGGGATGTTAGAAACAAAGACATAATTATGTAAAAGTTTTGTAAGTTCGGCTCCACTCCACAGAATAAAATTGTGAATATACTGGGGATGGTATATCCAGTTCAACAGATCTGAGAGTCACTAAGGATGCAGAACTGCACACATAATTCAAGAAAAAAAAAGTCTGAAAAACGTATAAAAAAGGCAACATCCTCAGAAAGGAAAAAGGACACTGCGGAAAGAGTAAGATGTGTATGAAGTAATGAGTAACAGAAGCGTTTGCTTGAGAACTGTCACAAAGTCCACGTCAGAGTAGGAACCACCATCCATTCACACCTGTGGATAGAGTCCGGTCAGGGCAGAGTCCTCCTAAGTCAGATCTTCTTGGAATGGTGTGAAAACCTTCCCAGAGGAATGGAAAAAATGTCCCAGCTGATTAACACCAAGTATTATAGTGCTCTCAGAGAGGAAATGATAAAGAAGATAATTTTAAACAGCTCGATTCCTTTGAATATTCCTCTGCTGTTGTTACTTTTCTGGACCATCCCCAGCTTGCCCTCACTATCGCATCAGCAGTACAGAAACATGCAGTGCTCTCATTCTTCTAAATCAGTGATTTTCGACTATTTCCAGAATATGACCTCGCATTACAAGTACAGTTTCTGGAGTCTCCCACTCCTAAGCTCAGAAAAAAGTTGGCCCCTGTCTTCTAAAAGCTGTCTGCAACAACCAGACCAATTTCCTATGAACAACAGAGAAGTTGGACAATGGAATTGGGATAGAATATGTAGAACAGAAAGAAGATAAATCTAACATCACAGTGAACTCCTTGCACATACCATAACCCTGTGTTCACTATGAGCTTTCTTCTTTGATGAAAACTTGGCTCAAATTAGCAATGATCAAAATTGTGTCTTACTTTCCTAAAGGTTTACTCCCTTCCCTCCACCTGTTTACATCCCATACCATTAGCCAAACATGGACATTTCTGGATGAATTCTTCAACATTATCTCCTTCCTGGTCCAAGTTTTTCCTAGGGTTTTTCAATGCCCAGCCCAAGCACTGCCTTCTGAGCATGGTCCCTTTTGGTGGTCCCTGGCATTTAGGTGGGACACATGCTTACTTCAGGACAGTGAGGAGATCTGACATGCAGCCTCACACTCAAAATAATCATCTGCTGACACAGTCATGAGCTGGAAATCCATTTCTTGCAGCAATAAAAGGGACCAACATCCACAATAACAGTGCACTGAAAACTTGCATTTGTGGCTCCATGGCCAAAACCACAGGAAAACTATTTTTAGCACAACAGAGCTCTAAATAGTGGAAGCACTGAAAATTTAGCTCACAACATGGGCCAAATTCTTCTCCTGGTTACACCCACTCTATGGAGAAGCCTGAGTATAGTAAACAGAGACACTCTGAAACAGAAATTAATTTTTTTTTAAAAGTGAAATTTTGCTTATGAGTAAAGTAAGTATTTTAAACTTTGAATGAAGAAGGGTACGCATCCTCCAGCATTTCTTCTGGAAATGAATGAAAGGAGAAAGGAACAGTTTGAAATACAATAACTGTATCTGTTATGATAAAGGTAATTCTTCCCACTGTATATGTGTGATCCATACCCATAGCTGACATCTCTCCATTCATTACACAGCCACTTTTGGCTTACACCAGTGAAAAGAACACAGAGTTTATCTGTATCTTGAGAGAAGTCGACGCAGGTGAGTGTAACCCTGTGAGTAACAAATCAGGTTTTAATAGCTAGACCTACACCTAATTACTCACAAGCCAACTTTCTAACAGCCGTTTTATCACCTCAGGATTTCCCAACATAAAACAATTAGTGATGGCAGTGCAGAGCACTCAGGCTTTCTCATGTACGAGCTGACAGGACCTGACTTTCTCCTTCTGGGTGTAATTCCAACGGAGTCACCAAGTTACAGGGTGCTGGGCCTTTATAACTTGCATTTAAATTTTGTGGCACACTTAGGGACACAATTTTTTTTTTCCAGCCCCATGACCAAATAGTTAGGTTTAATAATTTCCTCTACCATATCAAGATCTGCATATACAAGCATAATAATGACTATTGTAAATTAAAGTGCTTTTGAGTGTAGTGTAGTACAGGTTTTGGACAGTGTATTGTAAGCTATTTGCTTTCTCTTACCAAAATTTCCACAGAATTTTTTTTTTCCTTTCTTTTTTTTTTTTGTTAGGAGAAGAGGGAACTGGATCAGTTTCTAAAACAAAAGGTTTTTGGAAAAGCCATCAGATAAGAAAATCACAAAATAGTAATATAGTAATGATAATGTTATTTCTCATTCACTATCTTATTGTTGGTGAGTTTTCTTGCACTCTTTAAACACTGCCCTATGACGTGTTTTAAAAGGAAGTACAGGAAGGAAAATCAAAAGGCAAACAACACATTTTCAATTTGGTTACATTTTTTCTAATCTGAAACAAATTAGGATTATTGTTACTGTCTAAATACCTTCATATGTAACACAGTAAAGGGCAAAAAATAAATTCATAAATGCTCCAGCTGCTTAGCTGGGCCCCGTGTAAGGCACTGCCACTAAAATAGTTCACAACTGTAATTACAATTCACCACATCTTGGGAATGACATTTAGGATTCTCGAGGCACTTTTAGATAATTTTTAGACTCCGCGTAGAAGTTCAGCTGTCACAAAGTCAGTTTTATTTTGTAACAGATTTTATCCTTTGGAATGTTATGTTTGGAGTGAGCTGAAGATATGGAAAAATACATGCAATATCGTTTGCTTACCCGACTGAAATACAACTCCTAAAACAAAGCTGAAACTTTTTTTTTTTCCCTTAATGTTCATATTCCAGCCTGTGCTTGTCTACAGCTATTTAGATTTGGAAGTGGGGGTGACTGGGGTGGGGGGGGCAGGAGAAAAAACTCTCCCTTACTGCACTATTCCGACTCCATTAGTGGAGTCAATGAGAATTCCTGCTCTCTCCCCAGTAATTAAATAAATATTTAACATTGCAGGTTTTAATCAGAATCCCAAAAGTTAACAATAGCCTCAGCTATCGGTGTCGCTGTCTCAGGGGTTCTGTTTTCACAGAGGTATATTTAGATCTCGGCTGCATCGCCCACTTGCATTACGAATAGTACAACCCCCTCTCTTAAAAAAAAAAAGGAAAAACAAACAAACAAAAAAACCCCACCAAAAACCAAGAAGCTCGGTAAAATCTGGAAACTTTTATAAAGTGACGCCATCTCCGCGGATCTCCTTCCCTGCTGCACAAGGTACTTCAAAGTGTAGCAAATGCAGTGGCCGGCACGCTCGCGTGAAAAACACCCAAACAAAAACCCAACCAAAAAAAAAAAAAAAAGGGCAGTAAGGAATGAACACAGCATTACCTTCCAGCAATTACTGCAGCTCCATTTTCTCACCCTTTATTTTGTCACTAGCTCCCTTCCAAGTGATCCCTATTCGCCTCTCTCCCTTGCCGGCAGCAGCGGCCGGGGAGGAGCCCTGCGGAGGGTCCCCAGCGCTCCGCGAGCAGGGACGGGGCGGTGACACCCCCGAGCTGCCGGCGGAGAATCCACGACCCCGCTTTAGAAACTTTCTGCAAAACTCGTGTGTCAGGTCTATATTTGCTTCCTTCTTTCATCCTGTAATATCGCTCTTCGCTCCCATGCAGCGCAGCCATCTTTTGTGCTGTGCCTTTCCTACAATCCCTGGATTTTGTGGTGTAAATCCTGGCTTTGCCAGAGCAGGCTGAGCCCTTTTGCTGATTAATTTATCTAGTTTGCAAAACGGGAACAACTACAATCACGGTGTATTGACTCTTTGCATTAAGTCTCTCTGCACAAAAAGAATACGCACAATCTGAGTTTTTAATGGATGTGTGTATATGCATGTATAATACATATAACGATATGTATACACATATTTAAGATATTCACATGCTGTGTCTATGCTCACATCAACACAAACACCTCAAAATTGGGAAGTTTAATTAGGATAATGGTGCTTTTCATGTAAAAATTACAATTATAAAGTATGAATGATTTTTATACCAGGCCTATGTTTGCATTCTACTACTCTGTGTGTATAACCAAGATGGCAGAAATAGAGAGTAACATTTGTAAATGAGAATACAGGTCTGCAAAAGACAGATTGTTCTCTGTATATCTACTGAGCTAAACACAATAAAAGCTGATTAGTCTTGTTGACAGCAGAGCTCACAGAGGTTCCAAAGTCCAGTTAACAGGAACAGTCTGACAGCTACACCCCCTAGAAGAACCACTTAAAACTGAAAATAAAATTTATGCAATTAGATGCTTGCAGAATCAAAACATTTCTTATTAAAATAATGAAATTATTATGATTATGGCTAATCATTAGCCCTTGCTCTTCATGAAGATGGCTAGAGTTGTGCATGAATGACCAGCTCAGCCCTCTCAAACACAGTTTGGGAGAAACCTTGTGTCTCCCTCACACTGCAAGCTAGAGTTCCCTTGCTAGAACACCAATGTTCTGACAAGACTTGAGCCAGCAACAAAGGAAGGTTAAGACCCCCTGTAAGGTGTTGGCTTGTCAAAGGAAAGTCAGACTTTGCAGATCACTGCTGGTTTTCCTGGAAGGATTCAGCCAGAGTGTGAGGAAGATAATATTCTTCTTGATGTATTCTACCCAGATTTCTAAAAGGCTCTTGGCAACATCTCCCACTTTTCTTAAGGGAAGATCATCTGCCAGGGAAGAGGAGGTAATGGTCTCCTAAAAGGGATAACTGCTCAACAGAAAGGTGGCAAAGAGTGGCAGTTTCTGGTTCCTTTTCACAGTGAAGGGAAGTGGAATTTTGGAGAGAAGAGTGTTCCCATTGGTGCTGCTCAGTGTGTCACTGGGTGAGCTGGAAAAGGCACTAAGATGAGCTGTGGATAACAGTTATGTATGAAAGTGAAGATGAGGACTTGGTGTGAAGAACTGAAGGAGGAATTTCCCTTACTGAGTGGAAAGTAAAAGATAGATGAAATCCAGTCTAAATATAAATGCAAAGTAGCACACATGGGGGTGAAGTAACATCCAAGATTACATGATCTAGCATATTATCACCCACTAACTATATTTTGCAATAGTTCAGTGCAGTATTGAACGAATTTTTGATCACCAAGGAGTGTACTGAATATCAGGAATTGCTACAAAGGCAATAGCAAACAAAGCAAAGATTGATTCCATATTGGGAATTCCTGGTGCACCTGCATCACAGGTTCCAAGCAGAGGGCTGGTTCTCCATCTCAAGAAAGAAATGCCACCTCTGGGAGAGGTACAGACAAGGCCAAAAGGAGTCATCTGAAAATCAGATGGGTCCCATGCAAAGCATGCCTAAATAGTCTCTTCCATCTGGAAAAGAAACACCTCAAAAGGGATATTAAAGACATATGCACAAAGCCCAAATTGAAAAGGTGAAAGAAGCCTTTGTCTTCAAGTTCTGGAGGAAGAAAGCTTAGCTGCAGGCTTTTGAGAAGAAAAAGGTTCACTCAAAGTGTAATAACCAGTTCAAATTTCTGCCACCAAACGCTGTGGATACTAAAAGTTTACATGAATTCAAAAATCAAAACTGGTGACAGAGCAAATTCACAAAAGAAAAGCCTGTTAAAAGTCATTAAATCCAAGACACTGGTCTCTGGCTCTGGACGTCCCGTGGTTGCAAATTTCTGGGTGAGGATTCCATGCCATCACTCTTTTCCCAGCACTTGCATTCTTCCTCTGGGCATCCCTGTTGTGGCTGTTGGACAGGGCACTGAGCTAGACAGGCTTTTGATCCCACCTGCAAGGGTCATACTCGTGTTCTTCACACGCTGTCAGGAGAACTGTTTTTCATCCTGGAGCTCATCTCTCACTGCAGCCGTATTTTATTGTCTATAATATCACAAATACTGGTCTGCATTTTTTCCAAATTTTGTGATACCCCAGTTGTACCTCTCCACCATTCTGCAAATATTTTACATCTATATAAATTACACATATCAGCACATCTGTTAATAGGAATAAAAGTCTTCTATTCAAAAACTGTAAAATTATTTTTGTTTATGTACCACTCTGGCTTTCTCAGTAGGCTCATAAGCAAAGATTCCAAAAAGTCAGTAATGAGTTTACACTCTGAGTTTTGGGTTTAAAATTCAAAAATGCATCAATTATTCTAAGCTACATTAAGAAACTATTATTAAGAATTCCACATTATGCGTAATTTACATAGAAACCTCAAATTAGTGAAGCTTCAGTATGGCAGAGCACGACTATGAGAGCTCATAACCCAGTGCAGATACCGAGTGAACAAGCCCTGTTGCATCTTTTCATCCGCATTTTTGTATCATTATGTGCAACAATGAATGTTATATTTTAAAACAAGCATCTGGTCTCTTCCAGTGATACCAGGGCTGTGTAATAATGGGAAACTTTCCCGCATATCAAACCAGAAAAAAGGCTTTTTTGCATTTTCTGTGACGGGAAAGATGGTAGCAGGCAGAACAATCATTTAGCATTTGTAAAGTTTTGTTTGATAGAAAAAAATCCTTTTGAAACAGTAGTGCTGGTTAGGAACATCTAAGGGAAAAGCAACTTCCAAAACTTGAGTTTTGACAATGATGCGATGGGTTTGCAGCTGAACTTCTCCTTTTGTCCGTTCTCCTCCTCCTCTAAACTAGCAGTAAAATGTAATGTATTTTATGAGGTATTTTAACAAATTTATATAGGCCAGTGGAACAGATCTAGGCCAGAGATTCTTTGGTCCAGTCAAAAGGACGGTAAAATACTTGAGGAATATTTGATTATTACACTTTCTAAGAGAAAAGCATTTGTATTCCTATTAGCAATACAAAGAAAATAAGGTTCAGCTAGAAGATGCCACACGTCCAAAATCAGTCAGATATATCAGTGGCAGCTTCAGAGCTCAAGCTTTTAATTCAACCTGCAATTTTGATGCCAAAGACTACTCTGATGTGGAGGATCTTGAGTGTATAAACACAGAGCAGTTATTGTTGCTCTGCAGTTCCCACTACCCCTAAATACTGACATTTTGGGGTTTTGTAGAGCAAGGAAGTTTTTCCATTCTAGATTGCCAAGGAGCTGTTTCTGCGAAAGCCACACAATTCAACTTGAAATAAGCTCTTTCCTGCCTTTCTTACACATAACTCATCACACCCAGATTTTAATATTTGTGTTCTTGTTTCAGACCTGCTCTTCTAATTTATTGTATGAGCAATGTCTTGATTTTCATTTTGTTGAACAAATTTCTTAGAAAAATCCTGGTTGTAGTGCCAGGTATTATTAGCAGGATAGTTGGAACTGCTGATAGAAGGCTATAAACTTCAGTTTTAGGAAAATACTGATTAGTGCTTACACTTAAGCATAAAAATAATCTCCCATTTATTTAGTGAAGTATTTATGGCTATGCTTTACTTTAAGCACACGTTTAAATTCAATTAACTTCATTTTAATAATGGACTTAAGTGCTTTGCTCTCTCAGGATAATAAGACCACTGGCATTTCATTTAGCTGGCTGAGCTTGTTTTTAAGTAAATTTTGTACTCTCAAGCACAAACTGACAAACATGCAAATAAGAGTTACCTTTTTGCCTAAAGACAGAAAACGATAAACCAAGTAGTTTTCCAGCCCATGAGGGGAAACACCTAGACATGGAATAGATTTTCATTTCCCTGATACTATCATATTAATTGTCTGGAAGTGAAACACTGCCTTGTAAGTAGGCTTTGTGCCATCTTTGATCTCCTTCTGTACTTGAGCAAGGAGACACATAAGTGTTGTTTTCCATTGAAATGAAGAACGTTTGTTTGCTTGTTTTCTAGACAAAAGCAAATGTCTTTGAGACATTGTGGGCCATAGCTCCACTTGATATAAATTGGCACGTCTCTTTCATTCCAGGGGAATTACACTGATTTTACACCTCAGAGTACATCTCGGAGACTTTCCACGTCATGTATAAACTTGAATAGAGAGATTCTGTATCATGAGGTGAGATCATAATATGCAAGTGTTTCGCAGACATAAAACTATGAGGTCTGGGAATGCTTGGTGGCAGCTAGTAAATACAGTATGGTCTAGTCATTAAGTGGGACCAATTGTTTATAAGCAGAATAAACCAGTTGGTAGGCAGAGCCAAAAAGCAGTTTTCTTTACCATGGCACTCCTAATTAACAGCTTTTCTGCACTGAAGCAATAAAATGAAAAATTATGGTTTTATTAAGTCTTACATGGCTCAAAAATAAGCCGTTTCAAATGTCATTAACACTTGATCTGTTCACCAGAGAAGTAATCATTTTTAAAAGAAGTAAAAGAATAATTGAAAAATTTGAGCATAAACCAGCTTACATCACTGGCAAGGTTATTTCTGATGCAAATTGTGAACTGGCCTAAAACAATGCCAATTTTACCACCATTCAATGTTAAAGGAAATAAATTGTGTTATGTTGTCGTAGTTGCTTCAATTAACATGAAATAAAAGACTTTCAGTATTTTCTAACACTGTTAGTATTTATGGAACCAGACCAAAAGCAAGCCCAGCAAAATTGGAATTTCTGGTTTTCATACAGTTACTTCTATGAATAATATTAGCAAAGGCTCACTATGGAAAAATACCTTGAATGCATGTAGCACACTTCCATTTTTATATTGTGAACATTACTGCGATTATTTTCACATACAGGAACAAGTATTCCTAGATGAAGAACAACAATACTGAATGGATATTGGGAGAACATCAGATAGGAAACTTGGTACCTTGAAAACCAAGAGTGTTGGGTGATTCCAGTTGAGAGCAGCTCACCTCTGCAAGAGCTGGCAGTGGCTGTGGGTACAACCAGCGCCTGAGCTGCTACACACACCTTGAGCATATCCTTCATGTACCCCAGGGAGATGGTCCAGCTCAGAGAGGTGGAAGGAGAGTGGGCTTTGCCTCCTTCAGGCCAGAATTACTGCAGGAAGTTCATATGAGTGAGAATGAAGTGAGACTTTGAGAAGTTTGCATGAGCACTTAGGGGATTTCTCACGAATTACAACATGTTGATGCTGCTGGTGGCTCAAATCTTTACAGACATCGTAATGCTAAGTAGGATGGCTTCCCCACATCTTACCCTTGACTGACAAACACCTTTTTCTAACTTGAAGAACTGCTGGGTTTGGTTTGAAGAGGTCCCTGTGGCTGACTGCTCCCCATTGCCTGCCTTTTGCCCTTTCCACTTACTTTCACAGGCTTTGCATAATGCCATGTATAAGCCCTAAAGATACTGTTTAGTCCATTCTTCTAAAAGGTAAAAAAAGTCTGAGGCCAGAATGATTCCAGGCTGTTAAAATTCCTGACATGGAAAACCCTGTGGTTAGTCAAAAATAATCCTATTATTTCCACCAGTTTTACAACACTATAACCATCACTTCCCGTTGGGTGGGTTTGAAGCTACATCAATGCAAAGGGAGAATAAAGTTAAACCATCCCATCTTCTGAGTACAGAAGGGCTTTGGAACCTCCATAAAAGTTCACTTCCTTGTTGTAAATGATAATAATTCAGGACAATTCTTCATCGGTTCTTTGCATTTAAACATCAAATGACAGACAAGGCTTCAGAAGCACTCACAATCTCGGCTGCGAATCAGAGGAAAAGAAATCAGTAAGAGTTAATATCTTGTTTGGAGCAAATCATCGTTTACAGCTAGTTCACCATTAATGTGTACCTGAGCAACCACTCTGAGTTCATAAAGTTCAGTGAATTCAGTAAATTTAAATGAATTATTGTATATTACAGGCCAAGTCATATGTGTGTTTTATGCAGGCAAAAGCTTCGCTGTTTCCTTCAGAATAGGGCCTGATTAACAACAGCAGAATTCAGCTCTGTGTTAATGCACCATTGTGCCCCACTTTTGCACACTGCAATGCTGCGTCTGTGCCCATTTCATGTTCTCAGCTAAGTTAAAAGCCAAAAAGAATAGATTGAAATGGTGCATTACAAGTATCTCACACATAGTCTTGCTCCTAAGCTGAATGGCTTTTTTTGTAACCAAAAAAATGGCCTCCTTTCCCAGCTGAAGGCCTTTTCTAAATCTGAATCTGGCTTTTAAAATTCTTTATGGTAGCAGAGAGAAAGACTCCATAATCTACATTGATGTTGTGCCTACAGATTGTCCTCCTTGCACAGGGCACAAAGCGCTGCCATGGCCGGTGCGTGGTTGTGCGGGAATCATCCATTTTTATCACTTTCAGTTATTGTTTCCTTCCCTTGCCACAAATATTTCCCACAGTGCCACTGTTTTCCCTTGGCCTCCTTACTCATCCAAGCTAATAGTTAGGGGCACACTGGGCATTTTGTTATGCTTTTTTTTTAATGTTCTGGTAAGCATGAAAACACTCAGTAGGGATTCCATTATGTTTTAGCACTTGTGTTGAAGGGTGAAATAACTTCACAGCCTGTCAGAGGAATGATGCATCATGAATAGTTCCTTCCTTTATTCTACATATTTTTATTTAAACATTCCTAACCATGTTTTGTAACAAGCTGCTTTCACTGTACTAGACCGTCTGGAGGAGGAGGAGGATCTGTTTTAACTTTCAAATGACCATGAAAGATTGGAGAGAAGCAATAAACAAGAATATCGCTGTGTTAAGCTATCAAACTTTTTGCAGGGGTCTGAGGCTGGAGAACCAAACATTAGCAAAGAATTTTTACCTTTGCTCAAGGTTTTGCTACCCTTGTTTTCAAAAAATTCCATTGTTTTTGCCTGGGTATGGAGTTCTTGTCAAACTGTGACAATTTTGTCTCTTTTGTAATTTCTTTGAAGGCTGAATGTGTCAGAATCTACATGGAGAGTGCAGTGGACAAACCAATGTCAAAACCCCATTTTTTTACTGATAATCTTCAAAGTTTTGTCATGAAATTCTGTTTCCAACACAAGAAAATGTCAGCTTTGCCAGTTTTACTCTGTTGCAAGAATTCATCTCATTACCACATTCAGCTAAATAACTGCACCAAGCCTTTTATTAATGGACATCTCTGATGAGTGAAACACCCAAACCTCCTTTTACGATATCAAATGTGTGAAGGTCGTTTAGCCTTAGCAGGTGGCCCTGCCTGGAAGGGACTGTGACACGGTCAAGAATGGACCATCCAGGAGAAGAGGAAAGGGCATTTTCCTCCCCTCAAAGCTTTTCACAGTGCAGTTTAAGCCTGAAGTTAGAGAGTATTCCTGACTCTTCCTCACCTCTTTAAAACAAGTACATCAACAATGGAAGGGTTTTGTCTATGCACAAGTTGAAGCCAAGTCACAAAAAGTTTGCAAAGTCTTTTCTGTCTGGTAGTGTCCTGGTTTACTCAGCTCCCTTTTGGGTTTGCTTTTGGAAATTCTGAGGCATTGGCCGAAGCCACCAACTCTGATGGTACATCAAACAAGGACGACACATGAACAGCACTACAGCCTTCATTATCTCGCCTTATGCACTGACCTGTGCTTGCTGTTAACATTTCTTAATCAAGCCACAACATTATATGTTCCTCCAGATGTTCATCTTTAAAAACAGTCTAGATATAAATTCTTGAATGCTAAGTTGAAAACCTAAGAGCAATTTCTTCACAATACTTGAATCTGGAGCATCTGTTGTCACTTTGCCCTAAACCCCACTCCTGGTGAGCATGACATGTGCTGCCCAGAGGCAGGCTGAGACTTAGGTCATGCCTCAGAGTGCTGTTAATCTTCCTTCCTTAGGGTTTCCTTTCTCCCTGTGTCCAGGAAGTGGGTCCTACACCAGCTTTCTGCCTGGAACAAAGCGTGGCCCCACAGCAGTATCTCGAGCTAATGTCTGGCAAAGGAAAGGAGTTCACTGCACACACAGCCCCATCAGTTCCTGTGACATCCAGGGGAGGGACAGAGCTGCCCTGCTGAGACTGCTCACTTTGCTGCTACTCCTGGCAGTAGTATCAGGCGCATCAAGAGCATGGAGCTTGTCCAGGCATGTGCTTAGCAAATCCAGACCTGACCAGGTTTGAGCACTCTGTGCGAGTTCCTTCGTTTCACTCAGCATCCACAGGCCCAGGATGCTGGTAGCCAGCAGCTGTGAAAAGCAGGGTCATGGCATGCAGAGACTGCAGACTGTGCTGGCTGTGCCTTGCTCAAAGTCACTGGGACATTGTGATGGACCTCCAGAAACTGATGGTCTCATATCCACCCCCACACTGAAACCAGAGCTCTGCTTCCCAGCTGATGCACCGCAGTCTGGCCTTGATAGTGGACATCAAGATACTTAAATGCAGTGACGAGCTTCCCATCTCATCTTCTGCTCCTGAAGTAACAAACTGAGGGAGGGACACAATAGTTTTTAAATCAGTCCATTACTCTTTGGGAAAGATGGCAGTGAACTGGACTTAGGCATCATGCACAGAAACAGGAGACTGAGAACCCCCTTCCTAAATCTCTGTAGTTCTGTGCTGATTTACAAGTACTAAAGACAAAGTTCATTAACAATATTCCCCTTACGACCTGAACTGGGAAAATTCTTTTTCACCCTTGGCTAGGAATATAACCTAAGAATGGTAACACAATATTGTCCTATTGACGCAGCAGAAGATTCAGGGCTGATTAAAATAGATGGCTGTGTGGATTCAGGGACATAGATGTGCTAACTAAAGGGTAGCACCAATATAATACCAGAATGCTTTAGAAAAGCAGTAAAACATTTTAGATAGGTCCTCAAGCTGCATTGTCCTTGATTTACTGTAATGGGAAGAGTTGAAAGCAAGCTTTAGCCTCAAAACCAGAAGGAAGCAATAACAAGGTCCCTAAAATATAATGGCGAATTTACATAAAATAGTGAGAAATTTTTAGGAAGTTCTTCACCATGTAACTAGGCTGCTCTTTTAAACAATTCCACATAGTGACTGGGGTTTGCAAAAACTATTCAGTAAATTTGGCAGCGTGAAGGTAAGAGTAACTTGGGGATTTTTTCAGTTCCACAATGTTGATAACAAATCCCTTTTCTTTTTTTCAGTTTTCTGAGAATTTTGAGAAAATCTTTTTTTCCATTTTTTTCAAAATAAAGTTAGCTTTTCTTTTCTGAACCATTTGTTGTGGATATAACTGTGAGCCACAGGATAAAATTGCTGGCTACATGCAGTGTGTGCTTAAAGGACACAGACCAGACTTTGAGCTCCCTCCTGCCTCACAGACATTTTATCAGTTGGAAGAAAATTAATAACAACCCAGAACTGATTTGCATTTGCAACCTCAATAAAAGAGAGAGAATGCAGAAAAAGTAATCACACGGGAATGTACAGAACATTAAAACCACCAGCAAAAGGCAGTGTATAGTCAAAACACAGGTGCTTCATTGCCATAGTTTCACTCAAGTACCCCTATCCTTAAATAACCTGCACAAAAATCCCTGGAAGAGGTGGTGGGATGGAGCTGGCACCAAAGGATTACAGGCCACAAGAACTTTTTGGGTTAAACTTCTTAACATCAATACAAAGCTGCCCAGTCACAGGCTGGGCTCTCTGCTAGGTGACCTGCTTTTATCTTCCCAGAAGAGCAGATAGGACCTAATAAAGAAAATGGACCCTTTAGATTTTCTTGGTTGTGAATTTAAAAGTTAATAAGTCAACAACATCAGGTTGAGAAGCAGACTCTAGCTGAGGAAGTGGAGACGAGAGGGCAGGGCTCAGCAGTGCCAGCTGAATGGCAGTGTAGCGGGTGGCATTCTTCATGCTGAGTGTGCTGAAACTAAATCACAAGGAAGCAGATGCCGTAAGTCTAGAAGTGTCTGCGCCGTGTTACTCTGGTCACACACTCCTCTTGTCAGGGGAAGAAAGGTGCTTGCACAGCCAGAGCCATTGAAGAGATCTCGTACACACTTCTACCATCTCTGGTCGGAAGAAGGGAGAGGAACCAAGTACACCCGCAATTATGAACCAGGGGCCTGATCCAGAGTCTATTGAAGTCCACTGAAAGGTTTCCATTGACGTCAGCAAGTGCTAGATGGGCCCCTAGAGCTTCACTGCATGCTCACAGCATCATGACTGATGTCAGCTGGAGCTTCGCTGGGTGGATTTCAGGACTGGCTCAGATGCCCAGTTTCCTCTCCTCTCATGATGGGTAAAAGGGCAGCCTGCAAGGACAGGGCTGCAGGTTTTTAGGCTGGTTCCAAACAAGGACCAAGCTTCTGCATATTGTGCAACAGCCTTGGGCTGTGCTAAATTAATGCCATCTGCTCCTGGCCTTCCTCCCCTGGCCTCCTCCCACCTCCTCCCTCAGGGGGCTTCAGACAGTAGAGAATAGCTGGAGTACAGTCACAAGCATCACGCCTCTTCCTGTCCCTAACACACCCTTTACACCCTTTGTTTCTCTCTAAGTGTCATGGGTGGAGTAGGATCCCAGTACGCTGGCTCCAAACCAGCTGGCAGCATCTGGCCAGGCTCAGCCCCTTTTCTCCCAGACTTGGAGGACCTGAAGCAGGCAGAGCCTCGGCTCTACGATCTCCAGGGGTTAACGAAGGTTTTTTTCACCCAGGAGAGGAGTTATTTTCAGTGACGTCACTCCCAGCTGAAAGCTTATGAACTTTCCAAATTCAGAGGAGAATTGCAAATACCGTGTGAAATCTTTTCTCACCCGAGGTTGGAACCTTTGCCAAGAGCCCTCTCAAGGCAAGGATCCCACCACTAGTCTGAAAGTTCAAAAGGTAGGAGCCATTTCTCACTATCAGTGTTTGTGGAACCCAATTGAAAGGAAAGATCCTAATTACATTTGGCATCTCTAATAGCCAGTCTCCTGCTAAACAAATGACATCATTTGTGGCATTGGCAGTAAAAGAGCCCACTGTAAGGGACTGTAAACAACAGTCCATCCAGCCTCATTCTACTCTAACAAAGGAAAGGGAAGGAGGGGGAATCTCGCTAAATGACCATGATGTCCACTTTTTTTCAAGGATTAGACATGTCCTGATACCTCTGCAAAATGGTTTTGAGGCGGTGGATGAAGCACACCCAGAAACTGGGACTTTTGGCAGCCCTGAGGAAATCCCTGCACTCTGCAATGTGCAGCAGCTCAGGCTGGGGGCTTTCTGGATCTGAATTTTGTGGGTCTTAAAGATCTGTGAGGTTGGTTTGAACCTTCCCCAATGATGGAATGCTGTATTTGTTATTTCCATGGGATGCATTTTCCAAAACAGTACTTATATTCACAGTTCCTCTTGGAAAAATGGATGCTCCTTCCTCTTCACCTGCGGGGGCCACAGCTCACCCCTCTGTCGAAGGAGGAAGGGATGGTTCTTTGTAAGCCTAGAAGGAGCTCCCTCTAGAGAGGATCGAATCAGCTCTTTCAGGGATGACCTCTGCAGGATTTTGGTGTAGCAATGAATCAGCTTGGCCTTACAGAGGAAATACCACAATGCAGGAGCTGTGCACCAAATCATAATTGAGGGAACAGACAAAATAAAAAAATATATAATATCTAAGACTGCTGAATTTCAGTCTCAGGTTGTGTATTTTCTAGTTTTTCTATGCAGCAGAGTGTTCCAGGGCTGTGCAGGGAATCAGGACAATGCCAGCTTGGAGTGACCCGTGCTGCCAACACAGGAGGATTCTTCAGAGCTCTTCTTTCTTTGTAATGATCCTGCCTGACTCTGCTTAGTTTGTGATATTTGAGGGCTTTGCAGCATGAGGTGGTACGAACACAGGCCATTAATTGTAACAGGATGCGGGTAGGGGCGGTTTAATATCTGCATGCCCGTAACTGTAACCTGCATCCAGCTATTTTCAGCTCTTCATGCAAATAAAAGCAATATTTGCATTCAGATTGCCCTTAGTGCATAGATGTGATGGATGATAAGTTAAAAGTACAATGCAAGGACAATGCGCATCTGTTCCATGGCAAAGAGAGACTTTTCTTTTTCCTTGCCAGGTTCTGTAGATTGATGCCTTTTGCCAGATTTCTATTAGGCAATTGCACTCACCACTGAAAAACAACTGTTCATTTGGGCTGCTAGCTGGAGTATTATCTTAATACTTTCCCACTACTCAATTTTTGAAATCTTCTTCCTAGCTGTGCTTCAGATAGCTTCCTTATCCTGAGGAAACGGCTTCACTTTCATCTTTTTTTTCATTTGCAAAAGTATGGGATACATTCTTGGTCCAAGTCTATGGGAAAATCCACTCGCTTATGAAAGGGGATGCGTTCATAATGTTCCTTTCTCTTATTAATTTAGTTACAAGGCACTCTCTGAATCCTGTGCAGTATCACCATGCAAACCCTTTCACGCTAGTTAGGCTTCATTCATAGGAGCACTCGCCTTGCCGAGTGTGAAAGAGGCCATTTATGCTTAATAATGATAATAACCAGCAGTTGGAGACTGGGAAAAGAAAAGAAAATAAAACCCTGCAGAACTTTACAGGAAAGGACATTTAGTGTTGCCAGGAGGGTGAGGAGGTCAGACATCTGGTGGTTACTCTCGCCCTGGATTACAGGCAGGAATGCTCGGCCGTGGAGGTGGGGCTGGGCCAGCCACGGTGGCAAAGGTGCTCGTGGCCGATGGGACATTGGGGTGCCCCAGCGTGCCCCACATTTGCACCAGACCTTTTGTTTGGGGGTGCAGAGCACATGGTGAGCTCATTCTGCATAGCCAAACTCCCAGGGAATTAATAGCAAGGAGAAGTTAATGCCCTGGAAAAATTTAGGAGATTAAGTTAGGGTAAAGACTTCCAAGGAAATATTTAGGAAATCCCCCAGAAATCAAGTCATATTCATCCTTGTTAACCACAAAAATGCCCAACACACAGGATCACAGAGACCTGTGTGCCCTCACTGGGTGATCTTAAGCTTTCTGGGCAAAGAAGCCAGTGACAAACTGTCCTCCCACTTGTAGGTCCTTCCATAAGGAGCCTCAGGCATTGCTGCTTCGTTCCACTCCTGTAAGGAAGAAACACTGCCAGAGTGCTGCACCTGAGAGTATCAGACCCCTGCAGAATGCTCCTGAGGGAGCAGTGGGATGGAGAGCTCCTAGGGTCAGCTCTCATTTGGCAAAGGTCATTGAAAGATAGAGAGTAAAGCCTAGAATAATGCTGAGCCCACAGGTTGTATCTTAGTATCAAAGTGTTCAATCTTAACAATGATTTTCCTTTGCTGCTGCAATTTCAACACCCCCAGCATTTTATTGTAAGTTATCTCAGACATTCACTGTGTTCAGTTTATGTTCATCTCCATCTATTTTTAACAAAAAATAAACTCAGATGCACATTGGAGCAATACACTATTTCTCTGGAGTATCATGAGACTGCTTGATCACATCTTTTCCTGGCACTTAGTCCATCAGTTTATGAATTATTTTGTTATGCAGAGTACATAGTTGATAGTTTAATGGCTGGGAGTGATTGTTCTCAAAATATGGATGGAGTTGTCATGAAAATACATAGCTAGGGTTGCTAAGGCATGGTTAAATTCAGGCACGCATTGAATTCTCAGTTGTTTTAGCTGTTCTTTCCTTGCCATGTTTGGAGAACATCCTATCTTAGTGCAATCCTCCAGGACATCTTACTGGATTCCCCATCAGGCAGTGACTAACTCAACGCTTTGAGTCACCAATTTGCCATCCCTGGGCTCCGGCCAGGCCCGTGCAGCAATGGGGGGGCAGTGACTGGCCTCTGGCACTGCCTGTTTTGCAATACCAGGAATTCCTTCCAGCCCCTTTGAACTAAATTCTGAACAGACTTGCACTTCAACAGAGCACTTGGCTCCATGATATACGGGAAGGTTTTCAGAAGCACAGAAATGTTCAGACAACAGTAAGAGCTGGTTTTTTTGATTTTTAAGGGTTTTAAAAGCACTGATATCAACAGATGGGGTCCAAGGAGATTTTCAGAAACACGCATTGAAAGTGTCACCCTGGGTTTGCCTCCCACTGGCCCATGCAGCAATTTGTTCAGAGAAGGGCACCACAGAAATTCCAATTTGAAACTCTGATAAAGAAGATTTTCATTGGGTATCTCCATACTTCTGACAGACCGCATCATTTCTGGCTTCTCTTGAGAGAGCTCAGCTGATACCAGTTACATCTCTGGTCATCTGTGACCTGCCAATGGGGATATTTTTCATGCAGCCTTACTGACAAAGATCACGGGTGTGGGTGGGATGTGGGAAGCATAATTACCCTAAAGGGAGCTCCCCATAATGAGCCCGCTTCAATATTCTCAGTAGATTTAGTCTGTGCCTCCCCATCTATGCATGGTGAAAAAGAATATGTACCAAATCCTTATTTTTGAGCAAATATCTATGGAAAAAGAGCATTATTGGCAATTCCATGCAAGGTCTCAAATCTATGCAAGTATTTGAAACATGAGAAAAGGGAAACTTTCAGACTGAAACTCAAGGAGAAGAAAACAAAAACAAAAACAACAAAAAAACCCCACAACCCAAAAGAAAAGAAAAGGCCAGTCTATGAACATGTGGAAATACAATTTTCAGACTTGCTAAGTGAAACAGAAGCCCTATATTTATCTTGGAGCATCCTATTGCTCTGGACAAAGGAAATCCACAGCATTAAGACCTAGCAGAGAAAACAGTTTATCATCAAATCCAGTGACATAGATGAATAACTACTCATTGCAACTGCAGTCAACACCTTTCTTGTAAATCCAGCAAATAAATATTCACTGCCCTGTACGTGATCTGCAGCCTGCAGTGAAGATGACCCCAAGTACATCCCAAGCACATGGGAAGAGGATCAAAACAAAAAGCACATGATGGTTCTTAACAGAAATGACATTATCCATGGAAGGGACAAACACACATGGCCTTCAGATTCATGTAAAACAATACTAGGGCTGCAGCAGGGCTGGAACTGGGAAAAGCAGATGCTGCCCAAAGTGGGATCTGCTTGCGAAGTTTAATGTGCGCAACACACATCAGGAAATCAGAGCCCTTTCATGTGAGTCAGAGGAGCTCATGGAAAGTGCTTTTCCAGCAAGCATCAATGCACTAAATGACAGAGTCAAGAGGCAGAATTCAGCCCAGGATCCCTAAGTTCACTCAGTCTGAGTTTGCCTGTGTGTTCAGCTTCTTATGGAGAAAGGAGCCAGCTACAGAAACAAGGCCTGGCATAAGGTCAGGAGCTACTTAAAAGTGTAGGAACAATTCTGCAGCATTTCCTCTTAGAGATGCTGTTATCCACAGCAAGGAGCAGAACATTTCAGCTGGTGCTGTTTCTTGTAAAATTAAAAACTCACACAAAGCACAAGGGTCCCTGAGACATACGGGGAGGGGGGAAATCCCCCCCCAAGCCACATGTTTTTGACTCCTCCGAAGACAAATTCAGTTTAACCCTCAAATCTAGAGCTGTTTATGCAAATGTAAGAAAACCATTTCTGGCTTTTAGTATGTGCCAAATCCATTATTTTGGCTAGAGACTCAGATTAGCTTTGGGCCAGTGTAACAGACTGATTTACTGAAGTCACCTTCACAGTGCCTGCCAAAATTTTATAAATCAAATACAAGATGCAAAGGGTTTTAGAAGCATCCAAAGGCAATGTTGGCCTCCTTGTACAGTACAAAGCTGTGCAGACCACATGGAAGTTACCAGCATTGTTTCTGACAACTAAAACATCTTAATTCTTTTAGCATTAAAGGCAGTTTGCAAAAACATCTGAATTCTTCCGCATTCAGAGTAACAGACGTGGAAAATTTAAGCCATGTTTACAACTGAGTTAGAGCTAAGACACATCTCAACCATGAAAAAAATGACAGATAAATCCCACTAGATAGAATAGACAAATATTGGTGGTGTTTATGTTCATGGTGTTCATGAGTATCTCCAGAGGAATTATCTCCATGAATGGTCCTGGTGGAAGGCATAGAGCTTCCTCTGTGTGTGCAGTTGGGAATTCATTGTTTTCTTTGCACACAGCTTACAGATGGGGGACAAAGAAACCTCCACACTCAGCTGCTGACTGCAGGAATAGCAAAGGTCAGGTCACCACATTTCAGGTCCTCCATTCTTCTCCCACACCAAGGTATTTGCAGTGAAATCTTGGAGCTCTAAGAAGGCAGCAAAGACTAAAGCTTTTCATCATCTGTCATTACCAGGCACAAAGAGGTGATGCTCAGAGTCCCAGCAAGGAGGGGCAGGCATCTGCATCCTCGGTCCTCACCACCGCAGCACTCTCAGCCTCCACGGATCTCCTGTGGGATCTTGCGGAGCCACTGCTGTGCCTTGTGAGCGGATTCAGGTGAATGGCAAAGCTCAGGCCAGAAGTGACCTAGGAAACAGCTGGGTCCTGTGCAGGGAGGTGGCCACAGCACCAGTGTTGCTGTTGGCTGCCTGCCGTGTCTGGGGCATCCAAAGGACGTGCAGGGAGTGCAGGGGCTGCAGCTGCCCAAGGTTTAGGATGTGAACAAGCCTGTCAGGGCAAAGGAAAAGTGGCTTGTGCCCTAAAGCTGTTCTTCCCCTTCCTTTCTTAAAAAAAACCAACTTACTCCAAGGCCCAAAAGATTATTAAGAGCACAGGGGCGACACCTTCTCTAAAAGGATTTTTAAAACTGTGCTTTTTCAGAGTATTATCTTAGGGAGTGTTATCCCATGAGCATCACGTGAGGCTAAAACTCCCCTCCGCACCAGCAGCGACAACCCTCGCTCCCAGTGAACCCAGCCCTGGCACTGGCACACGAGCTGCCAGCCAGGGAAACATGCAAAGCAGCCACTTGAAAAACAAAATTCCCCACTTTCTCGTGCATGTGGAATGAGCATGATTTATCTGGGAAGGAATTTGCCCTCACTGTTGATCTCCTTAAAAGAGACTGTAACTAAAATAGCTACAGGCTGCTCGAAAATTAACCAATTGTCGTGTGCAGTAGCCTTCCCATTATTTCCCCTCATGCTAAACCCAAACTCTCATCCCATTATCCATGTTAGTATGTCCTTAGCCCCTCTCCCCAGCAGACAGGGCAGAGATGGGTATCCCTGCAGGGTCATTGCTAATTCCACAGAGGAGCTGGAGCAGCACTGTCACTGGCAGCTGGAGAAGAAGAGCTGTTCCCAGCCTGCCTGGGCAGAGGGCTTCCCAACAGTGGGAGAGTTATTTGGAAGGCAGGGAAGAAGCCAACTGACACAAATTGCTCACTCAGACAAACAATCAGGATTGCAAGTATCAGGATTAGAATCACAATTTGTTGGCACGGACATTATTGGCTTAATATTGTTTGTGAAACCTAAAATGAATTGATTGGGGGGAAGGAGGGGAATCAACCACCCACCAAAAAAACCTCGCAAACAAAACAGTCTGTCCTTTGTAGGTTCGTATACAAACTCTCCCTCACAGCCTGGGACCAAGTTTTGGATCAAGGCCTCTGCTTGGCTTTCATTTACTGGCCAAAAACAACGGACTGGATTTACAGTGGGGGTAGGGCTGGGCGATGCGAGGGAGGTTGTCATCTCCTTGTGTTGGCTGGGCTGGTTCATGTTTCCCTGTCTGCATCCCAGCTGTAGCAGCCTTTGCAAGGAGGAGGGAGAGGAATCCAGCTCACTTCAAAAAGGTCCTCACTCCTGATAAGTGCCCAGAACTGGGTAGGATTTAACCCCTAACACCTACAACAGTCTGTAACCAAGAAGTGATATCAAATCTGAAATGCCTGTGGTGATGGTGCACACCTTGGGTAGGAGAGCTGCTGAAGGCAGTGGGTGCCTGGGGAAGCTCCAGACAATTAGGTGCTGTCCTACACTGAGGTATCATCAGGATATTTGTTCCAGCATTATAAGGATGATGAGGTACCACGTGATGCAGCAGCGGGTTTACCAAGTCTTTTAACTCAGGTCATTATTCACAAAAATCTTTGATTTAGTCTTTTGTTTAGAAAAAACCAAGAGGTTTTAATGATCGTTTAAAGACATCAGTACAAGGACTGCCAGATTAACTTGCCAAAACAGCATTATTGAGCTCCTGGAAATTCATGGCAAGGAAACATGGCTTTAATGTACCTCATTTAACTCCTCTTATTCAGAGGAGTCAGCAGGTGTATTTCTCTGAAGCACTCAAGATGCTAATGGAGACGGCATGCAGTCAACAGCCTGTGCCTTGCTAGAACTGGAGTAACACAATTGGAAAGAAAAATACTCTTTTTCTCTTCTCCCCAGAGGTCTCCAGAGGCAAAGGGATTTTTTCAGTCTCTCAAGATCCAGCATTTTTATTCCTCTCCACTGCTTCAGCCAGCATTTATCCCCACCTCGCTGTGCACTTCACACAGTTCAGATACCCCATTCCAGCAAACTTCCCTTGATGGACCAATGCCTAAATATAGAGGCACTTATTTGTGTACTGCTCTTGCAGTGTCAAAGTAAATACTAAGTGATTTTTCGGAACACAGCTTGAGTATCTGCCCTAAACAGCTGATTATTGCTCTTGGAGCAAAGCAGCACAGCCTGGCTCAGCTGAACCAATGTCCAGAGGAATAAAATCAAGGCAATGTCACAGGTGAGACAGGATAGATCTGTGTTTGAGGCACAGAGCAGGAGACTTGGCTCCATCCCAAAGCATGCCAGAGGCATCCCTGAGCCCAACTAATGCACACTCTGCTCTCATTTTGAGACCAGGCTGTGACCCTGAAAACCCTCACTACCCTGCTCGCTTCCCTGGGGTGCTGCTTTAACACCTCACCTGAAACTTCACTACACAGTGTCTGTACTCACCCCACGCTGTTGCAGTTCCCATGACCCAGCACGGCCTCTCCCATTTTCCTTCCTGCAGACCCAGCTCCTCACGAGGTGGAGTCACTGCCAGCCCCACACTCACACAGCACTCAGTGCTCCAGGCTGAATTCCTACTTTTTTGCAAAAAGAAACTGAAAGCTGCCTCTTGCATTTCCCAAGAGAGTGACTACTGACAGTCACTTGTGAATCCACTGTTTTACCCCACAGATAAAGGCTCTCAATTGAAGATTCACTGATCTGAAAGCGGGATGCTATAGCACTGCTTATCCTGGCCTCAGGCAGAGTGAAAGTGGAACACTTCTGGTCTTTGCTTCCAAAACTGCTCCATCTGATGGTGAATTGATGTAAAACGTAACCCTAGAAATGCCCTTTGCTCTAATCTTCCACCCCAAGCACCAGCTCCTTTGGCAGCCTCGCAGCAGGGTGCCAATGCTCACACTCAGCAACTCAAACACCTCTTAGCACAGAGGCTCAAGTGCTTAGGAGGGGGATGTTATGAAACTGCCAAGCATAGCTACCTGTGGAAGGGACCCTCCAGACCACCAGCTCCAGTCCAACATCCCCAGGGCAGCAGCCTGGCACCTGTGTGAGAATTTAAAGTGGAGTGATGTCTACTCCCTCCTCCCCAAACCTGGCAGCACTCCCAGATGCAGCCTGGCCCCATCAGAGCTGCTGTTGGTGAGTGTTCAGAGAGAAGTGCCACCCCCAGATTTTGCCAAAGGGGCATTTTCTACTCCTGGGAACATAACAGCAAGGGAAGAATGACGGGAGAGGAAGAGACAGCTCTTTATTTCTTGACTTCATGCTCCCTAGGGAGAGCAATGCTGGGGACCTCTCCCAGCTGGCCAGCGCTCCCTCTCCCACTTGCTGCTGGTGCCAAGCGCGTGGCAGCAAAGATCAGGATTGCAAACAACTGCTGCTGGGCTGGGTGCATCCTAATGTGAGACAGGAGACAGTTGGAGGACATAAAAAGGGAATTATTCTGCTATTTCCCAAAATGAAACTCTAGATTGTGCTAATGAGAGATGAGGACACCTTCTGCAAGTAGAGCAGTTTGAAGCAATGATGCTGTTTCCCTTGTTTCATTAAACCTTCCTGTGTGGCTCTGAAGAACACAGTCCTTCCTGATGTCCTGTATCTGCTTTGTTCCATATCCATGTTCCTTTTTCTCCACTTATTTTCCTTCCCATCTAGGTATTTGTAGAGCAGTGCAGCCAGTAGCTGATGGGCACGAACTCCCCAGCCCCTCTGCCCTCTGTTTCCCTCTGTGCAATGAGATTCTGGAAACAATGTTGGATTGCTCCTGCTTACTAAATCAGTCCTGGTTTTTACGGCATCGTTTAAACTACTTCCTCAGGAAATTTCACAGGCACACTGGCAGGCATTGATTTCAAGCAGAAAATATCCCAGCAGGAAACTTAAAAAGGAAAGATGTGCTGTAATTATATCTGTTCTGGGCTCGCAAGACAGAGGAAGACGAGATATAAACTAACACATGCACTGGAGCTATAAGGTGCAGTAATGCTGTCATTAATACACTCAAAGCACTCCAGAGCACAATTCAGAGCACTTTTCTTGCAAACAGAGTTTTGAAGCTGAAGTGCACAGCTTTCTATTTCACACGTATGATCACAGCAACATCAGTGCTAAATGGCACAGACCTTCTCCTCTCATCACTCCACAATCCAGTTAGACAGGCACAAACAATTAAATACCCGTGACAACTTCTGGTTCACAAAAAGCGTGGACATGCAAGTCCAGGCTTTCAGTCAATTTCTAGAAACAATAAATGCTTTAACAGAAGAAAGAAAACTGCACAATGAAAGGGGATAAAGGCTCTGAGCAGTATGAAAGTACTTCACACTGTCACCACAACAGACATTAATTTTACACAGCTTCTCTAAAACTGCCTTTTTCTCAGCCAGTTTAGGATCTGCACATATAGTCTGCCCTTTACCTAATTGAATTTATCTGTGGTGCCTTTTTCCTTCAATGCACACATGATTTACAAAGCATGGATGGGTTTTAGGGTGATACTAATTTTCAAGTGAAATTCCCACATGAAGAAATGAGGGCTGGGGCAGGGGATGACTAGATTTATGGCTTCTTTTGTTTCAATCAAACTGGTTTCAGGTCTCTTCTCTGAAAGGAGAACCCTACTAATCAAAAGGGATATCCTGCTCTGCTAGTGTCTCAAAGCCAGCCCCTTATGTTGGACAACAACATGGACAGTGCAGAGCCAGAGAAGGATTAACCCTGTTAGCCAAGAGCAGTGGGGATGAGGTTGAAACCACAGACCACATTGAGCAGGCTGCAAGTGGGCACCAGGAGCCACTGAACAAGAATGTTTTCACTTTTAATGTCCTTGAACTTGCACTGGTGAAGACAGCTGCCCTGCAGAGCCAGTCCTTCTCCAAGGTAGCAAACCAATAACTTCACCCAAGGGATGAATACAGTGAGGATTTTGCTGAGGTTTAGCCATACTATTGAAAAAAAACCAAACCAAACAAAAAACAAATAAACAAACAAAAAAACCCCACTATGTAATTCTTGTCTCTGAAAATTTGTCAAATAGAAACTTGATTTTTTTTCCTGAACCCGATTTTGAAGCAACATTGTCATTTGTATTTGTGACATACAAATACCATATTTATTTATAACAGGGGAAAACACAGTAGTTATTTTACATCTCTGCTCAGAGCAGATTTACCTCTTGTAGTTTGCAGAAGGAAAAAAAAATCTTATTATTGGTACAAACAGGAAATTCAGGCATAACTTTATAGCAATGTTTTATAGATCTGCTTTGTAGACAGGGCATTCCTGGAGACGCTCTTTTCTCTCCTGGTGACTTGTTCCACTTTCCTCACTTCAGAGCTGAAGAAGAAATGAAGTTTTCGTTTCCAGGCTCGGTTTTGCGTTGTTACAGGACAGCTATTTATACTCCCTGGAACAATAGCTGACCTTGGCCCGGCGCGAGCACTTGCGCACCCCGTGCCTGCATTGTCCCGCAGCGTTCCCACCCCGCTCCTGCGCTCCCTGCCCTCCCCAAGGCTGCCAAGCCCTTGGACGCAGGGTGGGGACATCACAGAAATCATAAACAAAGCGAGACAAGCCACAGCGCTCAAGGCTGCACCGGCAGCGTGTCCAAAGCCAGGGAGAGGTGATTTCTCCCTCCCACGGCAAACGCAGGGATGAACTTCCCTGCTGACCTCTGTCGTGGGATCGTTTCTGTGCTAGCAACAGCTGCTTCTTCCAGCGCAAGCAAACTTGTTCCTGGTGGATTTCTTCCTTTCTTCCTGGCAAACAAGCCAGTTGTTCTGGTTTTCGTCCTGAGTTGTTTCTGCACTACGGAAACTGCAACTGGAGAGGTGCAGGGCATACCCCGCTGCCTTCACCCTGCCGAGTCCCCATGCCCTGCTCCCGGGGCAGCCCCTGTGCTGCAAGGGAGAGGGATGCTGCCAGCCCCACCGCCCTCGGACAGAGCCTGGATCCCTCCCTGGGAGATCCCGGACAGCCTGGCAGGGCCCTTGGGCAAATCCCCGGCGCGTTTGTGGAAGCGGAGCCGCGAGGTGCCACCCAGCCAAGGCCAGCGAGCGGCTCAAAGACCCAGGAAGGAAAGGGTGTCAGGAATCCTTCCCCGAGCAGGGCTTTCCCTCGCTTGCCGTGGGATCAGATGGACAAAGCCGCTGGCGTCCAGCCCTGCCCGTGGGGAGCCCAGGGACGCAGCGGGGGCGGTGCTGCTCCGGGCTGGCTGTGGAGCGGGGATCCCCAGCAGAGGGACCTCTTGCTCAGAGCTGGGAGCGCCGAGCTCCGGCCGTGCCGCTGGGCAGCATCCCGCCCCTGCCCAGCTCCCCGCTCCGGGCGGCCAGAGGCAGCTCGGTGTTGTCCTGCTTCTCCCTGGGTCAACGCCTGGGTTCAGCTCCTCCAGATGAGAGCCCAGGATTTTCTGGGGAGGGTGGGAGGCTCATGCAGGCAGCATCCCATCTCCCGCAGCACGGGGGTCGGGGAAGGAGGGCAGCCCCACCTTGGCTGAGCCCCCTCAGCACAAGGCCATCACAGCTCCCCTGAAATGTGACTGTTGACTGAAGTCGAATCCCTGCAGTCATGGCGAGGAGCAGCAGCCCTCACTTTGAGCCCAGGCTCGGACGAATATCTCTGGATACAACTGCCTAGCTCCCAGGAGAGCAAAGCCCTGTTCCCATTTTCAAAGAAAAGACACATGCTCCTTGTTCCAGCATCAGCTGCCACCAGGGCAGGTGAGGAAGCAGGTGCAGGAACAGCAAGGTGCTTTTGGCCTCACAGCTTGGTAAAGCTGCTGAGGAGCCACCAGATACCCACTGCCAGAGCGCGGGGACTTAAACACATCAGCCACTCCTACCCTTTCCCACCCATTCCAAATCAAACCTTGGTGAACAAGTGCACATGCCCATCAGACAGACCAAGATCCAATAACCTTTCACTGGGAATCACATTCCTTTTCTACCTCGTTTATACCAGAATCTTGTATTTGCAGTTTAAATCCAAGGAAGGAAAGAACATTTCATCCCCCACCATAACATTTGTGTAGGGATTTCATTATGATTTTTGGATTTCCCAAGCAGAGTGGAATTGAATCAGTACATTTGCATACAAGGGTTTAGGTAAATGGAGTCCTCATCTCCCATTAAAAACCACTTTCTTGTGGGATCTTCCCATCCACACCTTTGAGGAGAGATGGAACACCCATCAATGCCCAAAACCAAGAAGCCACGTACAATTAGCCCCTCTGTGGGTAGACTGGAGGCTGAATGGACCAAGGGAACATCATCAGAGTGTCCATTTAAGGCTGAGTTTAATTTCCTCCTCCCTCTCCTAACAGGATGCTCAGCTGGCAAGGTGCCCAGGGGCAGCAGGAACCTCCCATGGAAGCAGCTGTGAATCCCGGCTGCTCTGGTGGGAGATTTTTTTTGTCTCTAGCATGAATCTGAGTATAATTAAGCTCCCACAACAATTGGATTAGAGGTTAGATTACCTGCCCGAATCCCCAGGAGAGCCACAGGAACAAGGAGAGGATATGGAGCTGCAGTTTGTGCCAGCACACACCTGCAACAAACCCCAACCAGCCTCACAAACAGCACCCAGCAGGTCACGTAACAGGGAACGTGTGACCAAGCAGCACCCACAGCAGCACTGCCTCCCCTTTCCCCTGAGCCTGGGTTAGCAAAGGCAGCCTCAGAGCAGTAATGCTGGGATGGGGTTTAATTGCTGACGGAATTTGCAGAAGAGGTTCAGGGGTGAGTAAACACACACAAACAATCACAAGTAGAAGTCTGTGATTAAGCCCAATTTCCAGATGGCTTCCTTGGAAAGGCTCTGGGATTGCTGCTCTATCGCAGCATGTGTGGTGCTATCAGGAATAACACTTTAAAACCTTTCTCTGGAAGTGCACAAAGCACAGAGGTTTCCTTCCAGACCCGCATTCCCAGCACCACCTGGTGCCTCCATCCAAGCTGCATCCCCCAACCACATCACCAAATTTTACAGAATTTGGTTTAAAAAGTTAAAAAGCCCCTTCCAGCTCACATCATCACCAAAGAGATGTTTGGCAGTTTCAAATTTTATTTCTGCCATTAAAACATCCACCACTTGTCGGGAGTTTTTTGCTCAAATCTGATAGCACCACAATTCAAACATGCTCTGAACACACCACAAATCAGATATAGATTTGTAAATATAATTTTGCTAGGGAACAATTTTTAGTGGTGGTAGAAATGGTTGTTCTAAATGGTACCTCAAAAAAGTTGTAGTCACCACATGCACGACTCCACCTGTTTAATAATGAACTTTGTACTGTTTAATAGTCAGATGGCGAAACTCCAATCTCAAAATTGCCCCCAGCCTTTGCAAACATCTTTTGCTTTCTTGCCTGAATGATAAGGTCCCAAATGAGCAGCCTTTCCATCAGTGAGAAACAATGACTGCAAGCAGGAATCATCAGGGCTCTGAATTATGTGCAGATTAATTCTCGTATGGATGTTAAGGGGGTTTCCTTTCTTGATATGATAATTTCCTTTAACTGCTGGACTTGGAAGGGAGCCATCCCTGTGCAATTGGGCAGGGCTGCACTGTACTGGCCATGGAGATGGTATTTTTGGAGTGGGGGGACTGCTCCCAGCTCTCTGCTCCCCAAGTTTTGTCGTGTGGTGTCAGGGGGAGTCATCCCACAAAATTCAGCAGTGAGATGCTCCAGCCATGCTCTGCTGCCTGGCACAGGAGGAAAGCCCCCAAGATGTCCCTTGGTTTGCTGCCCACGCAGGAGGGTCACTGCGGGGGCTGCTGCTCTGTGAACACAGCAGCCCCATGCCAACTCCCAAACGTTCCACTAAAGAGCTCAGGTGCTGTTTAGTCTTAGTTTTCCCTTTTTAGGCAAAGAGTGTCTTCTCCCCAGCAGTGCCTGGTGTCCTCAAAATACCCCATCCTTTCCTGGCCCTGTGATAGTTTAAAACCATTGCCTTTGTCCTAAAAAAGGGTCAATTTATGTTAGATGTAAGGAAGACTTTTACAATGAGGGTGGTAAAACACTGGCACAGGTTCTCCAGACGAGTGGTGGATGTCCCATCCCTGAAAACATTCAAGGTGAGATTAGATGAGGCTCTGAGCAGTTTGGTCTAAAAGGTGTCCTGGGTCGTTACAGGGTTGTTGGACAAGATGACTATTATGAGGTCCCATCCAAGCCAAAGCATTCTATGATCCTATGATCTGTCACTTGTTTTCTGTTCAGCCTTTTACCTTTCCTCCTTGGCACCTTCCAGGTCCCTCTCCCGCCCCACAGCTTTCACTCAGTGGCACACAGGTGCAGATGCTGTTTTGATGGGTGATTGAGCAACAGCTCCCTGCAGCGATCTCCAGGCAGCACCACACCAACATCTGCTTCAAACCCTGCTTCCTCAGTGCCCTAGATGTGATTTCAGCACAAAGTTGTATTTCATCAGTAGCTGAAGCAGCAATGTTCTAAGGATTATGTGTCTGCCTCATCACACTGCTGCCCATTAGCACTCCACAGGCTTGAAAGAAACAATTCAACAAAAACCAAAGAGCTACAAAGGGGAAAATGTTCCCTATGGCCACGTTGATCTCTCACTGAAATCCCCAAAATTGTTTCCACTGACTCCAGGGTGAATTCACTCCAGGGCCAGTCGCTATCTGGGAGAAAACCTATAAATGGATGATTTTTCTGTGTGAGTTGTCTATATGTACAGCCAAATTTAGCACCTTTCTCCACTAGATCTTTTGTCTTGTCATTGCTATTTATGTAAGGAGCTCTGTCCTTCTGTCACCTCAACACTTTAATAATCAGACACTTGGCATCACACACAGGGTGGTGACCGTAGGCTGCAGAACATGAAGCATCACCTCCCAGCTTTCTGCTTGAACATGGATTAATTTCTTCCTTTATAGAATCATAGAATTATTTTGGTTGGAAAAGACATTTAAGTTAATCAAGTCCAACCCAACACTGCCAAGTTCACCACTAAACCACATCCCCAAGTGCTACGTGTCTTTTAAATCCCTGCAGGAATGGTGACTCCACCACTGCTCTGGACAGGCTGTTCCAATGCTTGACAACACTTTCAGTGAAGAATTTTTTTTCCTAATATCCAATCTAATCCTCCTCTAGCTCAACTTGAGACCATTTCCTCTCATCCTATCCCTTGTTACCTGGGAGAAGAGACCGACCCCCACCTGGCTACAACTTCCTTTCAGGGAGTTGTAAAGAGCAATAAGGTTCCTCCTGATGTCATCATTTCCTTATAAACATCACCTTCTACAATAAAAATGTGTTCCCTCCACTTTGATATAGCATGTTGCCATGAAAAAGAAAGAAAGTTTCAGAAGAACGCACTGGTTTGTAAAGGCATTTTGTTAGATGGCATCAAAACAAGTGCTTGCCCAGGGTCACGTCCCAGGGAGCACACCCAGGAGGTGCTATGGTTGTACCAGCTGCAGTAGTTGCCAGCTAGCTATTGCATCCTCCCTCACTGATAACTTTGTCTAACCAACAACATAAGAGCATGGAGCCTGGCAAAAGACGTCTGGAGATCATGCTGGGAAATGGCTTTCAAAACCATAACACAGCACTCAGCTGTTACCTGAAATCTGATGAGCATCAAGGGAGCAGGGAAGGAGCTACTCATCCAGCTTTGTAGATCCAGACATCAGAAATTAACCAGTAAATTCTGTGGCTGGAGAGCTTCAAAATGTTTGAAAGAAATAAGCAGGCTTACCTGTTGAAAGGGTTTAAGCAAAGTGAGACCAAGACAGCTCTTCAAGAACACCCAGAAAAACAATCAATCATAGGAAGTAAATCTTTGCTTCCCCAAACTACCACTCAAGTCAGTTTGGGATTTAGAAGCACTTGATGTGTTTTGAGAGGGGATTGCTGAAAATGCTGGCAGGGAGAAGTAATGTAGTAGAGAGACAAGCCCTTGAAAAGAAATGAAGCCTCCCTCAGACCATATGTTTGAGACAGAGGAAGAAACAAAAACTGTAATTACTCAAAGGAGTAATTTCCAGAGCCAAGAATTATCCAATTAAAATAAAGGCAGATAAATACAGGACAAGCCTGAGGACAAGCAGCAACTCCATATTCCCAAACTGGCTCTCTATAATAAACAATGTTTTCTGCCAGAAACTGGGCTTTCTAGAAAGACACAGCCAACCCCCACTTTGGAGGATTCTTCTGGGCAAACAATTTGTGCCCTGAAAATACCATCATCTCATTTGCCAACCTGTACTGCTGACCTGTACCTCAAGCACATCACATCAAAGCCAAGGCTTTTACCAGCCACATCCCTCCCTCCAAGAGGGCCCATGACCTCAAAGACTCACAGATCCAGTGCAGAATGGGATGTTGTCAGGGGATGGCCAGTGATACTTCTAGACAGTGTAACAAGATCACATTCAGAAAACAGAAGAAATTAAAAAGCTTCGTCTCCTTAGCGGGTGTTTTTCCTGCAGGAGCCAGGAGAGATGGGCTTGGCTGGCTGCCTGCCGTGCCTGAAACACATACCCTGCCCATTTGGACCTGCCCAAACTTCACTGACTGAGTTGCATTCCCGCATTACTTGGCTTAGAATCCTAGAATTCTTAAGGTTGGAAAAGACCTCCAAGATCATCAAATCCAATCTTTGACCTAATTCCCCTCTGCCCACTAAACCGTGTCACAGACTGCCACGTCCATTCGTTTCTTGAACACTTCTAGGGATGGTGACTCTGCCATTCCACTTAGTGGCGTGATTGACCAAGTGTAATCCTAGAAGGTGTTGAACTCCCCCATTTTTCATAGGCTACAGCCAGAGGCTCAATAGTAATGTCAGAGATGGTCAAAGTAATTTTTTCAAGCTATGGAAACTGGGTGTGTAATAGCTGCTTCCTGTCACTTTCCTGGAGCAGCTTCCCTACACATCTCAGTGCTTTTGTTCTACATTTCATTTCTTGGTGTTAGAAGTTAAATTGTTCTTGCCTTGAAAGATGAGAGCTCAGACTTTCTCTGCAGGTAGAAGGAAAACATATTAAAATATAAACATTAATGTAATATTACCTGTAAAAGAATAGTTGAATGACAGTTCATTTTTCTACCTTAAATGTAATTTTCAGCTTTGAAAAATTCCACTTAATTAAATTAATTTATAGCAGCAAAATTAGAATCTAGATAGCTAGAGAGATTTCCTTTCATTTACAATTCGTCCGCTTTTTTAATTGCTTGGCTCAAAAGCAAGCAGAGCTTTTCTTATCAATCTTCCATGCATATTGTTAATTTTCTTCTATAAACGAAACTCCAGACATCTTTCTCGTAAAAGCATGCCAGAACTTACAGTGGCATCAAACTAAAGCAATAATTCCTGCAGAAACTAAGCAGATTTCATTATTGTCAACATGTTTTTCACATCACAGGAAAAGGTTGGACAAATTCAAATGTCATATAAAAGGTGGGATCATTTTACTAGAAGAGAGGACTGGAGGATCCCAGGCCCTTGATGTTTTAATAGTTCTAATTCCTCCTACAAGGCAGTGAACAAAACTACAGAAATACATAGAAACAAAATACTGAAACATTGTAAAATACTTTTAATTTCAGCAGAATTTGGACCGGCACAGTTATGCAGAAATAAGCTTATTTTGCATCTCTTTCAGCTCTTAGAGAATGTTTTGGCAACACTTTTAGCTAGAGAGACTATTGCTGAATGAAACAGGTCTGCAAGGAGGTTTGTTGAACAGAGGAAGACGCCAGAAGACCTTCAAGAGAGAAATCCATCCTGGAGGCCAATGTCTACATTTATCTTTAATTCTCTATTCACCTTGTGCAGCCCTAGGAATTCCAAGAGTGCTGAGAGATTAGGCATTTATCTTTAAATCCTCTCAGCATCCCAATAATTTTATTTTTATTTTTAAAGAAGACTCGTTTGTCTCTCTCTCCTCGCTTTTTCCTGCTATAAACTCTTGTTTGGAAGTTTAGGGACAGCAAGGCCAGGTCCTGCCAACAGACAGTTCCTCAGTCTGTGTGGAAAATTACAGCAAAGGAATAGCAGATGTCAAGTGTTCTTCTTTCTTTAACCCTGAAACACATTGTGATTTGGAGGATCTGCAGGGCAAAAAACCCAAGAGGTTATAGGAGAAAGTGAGTACACAGAGGAGAACACAGAAATAAGTCTTTTACCATCACACGAGAACAGAGGCACTTTCAATCTGCGATCACTAATGGCAGGACAGACAAGTTCAAGAACAGCCTTTAAAGCTAAAAGCCCATTGTTAAAATGTGGAAGAGTCCAGAGGAGAAGCAGAAGCCCAAAAAAACCCCCAAAAAACTTGAGGAGCCTCATACCTTTGGGCTGTTTTCCACAAGAAGAGACAGAGACGGTGATGCCCAGACCTACATCTGTCCACACCGAAGCTTGAGTTCTCCCCCACGGTTTATGTACATGGTGCTGCTGAAGTGGTGGCAGAGGAAGGATTTAAAGGGTTTAAGAGAATACTTTTTCCATTTACTAGCCCACACCCAGGTTGTTCCATTTTTCAGTGGAGTAACAGAAAGTCCACCAAGTCCTGACACTGTTAAATAAATTGAAATAATTTTAATTACATGGCAACAGACGCATATTTGTGTTGATGTTTAACAGATGATAAAGAAATTGAAACTTGACATTCGTAGTTGATTTTTGAAGGATTTCTTGATGAGACCATCAGTGCTGACTCCAGAAGAAGTTCAGTCCCAGAGAGACTAAGGCTCCAGTGTGCCTTAACAACACCACCAGTGATTGCTAGAAATGTTAAATCAGGAGCCAACTGGTGGCTGCATGGCCCATGCCTGGCTCTCCATCTGCATCAGCATTCCAGATTGCATAGTGGAATAACACAACCACACAGAGAGCCACAGTCTTTGAAAACCACAGGGCCCAGCCAAAGACCTGAGCTTTTTGGTTGCAATAGAAACAAAATATTTTGTGAACAAAATCAGAGTTGAATGCTTTCTTCAAGACCTTAGGGTCACGCTGAGAATTTATCATGTTGACTACAACCAAGGAAAAAAAAATGGCACATGGTAGAGCAATAGTCAGGAATCCTAATGGTTTTGGTACCTAATGGTACTATACTGGTTTTGGTTTTGACCATGAATTACTAGTCAAGTAGTGTGCCATCAATTTATTTTTTTAATTAAAAGTTAGCCACATCTGAAGGGAGGGGACTGACAGCTCTTGGACTGAGGCTCAGTGAAATCAGTCCTGATTGTACAGGGCAAAGCAAAGGCACTTCTACTTACTATGAAACATTGGTTAATGAGCAAGTAGATCACAGTGCAGTAGCATATCTGAAACAACTTTGTGGCTGGTGAGTTGGCTGCAAAGGAAAGCCCTGGACACACAATTTTATATACAGAATGAAAGCCTGAAACAGCAATAAATTTAAGGAAATGATCTCTGAAATCCCTAGGCTGTCTATGTACAGTCTGAACATATTAAAACTACCGTGCTTTTTCCACAGCTGAAACACTTGACGTGCTTGAAGGACCCCTATGTAAATAGACAAATAACTTCCTTGTATTTTCTTTAACAGAACTGCCATTTTTTTGTGGCACTGTGCTGTGAGCATTGACACAGCAAGTTGTTTTCATTTTCAAAATGGAACAGAAAAGAGGAACAGGTAGTGTGAGAGACCATCCCAGGAAAAAAACACAAAAATGTGCAAAACACCCTGACAAGCAACGTTCTGTAACACCTACCTCCCCTGCCCTGCTTCTCTAGGAGAAACTTTAATGTCTAGAAAAAACAGCCAGTGCAAAGCAATAGGCATTTCCAATGAGGAATTCTAGTTCCTTTACCTGTCATTAAAATTTTCACTTTTGTGTGAAGCACCTACCTGACCTCTTTTTCCAAGTGCTTCAAAAGAATATTCTCTTTCCATTAGATGGTTACCCTTTGCAGGAGATGGTTGCTTTGGAGAAACCAGCCAGAAGCTTATCCAAAAAGTTACAGTTTGGACATGAATGCAAGAAGGGAATAGCTTTCAGTATTAAAAAGACATTTTCCATTATAATTTAGATGTCAAGTGAGTAATTCAGCATGTGGAAGCTACTGCTGGGAAGAGATGTTCATGTGGTAGTTAATGAGCAAAGGTCGTCCAGCCCTTACAGCCTCTGGAACTGCCTGGCTGTTGGAGACGAGACAAGCGGAGCTTGACTCAAAATCATATGGCCTCAGCCCAGCCTCTGCTAATGAGTCATTCTGATCTGGGAACATTTCTTCAGCACAGCTGCCCTCAGATCTGAGCGCTGACATGCATAGTTGAGGTCTTCAGAGACACAAGAGAGTCAGACACTGTTTCCAACATCCCCTTCAAGAACAGGGAGCTCAAATGCTCCAAGCTCCACTTACGGAGCCTTCTTACTCAAGTAGTACAAGTGCTGAAAATGGACAAATCTTCTCCACAAGTTTTCTCTCCTTAAAAACACCCACAGATGCAGAGAAGTAGATCAACTTGAGGGAATCCACAGAATCCCAGAGCAGCCACCTGGGCAAGTCTGTTTGTGGGCTGTCTTGAGGGAGAGGAATCCCAGACACCTTTACTGGAGCCAGTTCTTTGCACCAGGAACAGAAGAGAGGCTGAGGACCTGCTCCTAAGTAGCAAGAGACACCTGGAGACCAGCATGACCTGTTTTAAGAGAGTTTTGCAGCTACAGAGCAGTTCTCATCTGCCCAGTGGTAGACCAAGGCCTATTCTACCAAGTGTGACTTAAATAGCTTTACCTTTGTTCCCATGATTTAATGAATTCAGGAGTAGCAGGAAAAACTTCAAGTAGCTCCTATATTCATCCAAACCTTCCATTTGCTTCTGACATTCCTTCTTTCCCTTCTCCCCTTGGCCTCCCAGGACCAATAACATTTTCATGCCATGAGCTGGAAACAATTAAGGCAGAGACAACAGAAAAACATCCTTTACAGATTAGTTCATGTAAGTAATTGCATTAGCCTATTCAGCAGGCTGTGTTAAAGCCAAAAGGCTCCTGGCTTCAGTGGCTGCAGGAGGTTCCAATTATAGTCACCCTTGAACAAATAAAAGCACAGGCTTGCTGCAAGTGACAGCAATTCTGCTGCTACAGTAATGGTGTGACACAGTTAGGACATATCTCACTGCCAGAGACATAGATATCTATTCTCCAGAAACAAATTACTAGAACCAGAAGAATGTGGATGGAGTTTATAGTAAACATTATTACACTACAACCTTACACTGGTGGAAGTTTTTCTACATAAGGCTCATAAAATGCAAGGCATCTGTCTGTGCAAAATATAGAGTGATGGAGAAAAAAATCCTCATTAAAATCCAACAGATGAAACACAGAACAAATTCCAGAGTCTTTGCCAGACTGAGCTAGCAGGAATTGCAGTCACTGGAGAACAGGTCTTTATAGATGTCTGCATCCCATCAGCACATGGCTACAGAAGGATGGGTAATCATTCCCAAGCAGATCTTGTGCCATGCTTTGGAAGGCCACACTAATGTGAGCATACACTTACGCACCGATGCAGCTGCTGCTGCCGTAGGCAGCAGTGGTATTACAGTGCTGCATTATATACTGAGGTACATGGATTATGTGTCTATTTACTTAAGGTGTATTTGAGGGGAGAAGCAGATTGCCCAGGGAAGCTGTGGATACCCCATCCCTGGAGGCAATTTGAGGGCAGGTTGGACAGGGCTGTGAGCAACCTGGTCTAGTGGAAGACGTCCAGGGGAGTTGCAACCAGATGATCTTTAAGATCCCTTCCAACCCAAACCATTCTGTGATTTGCTGGTCTGACAGCAGTAGCCAAAGCACTTAGGGCTGAGCTGCAGCACCATGGGGCTTGCACGAGGTGATCTTCAAAGGTCCCTTCCAACCCAAGCTCTTCTGTGATCCTCCCAGAACAATGGGAGTAGGGAGGGGCTAAACCAGGAGCTGTCTCACTCCCACACGAGGCAGGCAGGTGTCCAGGGCCATCACAGAAAGGGCTGTGAGCTGGTGCTGCACCATCTCACATTTAAATTCTGGACATGGTTGAAAATAACAAGGGAAACAGAAGGTTTCCAGAAAGGTGTGGGCTGAAGGAGAAAACTCAAGGGTACATCTATGAATAGATTCCTGGTGGGTGAAGCTCTTTTAGAACACTAATACAAGTCTTTGCTTTTGGATCAATGTGTGGCACATACAAGTCAGCAAAGGGTGGGACTGTAAGGGATAAGTCAGCCCAGCAAGACATATGTGCTCCAACCCCTAGGGTGAACAAGTCCAGAATTACTCAGAGGTGGGTGCCCAGGCTGCTGGTCACTATGCTCTTGTCTCTGAGCCTGACACTGTCCCACAGCCTGAGCTGTGTGTTGTTGCATGGATGTAAGTAGGTTCAGCCACAGCTTCCAATACAGCAGCGCCTCAGTCCGTCTGAAAGATCCAGTTTTAAGAGTCTAATGGAAATTTTGAAGTAATAGTCATTGCTTTTGTGGTGAAGTACCAGAAGCAGGATATAAACAGGCAAGGTAAATTTTAATGCATGGGAGGATTTAAACAAGCTATTCCACTACTGCAGCCAGAAAGAGTCAAATGCTTAAACCTGACAAGTTAATTCTCTACATTGTGGAGCCAAGAACAGGTGTGAACTTCCTCCTAAATCCCCAGCAAGTTCTATGTGCTCAAGGGATGCCTCATGACTGACCCACAGAGTACTGAGTGGCAGCTTGAGCTTTGTTAGGAGCCAGCCAGCTCAAGAATTGCCCAACATTAGTTCACAGCACTGCCTGAGTCCTCCCAGAGCCTTGTATGATCGCTTGGATCTCTTAGGTGGGGAAAAGCACCAAGCTGCACCTGAGGGATGGGAGAGCTTCCTCTTGCCTAAATCTAGCCCAAAATGCCAACCTCAGTTTCTCAAGTCCAAGTGTGAGCTATGCTGTGATTTTATCTATCTATCTATCTATCTATCTATCTATCTATCTATCTATCTATCTATCTATCTATCACCGAAAGTCCCCCCCAGGTTAGAGCAAGAAGCCTTTCATAGTGCCAAAGTTTTACATTCAGTGAATCAACAATTCCCAGCAAAGAAGGATTTCACTGGAAAATTCCTAAACCAGATCTAATTTGCTCCTAAACGCAATAGAAATTCCAGACCAGATCCTCAAGTGCTGCAGCTCCAGTGCCCGAGGCAAGGAGGAGTAATGCCACCTCAGCAGTGACCTGGCACAGAGTACTTTGCCCAGCTGTTTTCCTTTTGCTCTTTAGGGACTTCCCAATTTTCCTTTACCTTAAACAACCCAATTTGCAGTGGGCAGCTGCAGTTAGGTCTGTAACTTGCTCCTTTTTTCCCCATCTTGCTGTCCCAGCTGTTGTGGTGATCTCTTGCTCTGAGCTGTCTGTAATCCTATGTTTGGTTGTGGCCGGTGCAGACCAACGTGTTCATGATTCAGTGTTTGCCTTGGTCTGCAGTGAGTCAGCTGTGCCTTCCAGGACATGGCATTCTATTCCCATGTGGTGTTCTCCACAAAACCCTGCAAAAGAGACTCTTGGCATTGCTCTGTTCCTGCCATTCCCCATGAATCTCATGGAGTTTCAGAGAAGAATGTCAGAATAGCACCTTTGTACTTATTTATGTTAGGATAGAATTACAAAAAATGGGTAGGAATCAGGTAATGCCCGTCCAAGCTAATGGGCACAGACTGAGAAGTAACTACAGCCCAAAGCCATAGAGCACCCTGTTCTGGGAAGAGTAAAGTTCTTCCTAAACCACATTTTTATTTAGAACTTAGTGGTAAGCAGTGAGAATTTTCTCATCAGTTATGCAGAAAATGGATTTAATTGCTGGCCTTTCCAAACTGGAATTGTAAATAAAGCTCCTTGTCACAGCCATGGCATCTGACCACAGCTCGGATTCTTCGTCTTGCATCCGTGTGTTCGGGATGCTGCTGAATCCCTGTGGTCACAGGAAGACATTGACCATGGAGACATCTGAATCTAAACGGGAGTCACAGGACAGCAGACAGGGAAGAGCTGAGGCTGTTCCAACAGTTCTGAGGCACAACGGCACAGAGCTAACCTCAGGTCTGTGTTTCCTTGTTTTCATATGCAAGATCCACATCAAGGCTTCGACCAACCCTTGGGTAAAGCCATTGCTGAGGATTATGAAAAGCTGTACCTGGAGGGAAGGTACGTATGGAAGAGCAGCCAGCTGAGTACCCCAGGCTGACACTATTAGATCTATATCTAGGAGTGCATCAAAGAGCTCAGAGACTTATGACTTACCTGAGGGCAGGGAAATGCTTTAATTGTTTTTTCAAGCCTCACTCGGCAACACTTGGGGCTCCTGGTTTCTTTGGGGGCTCCTACTGCTTAACTTCCAGTTAACTCCTGCTTAACTCCTAGCTAAGTTTTAACTAAGAATGAGACAAAACATTTCCCTTCACTAAGAGATGCCCCTCCTGACTGCCTACACATCTGCAGGGGCTCAGAGCCACATTTCTTTTTCACCAAATGTCTGGTTTAAATTAGACTCAGGAACTTGTTCCAAATACCAAAACATGGAGAACTTGTGACTCATGCTCCGTCATGCCTATTCTGGCCCTGGGGAGCCTGGTCCCTCCTGTCAAGTAGGGAAAGGAAAACCCAGTGATACTTTAAAGGGTATGGCAGGAGGGTGCTGCAGACACAGGGAGCTGCTAAGGAATCTGTACATCATGTGTATACTCTGCCAGGACTTGAGAGCAGAAGTCAAGCTCCTACTGCAGGTGATTTAAGGTCTAAGATGGATACATTCCACAACAGGACAAACACTCTTCTGAATAATTCCCAAGGGAAAAGCCACTCAAGCATGACAGGCTATAGCTTGGCAAACCTGTGCAAGAGAGAGATGTGGCATTCAAGGGAGCTCGAGGATTGACTCTGTGGTGACAACTAGTGAGGTATCTTGTTGAAAAACCTTGTGATTGAGAACATTTATGGGGATACTATCCAAAGCACCCCACCTTTCCAGCTGATGAAAAATTCCATTTTGTTTTCTACATAGTATCTGCAGTGACAGCATGAAAAAGAAAAAGTAGTGGCAATGGGATGTTTTCTGTCATGCATGGAGAGAGCACAGGCAGGATCACCTGTCTGGAAGGATGGAGACTGAGCCCTCCCTTTGGCCCCACATGCATCCTTCCAGGGTGCTTGGGTACCAAGTGAGAAAGACCAAACCTGAAAGGTGATCAGGAGAAAGGAAAGCGGAATTTTAGAGATGAAACTCCTGCAGTTTTCCCATGTCATGAATTTCTGGACAGTGAGCTGGCAATGTAGCACACCACATTCCCAAGGAAGCTGGCAGGGACCTCTGAGCACCTTCAATGTCTCTGACTGCTCAGTCATCAATGCCCCCCTTCATCCCACACAAGGCTGAGACCCTCCTTTATTATAGTTTCATAATAAACTCAAATACTCACAGGGCTGCCCACCTGGGTGCTTTATTCCCCACCCAGAATTAAAACTGATCCATTCAAGTAGAAAAGCTATGAATAAATTTGCTGCTGAACTCCACACTTTAAACTGCAATAAAAGCTTCCTGAGATCTTACTACTATTAGTCTCTAAAATTTACAAGAATTCTTAAAACTTCATTTCCTTGAACAATCTTTTTGCCTCTTAAGATGGATTCTGCTCATCAAATCCCATCCAGAGGGTGCAATGCAATTCAGCCTCTGCACTCTACAGCTCACCATGCACCACTGACCTACTTCAAAGAAAATTAACTCACAAAGTGGTTAAGGATTTGTTACAAACAGCCAGAAGTTAAAACCAAACAAACAAATTCTCAGCATCAGAAAGCTCTTCTCTTTCCACTAAGGTACTGTCGTGAACAGAATTTAATTGAAAAAAAGAGATGAAAAATATCTGTATATGGAGGCAGCAACTGTATGGAGATGGTAGAAACTGAGTTATTTTGATAATTTATTCTTCAAAAGACTCAAGGTTTTTGATCTGCACTTCATTTTGAAGAAGCTCAAACTGAAGAATGCATTTTCAGATTTTATATGCACACTGACGACATTTGCTTTATTCCATCTCTATTTCAATATCATTGACTAGGAAATGACATGAATCAGTTTTTAAAAGCCTAATAATGCTTTTTGCCTGAAGTTATGTTTAATGAATTCACGAATGGCAGAAGTTGTTTAAAACAGGTAATTCCATGAAGATTCAGTGTTACATTTCTTCCATGTTTTAGCGCTCAAAAATATTGTCTCAACACCAAGTACTGAATGAGCAGGAATAAGAAAGTCCTAGAAAGTAACTTAAGGGGGGCATGGGGGAAAGAGGGGAAAAGCCCAAAACATGAAGTGCAAGATAGAACAGGGCTGCGTTCCCTCAGGTGGCCGCTGCCCCCACCAGCTTCATCCCTGGCTCACTGGTTTTCTTTTAAGTTGTGTATTCTTACTTTTTTCCCTTGCAATTACATTAACCATGTCTGTGTTGAGGTATAACCTAATTTTCTTCTTTAAAGCCACCTCCTATATCACTGTGCAGACACACTGCTTGTATGCAGGTAGAAAATGGCCTGGCTGAAAGAACCAAGACTTCAAGAAATCATGAACTTCCCTCAGGATATGGAACACTGGAAGCCTGTTGCTATTTAGACTTTTTTTTTTTTTAATACTGATCTTAGCTACAGTTTACTTTCCCCACTTAGAAACGTGGAAAAGTTTGTTCAGCTTAAAATTTCCTGTTTGGCATCAGCAGCTGCTGGCTATAATATTTATAAATATTTCAGCAGACATTTCTAGGGAAATCTGGTTACAATTAAGCAGTGAGTGATGGGGCTGTGCAGTCCTTCATTCTCAGGCAGGATCGAGGTGACCCCTGGGAGAGGGGCTGCTGCTGGGTGAGCTGTGTGTGCTGCAAGGAGAGTGTTAGCAGCCAGCAGCCCAGCTTCAGGGGGCCTGTTTTCAAACAGGAAAGTGAAATCACTTGCTTGTGGTATCCAAATATAGTAGCTCGGGAGGAACATTTGGTCAGCAGGCCTGGGACCACCTACTCTGAGCATTGCTCATTGTGCTTCCCTCGCCCCCTGTGCCCCCAGGCATCCCCAGGTTGTGCAGTGCAGAAACTCCTCCAAGCAAAGCAGCCCTCCCTGCCTGCCAGCTCCTTACACTCCAGCGTGTCATCCTCTCCTTGGGTACACCAACCTCAGTTTCCCCCTGATATTCGTTTATATGAGCTAAAGATCAGCAAGTCAGAGTGAAAGGCAGAAGGAAGAGCTCAGATGAAGACAAGCCTTTGATTTCCGAGGCAGGTCTGTCCACAGCTTTCTGAAGCATTCACCTCTGCTGAACCAAAGGCAGGTTACTGCCCCTCAGGCAGCCACCACCTCACTTCAGGGCTTCCCAGGGCACATTTCTACTCATCTTTTTAAAATAGCCTCCCTTATGATCTGAACTGATCTGGTCCTTAACAAAGTAAAGCCTCCAAACATCTAAACAATTCCTTGGACTCAGAAAGATTTTTGTGCAATTGATGCACATCATCCTGCAGGGACACACCTCGGTGCCCCACCACCCTGTGCTGGGCAGAGAAGAAGGAGAACGTGGCTTCCCAGTGAGCCAGCTCCCTCTGAGAAGCCAGGACACCCAATAAACAGTGAGGCATGGTTTTGCCTCAGAAACCACTAACCTGAAAGAGCAGCTGCCCTTTTTACTGCAAAGGTACTGAGCAAGGGAGAGATTACTCAAAGAAATGGCAGGTGGAGAGGACACATGCACCAGTGAGTTGCTTTCCCCTCTGCTCTGGTTTTTACCTCCCTGGTGCTACACCTACACTGTGTAAAGCCAGGGCAGCCCCAGAGCCCCACTGTGCCCCAGTGGCACCAGTCACACAGCCAGGGGCAGCTGGGGCCTCAGGGCAGGCAGTTTCCCATGCCCAAGCCTAGGCAGTCAGGTGTGAATGAGCATCATTCCTGCCCTGTCTGCACACACATTCTCCCAAATCTGCACCAGGAGCTCTACAGCACAGGAAATGGTCCAAGCCATCATACTGTGGCTCACAGTTCAGTGCTGATCCAGCTCAATGTCCCACCTTTTGGGCCCTTAACTCAAAGCCTCTCTAGCTTCAGAAAACTTTGGAGCACAAGTCATTTTATTACAGTTTACCTACATTTCAGAGTTAACACCAGCAGGAATGTAAGGTAGAGGCAGCCCAGAAGAAGAAAGTCCATAAAATAATTCTGCAGTAAAAAAAATTATATGGGACAAGTGACTTTAAGTTCCTCATTTGCTGATTTTACGTAAAAAAGAGGCAAAATATGCTGAGTAAATAAAAGGCAGAATGGCACAGCCTCACCCCCAGCCTGTTTCCGGTCCTACGCAGCAGCAACTCCTTAAAGAGCAGCATTTCCTGAGCCTCAAGTGCTCACAGATGGTGCTGTCCTGGAGCACTTTCTGCTGATGCTCCTCAGTTCCCCTTGCCTTGCGTGACTGCTCTGCAGCTTGGCTTTGTTTATTCCACTTTTTCCTGCTCTTTGGTTGCGAGCTATGGAAAGGAACCAGCCACTTTTGCTCCTTTCATCCCTCACTGGTGCCAGCGCACGTCCGCGGGGCGATGACGGGTGTGTCACTGCCATTCATGTGAGCCACGATTGCAAAATCAGGTCCCTTCAGCTTTGAGTGCACGAGTGCAGGAATCACAGAATGGTTTGGGTTGGTAAGGACCTTAAAGATCACGTAGTTCCAAACCCCCTGCCATGGGCAGGGACACCTCCCACTAGGCCATGATGGATCTACCACTGTCAGGGACAAGCCTGTCAATATTTCTGTCTGACAACTTTGTGTTCTGGGTGATAAGAAGTGATCTGTTGTCTGGCTATGAGTACGACCAGGTGGAGCAGGCTTGGTCCAGTCACACATCCTGAACTTTGAGATGCCAACTCCAAGCTGGAAGCCACATTACCACATGAGTGTGTGTGGTACCCAAATCACAAACACATTGGTAGGAGAATATACATTTGTGCTGAGCACGGGATTAGGATGCCTACAGTTTACAGCAAATGTATGTGTCTTCAGGTTACTGTTATAAAACCAGCCTTAATTATAAATTCATGGCTGCTGTCATGGTCATCATGATACTTGACCTTCCTTCAGAGCAATACTCTGGCTCTTCCTTTGTGGAAGTTGGTAACTTCCCAAGTGCTACATGTACAAAGATTGTAAAAATACAAGTAATACTTGGGGATTATCTGGGATTTCCACCTAAAGGTTGCTGAGAAAGATCATTTATCCCAATTGCAAACTTCAAAACAAAGGTAGAAAGCTAGAAAACTACACAGCAACACTGGTAGAAATCCTGAAATCCAGGAGTTTATCCTCCTGCCCCTGCAAAATCTAACAAATGCCTCAAGAAGGCCTCTGGCTTCTGCAAAGTTATTTTCCCATCAAGAGATCTTGATTCTTCTCCCAGAGGTAGCAATTAAAATAGAATGAGTTTTGCATTTGCCAGCTAATAGGCCTTGATGCACAAGCTGCATGTGAAAGAAATGTAAATGTGACTTCTGAAGTCAGATGAAGCCCCCTTGGAAAGACTGAACAGGGAAAGAAGAGACAGGTCAAAAGCCAGAGGCAGTCAAGCTCTCTGAAAAGCTGCAGAAAGGTGAAGGGTAAGTGTAGCAGGACAGGTGTACCCGGGCCAGCCAATGGCTATTCTGTAAAGAACTTTTCAGTATATCATGAATGGCATCATCCAGCAAACCAAGCCTTCCTGCCACCTTCTTTTCCAGGAGGTGAAAACAAATCCTTAGAGCTAATCTCCCTTAGCAGGAGATGCCTTCACGTGGCAGTGCATGGCTCACCAGGCATTGATACCCCTCTGCTCCTGCACCAACTGACTTCTCCTAGGAAAAGTGCTGAGCTTTTCTAAAGTGTTTGATCATAAAAATGTTACAAAACAGTAAGGGATCATTCACTGTTGGGAAGAAAGTCCCCCTAAATGCTTTTCTTTGGAGAATTTACAGGTTTTTGGAAAATCTCTCAAATGTGTCTCCAAAAAGGACTCGAAAAACAAAATAATGCAAGAGTTGCCTGAGTCGCAGCTGAATGCCTCTGATCCCAACTGCTCCTTTGAGCTTGTCTTTCACCAGCACTAATATTACCATTAGTTTTTCTCTTTGCTTCTCCTGGGACACCAGCTAACAGTGCAACAACTTTCCAATAAATCACGTGTAGAAACAAGAATTTCCCTACAGCAGAAAAGCAGGAGTACAGTTTTCCAGTGAGAGCCCGTGGGTGGCTTCCCCCATCTCCAGGTGACCCCTTCCAGGGGTCATCCTTCTGCAGCACATCTGGCTGCGATGCCTTGGCTTCGCTCAGGCCTGTGCCTGGCCTTTGACACAGGCGCAGGCTTTTGCCTTTCCACTGCTCCCACACTGAGGCACAGGGAGCTGCCTTCGCCCACCCCGCAGCCCTCCCAGCCCGGCTCCCCCACCAGCATTGGGGCAGGTCAGCTCCAAACCTCCCTTCTTAGCCAAGCACACAGGGCTCCGAGACCCCCGTGACACTGCAGGAGCACATGTTTTCCACTACAGTCTTGCATGTGAGACCTCCCTGGGGACAAAGCTCAGCGCTGCTTTTCCTCTTGCCTTAAATATCTTTGCAGAAGGCTGCCAGGAAGTAAAAGAATTTTCTAGAAGAAAAGCACCTCTGGTTCATATCTCAAGATGTAAATGAGCAAAACCACAATATGAAGCTTCCCAAAACACAGCATTTTGCAGTCAATATTTGCTTTTTCAGCCCTTCAGAGGCACCACTTTCTGTTCACTGCTCCAACCCTGGAGAGCACTGGGGCTCTGCTGGCACAGGAGTGACCCACGAGCAGCAGCCCAGCCATGATGGCATCATTTCAGGACTTACAGCACACACTTAAAAGCTGTATTTTTCCTAAATTGTTTTCTGCATACATTTAATTATTTTGCTGAACTGGAGCTGCTGCAAATGAAGGAATCATTATTCTAAAAAAGTAAACAAGGGCAGCTGGACATCCCTGCAAATTTTCAATAGAAAAACACTCTTGACTCCTAAGGAGGGAAAAAGCAAGATTCTCCTCCAAAAGGCTCTTATCTGCTCTCAGTTTACTCTTTTTGCCCCAGTCCTGAAGGGAGTTCCTGTGGAGCACAGACCTGGTTCAAGGTCATGGTGACGTTCAACCACACGCTGGGTTTCATGTGGAAATACCCTGACAACATTGAGAAACCAAAACCCCCTGGTGCAATATGGCTCTGTGCTGAACACCCCAGTGCTGTTTGCCTCTGAACGCTAATCCTGACTGCTGCTCATCCCAAGGCTGCCTCGACTCTCACTCAAGCACTTTCTGAATTGGGCTTTGCTTCTTCCCTTTCCTGGGTGTTGTTATCTGAAGACTCTAGGGATGGGATAGCTACACAGGGGGGTTCCAACTTCTCCATCCCACCACAGCCCTTGGCTGGGACATCCCTCAGGTTCCCACACCCAGCTGGGCTCATGGGAGCTCTTTGCCCCTTGGCCAGCACTTCCCCAGGGAAGTTATGTTTTGCCTCAGCACCAGCAACTTCCTTCTTCCTTTCACTTCCACCTTTTGTCACATTAAAAAAATATTTAAAATATCTCTTTAGAAAAAGACAGATAAGTTTTTATTCCCATCATCTCAGCACTCCTTATTTCCCCATCTTTCAGCAGCTCTCCTCTTGCTTCATCCCTGGGCACCCCTTGAAGGCTGAAGTGTTAACGTCTCGCTCCCCTTGGTGGAATGACTGGCAGCACCCACCCTCACTTCATGGGATAAGGCACAGTGACAAATCCATGGGGGAAAATATCCCCAAAGTGCCACTGAATCAAGGCAAGGGATACAGTCCCTACTGATCAACTCAGGCAGCTCAGCCACCGATCAAATCCATCTGCGTATCCCTCCCTGAACACAAAGGGGTGAGAAATCAAATTGGAGCAGAGAAAGGGAGGGCATTAAGAGCTCTCAAGAGTTTCCACCACCATGAGCTGTAATCTGGAGACACCAGAATCCTGGGGGGCTGCCAAGCAGCCAGCCTGTGGGAAGGCACCCTGTGATGGCTTCCCAGGGCGTAGGATCCCAGGGAAATTACAGAGTCAACACAACAGGGAGAGCGGCCCCCCATCCACAGCACTGTGGGGGGCTGCTGCTGGCACCCCACAGCAGCTCAGATAGTGGAACAGGCAGCAGGAGTGAGGGAAGGAGGGAGCATTGCCAAAGGACCAGGGAGAATAGGCAACGGGAGAGAGCAAAAAGGGATTGAAAGGATAATGCACCTCTGTCTACTGGAAACTGCCAGGACTCATAAACCTGGTGACCCCCCAAAAGCAAGCCTAGCAAAGCCAGGCCATATACAAAGGAGACCATCACCTCATCACCATACATTCTAATACCTGCCCAGAAACCACAGAGTGAAAAGCCAGGGCTGTATTCCCAGGAGATGCTGTCTCAGCAGATGGGACTGCTCATGGTTATTAAGCTCATCTAAGCAGTTTCCCCTACTCCTGTCTACTCCAGTGGCTTCATTTTGCAGCGAAACAATTAATTAGCCACCAAGCCAGATGCTGAGAAGCTACAAGCAAGGGGCACTCACCTAGATAAAGAGCAGACCTACTTTCCACCTTTCCAAGTTGTGAAGACTTTATATCTCTTAATTATGAAGCAGCAAGGAAGGGAAAAAAAAAAAAACCAGAGCAGATTTGAGGTGGCTTTCCCTCTCTCTCAGGCTTTTGAAGGAATACTAATTAATCAGTTTAACAGCAAAAAACTGAGCTTCCCTCAGGAGCCAATCCCCTGATACCACTATTCTGCCTTGGGCTGCTGGGAATAGGTGGCTGAAAGTGTTCCCCTTCACCTCCTCAGCCTTAAATACCAGGACTGTTCCATGCCAGAAAAATGATAAAGAAAAATGAGAGGGGGATGATAAGGAAGAGAAATAAAAGAAGACATAAAAGAAGAACTGGATACTTTTCACACCTTTGAGTTATGCAGATGGCTCTGAGCATGTGGAATTTCAGTTTGGGCTTTTAATAGGAGGAGAGCTATTAGGGTATTTCTCAGTCAGGGCAACCAAAACAATCTGAGTCTTTTGTATTCTGCACTTGGCACCTTCTTTCTTTTTTTTGCCTCATACTCCTGGGTTTCACCAAGGTAATAACTACCAGGGAATGAATATAAAGCGATGATGGTGAGTAAATGCTGTTGGCAGCTTGGAATGTGGCACTGAGCTCCAGCTGCCAGCAAAGGTAAAGAGCATCCAGTGGGAGGGATGTGCACGGCTGCCCTGTGCTCCTTGGAGGGTGTGACAGTGACTGCTCCTGAAAGCAAAAACAAAAAATGATGCCAGGCCAGGATCAGAGAGGAGAAATGCTTTGCCATTCCACTCAGGTAACTATTAGACCTACTGAAGCTGATTCAGCCAAATCTGATTCCCCTCCTTCCCAGGGCTCAGGTCTGACTACCTGGTGCCATCAGGCAATTCAAACCAAACAAAAAACCAACCAAGCACTGTCATCACTTTTCATATTTATATTTTTGATTTTGTTTTTAATTTTTATTACAAAACAACCATTATTAAAAATGAATCATTTACGGGCAGGTTTCAGCCAGGGAGAACTCTCATTTCAAATCTCGTGAACAAAACGCAGCACAGTTATAACCCATAGGCATAAAAAAACCCAACCTAGTTAAAAAAAAGAGAATGCTTCAAACCACAGCTTATAACTATGCAATTTTCTCAATGTCAATAGAGAGAATTTTGTTAAAAGCCTTCAATTCAACATTTCATGGAAGACTTCTAAAATCCAAGGGAAGAAGGAAGGACATGCTTGTTTAAACAAAAAAAAAAGGCACGTGCTCTTGGATGTACTTATCAAACCCAAAATGGGGTATGTTTAAAATTGAAAATTAGTGAATAATTTTTATTAAAAAAAGAAACAAAAATGAAATGAAACAAACAAACAAAAAAACCTCAAAATATTTCCTCAGTCTGGGAACTTTAAAGTCAAAACCAAATAAAAATGGTCTTAAAATATATACATATATATATGGCTTTTCATTTTTCCTATCCATTTCATTGCAAACAAAAATAAATTTGAGGGTGATATTTGGTTTTTAAAAATGGTTCTGTCCTTCTCTTCAGCTGCGAGCCAGAGTGGATGGGATGGAGGCACTGACTTGTGGTTGCTCACAATGGGCTCAGAATCCACCCGAGTTCTCCTTCATCCTTGCCAGTATCCGGGAGTAGACAGGTGCTGCCAAGGAGAAGAGCAAGTTGGGTGGGACAGACACAAATCATCCCCCTGCCCCCTCTCCTCCTAGCCGTGCTACATCTTGCTTAGAGCAAGAGAACAGGAGAAACCCCTCTTTAAGGGATGGGGGACACAGTGGAAATTAGAAATGAGCTGGAGAAGTTGTTTTACCTAGTCGAGGATTCCTCTGAGAAACCTGCATGGAAAAAAAACAAAGGGTTTACATAAATGCAACAAATCTCCAACAGCCCTAAGAACAGTTTGCACATCAATATAGTCATCCTTAATCTCCAAAAACTATGGATGAGTGACTCTCCATTATTGGAAGCTGATATATAATAGTACCATGCCAAGGTTACATTCACAGGATGCTGCAAACCGAGGCTTTGTGTTGCAAAATGTATTATTTCTTGTATTATTAAATCATGCAAGAAGATCATTCCATGAAACACATACACTCACTTTCCTTGGAAGTCAGCATACAGATGTGACATGATCTTCCAATCATTGTTACCAAAATGCAATTTTGGCAGTTTTACAGCGAGAGATTTTACCCTTTTACCTTGGATAATGCAGATGCCTGTTTGAAGATTTCTAATGCGGGATCTGCAGGCTCGTCACCTCTTTCTTGTGGCCTTGAAGCTAAGGGTGGGACATTGAGAGCATTGAAATACTTGTCAGAGCATGCAGGCTGCTTCCTTCCCCTATTTTCTGTTGAAAATCCCACAACAGACTAATCCCTCCTCACCAAACTGAAGCAATTGCCCTGTGTCCCCAATCCTTCTCGAAGCAGTTTTGCTATAACCAGGCTTGGGTCTGGACATTTCTCACCATGGACCTACCTTGTGGCTGTAAGACAGAATTCACAGCATAAATGACACCATTTGTGGCCATGATATCGCTTTCAGCAACAGGCTCCTTGTTGATATGTATTACGTTGTTTTTCTGTTCAGTAAAAGAAAAAAAAAGGTAGAAGATGAGAACCTTCTGTAATTTCCAATGTTATTAAAAAAGCCCTCACTTTGCATTCATTCATTTACTGGATGGCTGAAGGCATTTTCATTCCTCTTGCCAATGAAAGAGAATATAAAAACAAATTATAGCCTGAGCAGTTTGTCCTGGAATGGCTGACAGGCTTTGGGCTTCCTCAGTGCACGGGCTGGGAATGCTGTCCCATGGCAGCAGAGCACATCCACCAGCAACCTGCCAAGGAGATGGCTGTGGAGATGGCAACAGGAGAGGGCAGAGCAGGACTGGACATGGGAAGAGTCTAGCGTGCACGCTGGCCAATTCAATGCACCTGGAAACACTGTCCCTTCCATTTTTGTCCTGTGTTTTCTTATGCATAGAGTGGGCCATGATTACTTATTTCCTGAAATTATTTTTTTCCTCAGTAGAGGATCCTACATTCTCTTAATGTAGTGTAGAGTTTGTGAAATGAAATTATATATCTAAATAAATCCTGCTGTGGTAAGGGATCCCATGCAGAGATCATTTTCGTTACACAAAAAGAGATATGTTAACTGAACAAGCTATTCATTTCATTTTTTTATGTTTTCCCCCCATGACTCAGGCGTAAATTTATAACAGCTTCTGGAAATCATTTACAACTGGTCTTCTGGGCAGAAAGCTGAAGCAAACCACATTTCATTCTTCCAGCTTGTTAAACACATGGCAACAGTCCCTCCAGTACAGCCCAGAGAACACTGGTGGGACTGTGCACACGTTCAGGAGATGTTCCCACACCATCTAAATGAGCACAGACACGCTTTGGTCCTTGACGTGGACAGCCAAACACTGGACAGCTCTGCTGACCACAGAACCCCATCTGAGGTGACTCACCATGCTGACTTCCAGTTTATCTCCCTGCATGGATTTCAGCCTCACCAGGGCACTGACTGCGCCGCTCACCAGGATCTCGTCAGCCACGTGGAACTTGAGGATGTTGGCAAGCTCCTTGGCATTACCTGGGGGAAGAAAACATTTATATCCACAAACCAGCATCAGCATTTGCTTCCCATATTTCACGTGCTGGAGTGGAATTACATGGAAAACACCATAATTGCCTGAAAGTGCAAAAAAACCAACGTAAAATTGAACAAACAAACCAAAACCAAAAACCAGGCAGAAGGACCTGGTTAGGGCATTGAGGCCATTCCTGCCTGGGCAGGTCAGGATCCCAACAAGTCCAGATGACACTCTCCCAGTGTCCCACCTTGGTACCTTACCAAGCATGCCCTACACATGAATTCCCTCTTTCTTGGGTTTTCATCCCTCATTCTCTCAACTGTGCACAGCATGAACCTGCTTCTCTTGCTGCTTTCACTTCCCAAGGAAGTCTGGGATGGGGTGGGGAAAGACCCATGTGAAATAAGGAAGCAGATAGGGCATTCTGGTATTTTCAAATGTCACCAAGGCCAGTGTCACTTGGCAACAATCCTCACAGCTGGGTAGGAAAGGGAAAAGTGCAGGAGAAATTACACTAATGTCTCATGGGCTGATGCCTTGATACCATCCTACTGAGTCTCTACTCATACAGCTGTGCTTTGAAACAGATTTTAGGAAGATAAGGTGCTTTCCCTGCACCATCAGTTTTCCAGAAGAGGGGGTGACGTGCACAGCGCGGGCCAGCAGCACTTCTCCATCTTCTCCTTCAGAGGACGCAGGGCCACTGACAAGCCCCACAGACAGCTAGTACAAAGGTGGCCTCCATCTACAACACCAGAGTAGCTCCCTCAGCAAGGGGGACCTTTTCTTTCAATGCTTTCAAGGATTGTATGCAAGCTTTTTTCCATTATGGTTTTCCGAGGGTGGCCACAGTTCACTCTGCACACCCTCACCAGCACGATCCACTTCTTCATCAGAAGCATAAGCTAAACATTTGTGTGACAAAAGAACATCTGAAGTGTCCGCATCTGGGAATCTTCATTCCTGCAGCCATTTACAATGGCCACAAAACACTTCTGAAATATTTATATATTAAGCGTAAGACTGGACTGATATTACTGGTTCCACATCCCTGCACTTAAAAGGATAACCAGCTACCATGGGCAGATACTTCCCAAATTATGATATCAATGTTTGGTTGGGTTTTAATGACAAGAAGACATCACTTTCAAATACCTGACATTGTTTCCAACCACAACCAGTTTTCAACATGTACAAAATAAAAGATCATGCTACTTATCCAGAAGGGAGTTATTAAACATTCCCATGCTTTTTTCCACACCCAGCCTGCATGCCTTTGCTTTTCAGATACTGGTCTTCATCTGAGCTAGAAGGGAGCATTTGTTGGCTTCCCAGGATTAGACTGGACCTCCTGCTTTGTCCATGTACATGTAGAAGGAGAAACAGCCCCAGCCTTTTAGTACTTAAATTTCATACAGTGTAACTTGAGGCTGTATGTGGATCACATCTTCTCTTTGCAAAACTTACTTTAGACACCGTGATCTTGTGTGGTCAAGAGTCACATTCTCACTTCTTTCATCCTTGAAAAAGGCAGAGACCTCACTGGTTCCTTTAGAAACATCTGTGAGTTACCTCACTTACACCACCAGCATAGCCAAATTAAAAGTCATAGTGAGTTTGTGACACACACTACAAACATGTCTTCCAAGAACACAGGCACTATAAACCCCACTTGGGGAATTCAGTGCCACTCTGTGCATCCTCAGCTTTCTGCTTATGCAAATCAATTGGGTAGGAAGCTCATGCTTCCAACAGACAGAGCCAAAGAATGAGATACAGCAGAGAAACTTGGCCATTCCTCCCGGTATCACAGCAGTCACACACAGCAGCTCGTCACCTAAATGTTCTAGAGATGCTCACCCATCAGTTTGTTGAGCTCCCCCTGGGGCATGGCCCGGAAAGCCTCGTTTGTCGGAGCAAACACCGTGAAGGTTCCCGGCCTGTTCAGGTTCTCTGTCAGACCTGCGGACTGGATTGCAGCCACCAACGTACTGCAAAGCAAACATGCATCAAATGCTTCACTGCAAACCACTTCGTTGGTCAACGGCATGCTGGGCTCAAGAGAGACCTGGGAAGTTACAATTGTGAAATCCTGCTGCGGTCCAGCAAATCAAATAAACAAAATGGTGATTAGGGAGGAAATGAGTCTGTGAGGTCCAACCAGAACATCTGAGCAATGGCAAAGCAGCCTGGGAGTGCTGACTCCATGGGGACCAAATGGTATGGGGAGACAGAGAGGTCTGGCCACAGTGGATCTGATGGGCAGAGATGGCCTCAGAGCCAGATTCTTATGGTATTAAGGGAACCATTTACTCTTGGCTCGCAGTTGATTGAGGGTTATTTGACGTTTCACTCCCTATAATTTAGAGAGACCATGGTTTTGGATGATCTTTCCATGCTAAAAAACTTATACATTGTCATGACTACGACCCATAATAAACAGAAACTGCTTTGGCAGCTCTTCTGCTCCTAACTGGCACTGGGGAAGCGCAGAAAGGTCACCTGAAGCGATGGTCTGCCTTGAGAACATCCATCACTGAGCCAGTCGGTGGAGTCAACATTTTGTCCACGCTAAACAGGGTCCCAAACCTTCCCCTCTTGTCATGGGCAGCAATGCAGGCATTTTCAATGCAAAGGTTCTTAAACACAATTGCAAAAAAAAAACTTCATTAGAATATGCTTCAAAAGAAAGATTTTGACACTTTTCACAATGATCATTTACACTTTTTACACTATAGCTGTAACATTAGAACACTGAGCATCACTCAGCCACACGGAGCACAGCACATGGGAAGGACTCACATTGCGGTACACAAAAACTCTCAGTTCCTTGTCCCCCAGAGTCTGCAGCTTCTGTCCATGATACAGATACTTAGAGGAGAGCTGGTCTTTGACAATGTGGTTCAGAAGCAAGTTTCTCATGTTGCTGTCAATAACGGGGAGTCCATCTGCAGCAAAAAGTATGGAAAGAACCAGTGATTCATTTAAAATTACTATTGAGACACTAAAAACTACTCAAACACAGAGTATTACCCACATCAGTTTTAAATTGTAAAGCTAGATGCCACTGCCTTGAGGCATTTGAGAGAGGATTTTCATACTTGTGCACTGAAACTTGGCTGAAGACTGTCTGAAGGAGATCTGTGGCCCAAACTGATGGAAGAAAGGGATTTAATCTGTGGTTTACCTTTGAACACATTATTCACTGGGGCAAGGAGGGTCACTCGCTCACTGCCAGTTAGATGAGAACTGAGACCAGCTTGTCTGAAAAGGTCTGTAGACTTGGAAACTTCAGATTCTTGTGCCAACTCAAACACAGTCTTAGCTGAAAAGAAAAGCAACACATAGTAACCTTGCATTAGAGGCTATCCATTCATCACTGTGCCCTCTAAATCCAGCATTTCCTTGGCAAAATAGACAAAAGAAAGGCAGCAGAAAGAAAGATGCAGAGAGGCACTAGTACCTGAGTCTGGGATCAGCAGGTCATTAACAAAATGTACAACGCCATTGGTTGCCAGGACATCCTTGTTGGCAATGATGGACTTCCCGTTGAGGGTCAGCTCTTCCCCACTGCAGCCCACATCCAAGGTGGTTCCTTCCAGAGTCTCCATGGTCAGGCCAGCGATGATGGCCTCAGTACACATGGCTGACTTCAGGATGTGATGGTTCAGCAGGTCTGTGAGAGAGGCGAGCGTCTTAGTGAGCTGCAAAAAGCATCTATGAAAGTATTGTGGCTTTTAGGGATCCTGTTCAATGGCCAGGGTGTACTCCATAAAATGCAGCCATTTTAAATTGTGCTGATTTTAATTTCACAGCCTGTGAAATAAAATGCCTAAAAAGAGTCACTTTTTATACACTTTTGCCACTTTCAAAAGGCTACATGTGGGTACTCGACTCACTTGTTAGGGGAAGTTACATTGATTAGATACTACTTTTCTTGCATCTTGCTGGATCAACAGAAATCACCACCACGTAAAGTGCTAAAAGAAAACTCAGAAAAGGGACTGCTTCAGCTCCCTCATCCATATCTGGATGCTACTCCTTCTGCCACGTCTACACATCTACAACCAAAGGGCTCTTGGCTGTCCTGTTAAAAAAGATGGACTCTGTCACATCTGTTTATTGCAGCTGTTGTCAGAGCTCATCAAGGAGCTGTTGAGATATCCTTGAGAAAAAATTTAGAAGAACTGAAAAATACCCTTCAGTCTCTCAGTGGACTCAGTAAACAAGCACTTACCCCTCAAGGCTTCTGGGTCTCCCAGGATCCTGTTCAGTGTTTCTCGTGGGATCTTCTCAAAGGCTTCGTTGGTGGGAGCCAGGAGCGTGTACTGGCCTTCGCTTTCCAGCAAGCTGCTGAGGTCGGAGGCAGCCACAGCAGTCTTCGGAGAAATAAGGAGAGAGGGTAAAACACATTCAGCCAGAATACAAAGGTCAGAAACTTTGTCCAGGCAAACACTAAGGGCCAGACTTATTAAGGCTTTTATAATTTCTGAGGACTTACAAAAAATCCTGAATAGCTTCATTCAGCACTTTGGTCTACTTATAAATTTGACCCAGCCCCATGGTTCTCTGGTGTTCCAGAAATTTGAGTACAAGAGGCCTTTTTTTTGGCAAGACTGAAAGCTAGTTCAAATACCCAGATATGCCTGGAAAGGGTCACACTAGTTCCAGTGAATAATTCAGATCAGAACCCACAGCTGGCTAACTGTAAGTCCCGTGTGCATTTTAAGCTATTCCTTAACTTGGCAAATATCAAGGCAAATAAATCAGGACACATCAAATTAGAACAGTTAATGTCTCCTAAGGCTAAGACTCTCCTACAAGACTGAGACAGACTCAGTCTCTTTTCTGAACAGCCATAGAAGGGTGACAATTATTGTCATAAAACCCTACTTGCACTGACAGCAAACACTTCTCTTCCTAATGCAAAAGGAGCTACACTGGTACAAGGATTTCATCAGCAGCTCCAGGGTCAGCCCAAGACACTTGCAAAGCTCTTCAGGAAAATTCCCTGGGAGTGAGATGACTGAGCATCTTAAGGAGACCTGGAGCACCCATGTGTTGACTCACCCGAAGGGTTTCCAGGCTGTCCTCAGTCTCAATGATCTGCTGGATGGTGTTGGTAGTGGTGGCGATGACTTTGTCGATGACATGAACCACTCCGTTGGTGGCATGATGGTCAGCTTTCAACAGCCTGGCACAGTTCACAGTCACAATCTGCACAGGGAAAGAGCCATGGGGTGTTACATGCACTAAAAACCAGAAGGTAAAGCTGCCTCTGCTGCTTTTCTACTTCTATTTCAAACACAGCAAGCACTTTATTGAATCAGCAAGAGCAGAAATATGATTTCCTTAAAAGACACATCAAGAGTGAGAACGTTCTATCAAGAATGTTTGAAATATTTAATGTTTAAAGAGCTTTGAAAATCATCAGTGGTTTTGTCTACCCTCAAGACTAAGAAAATAAGCCACAAGCAATACTTGGGCAAGCACAGTTACACAGCAGTGTGGGCAACTGCCCTGCGACAGCGTTGAGGAAACCGTCTGCTTATAAATATTCTTTTCAAACTCCTTCAAAATATGTATCTTAAATCAACAGTTGTCAACCTAAGCATTGCAGAGTCCTGGAGGTCCCAGGACAGGGTAGGAGCTGCAAGGCAGCCAAAAAGCAAGCCTGCTGTGGGTAGGTTTAATATGAGGAAGAACTTCTTTACTGTGGGTGACCATGCACTGGAATAAGTTTCCCAGAGAGGGTGTGGGGTCTTCCTCACTGGAAATATCCAGAACGATGTGGACACAATCCTGTGTCGTGTGCTCTGGGATGACCCTGCTTGAGCAGGGAGGTTGGACCAGATGACCCACTGTGGTCCCTTCCAGCCTGAGCCACTCTGACTCTGAGTGCCTTACCCCATTGGGATAGTGGTGGATCTGGATAGGCAGGTTCTGGTACATGGAGTTCAGTGTGGTCCCGTGTTTCAGGTCATCCGTGAGGACCCGTTTGTCCACCATGTGGTAGCGGAGGGCATTGAGCAGCTCAATGTTAACGTTACTGACTAAGGAATCCAGAGTTTCCTGAAAACCAGAAAAATCAATTTTTCAGTGCTGAGTGCAATTAGGCAGCTGTTAGAGAGGGCCAGGAGGACTGGCTGCACCCAGAGTGCTTCCAAGGTGGGGGTGTGGGTACGAATATTATGTGATTCATTCAGCCTCATGCCATTTGTGTAAATTAAGAGCCCAACTTTCTCAAATCTTTATCTTTTGCCTTACAAAAGCAGCTAACAGCTCTGACACCCTCAGTCCTTGGCAGACAAAGGGATGATTGCAGCTCCAGAGTGAGATCATTGCATTGAAATGAGCAGTAAGGCAACAGGGCCACTGACAAATACACCAAAAGACCTTTCCCAACAGCATCATCCCTGCAAGGGGCTCTGCTGGGGCATTTGAGGCAGAGGCTTGGCAGTGGAGAGACCCAAAAATATCCCTCTTCCCTGCCCTAGTAGTTGTTCTTGTTCACAGGGATGCTCAACTGGGATGGGAACACCAGCAGGGCAGCAGTGACCACTTCAGGAGTGGAAATATCAGAAGACACAGAATGAGAAAATCAAAATTAGTGTAAAAGAAATGTACATCTAATTGAGCATGGGACACACTCGTGGGAATTACTGAGGCTCCAGTTGGGACTGCCTATTTGTACAAATTAAGAACAATCAGAACGGCAATGTAAGGGTCAACAAGAAAACTGGAAAGGGATGGGAAGCTTCTTGCTGCAGGTCTCAATGCAATCTCTAATGGTAACAGGCAGGGAAAACTGGATAAGAGGATTTCTCCATCCATATCTCTCTAGTGATGGGATCCTTCAGAAGCAAAGCTCTGGAGCTGATGGACGAATAGAGTGATAACTATCTTGGAAATCCACAGTCCTTCTTCTATCAGTACTATGTCTATCCTGCCAGACCCCTGCAGATCTGGATCTCCACTAGAGAAAATCAGAGGAAGAGGAGAAAGCAGAGGAATTATCTTACAGCAGACAAGGATGCCCAGGCCTCATTACTGGGAGCAAAAATTGTAAAACTTCCGGGTCCTTCAATTTCTGGCCTTAAGTTGGAGCGGTCGGAGTAGAGCTGTGTGGTGGCAGACCCAACCACTCCCAGGGTTTCATAGATGTTTGAAAGTGGCAGAGCTGAAAGAAGAGAAGATTAAATTCCCAAAAACATCATTCATCCTTCTGGCTGAATTAAAGCACAGCTGTTGGTGAACGCTTGGGGAAATGAAGCACATCAGGGGACTGGTATGTGTTCATTAATTAGATAATAAATAATCACAGCCTGACTGCTTCACCCTCAATTACAGCAGTGTAATGCAGGATCTACTGCATTTCTGCAAGTTTGAATGGACTTATTCTGGATTTATACAGATGGGATTTAGGCAAGCAAAAATATTAATTGCTTTCACCCAATCCTGTTTGTATTCAGGCTTTTGGGATTTGGTGTTGGACGCTGCTAGTCTCAGTCTCCACTGACCACCTGCACCAGCCCATGTGGTTAACTTGGAGGCATCAGACTTTTGTGGAAGGAAGTGTTCCAAAAGCAAAAGAAGAATATGACTTTCTTCAACAAACCCAGTTAATTCCCCCCCAGTATCAACTGTATTATCTCCTAAACACAATTTTGCTAACCCCACGTTTGCCAAAATGTTCAAGGCCTGGTTGGACAAAGCTTGGAGAAACCTGGTCTAGTGGAAGATGTCCCTGCCAATGGCAGGGGGTTGGAACCAGATGTTCTTTAAGATTCCTTCCAACCCAAATCATTCTGTGAATCTATAAAAATAGAAATGAGCAGAGATTGGCAGAGCTGTCTGTTACTCTATCATTCCTTTGCATTGGATTGCCAATATAGATATATTACTTGCGGAATAAGTAGTTCCCTATGGCCCCCCCTATGCTTGATTAAGTTCAATTATATCCAAGGTTCTAAGTTGTCTGGAACATTTAGCATGCTTTGGAGCTGATCTGACCCTTGGCTGGTGCTCCACCGAGCCCATTCTGGACTTGTTCATGGCAATATTGCACATAAATTGCAAAAAACAAATACACTTTGAGCAATTTTCTAATATTTCCCTTTACTAGGCAGCTGTATAATTTTAAGAAGTCTAAAAAATATCAAACATATTTTACCAGCTGGGCAGCCTTTTTCTCCAGGAACTTTTTCATATCCAGGACAGCACTCGTAACTGATTACCCTGGAATAAGAGATGGATACAGCAGATTAACCAACAGTGTCTCACTGCTTTTTCTCTATTTGCTACAGTTCTGGGTCCATCCATATTTGGGGATGTTTCCAAGCAGACTCTTCATTAGAAACACAGACTTCAACAAAAGACAAACCACACTTTTTATCTCCTTCAGGGCTGCATGTTGCCAATTTCTCCACAGAACAAAAGCAGACACAATTTCTTTTCAAAACCACACTTTTCAGGAGACTTTGTACAAACAGTGGATGGAAACTGATTCCACAGTCCCAACAAGACTGCCAGTGCTGGTTCATCTGGGCACCTTTCCCACAGGATTTGGGGATCTCCTCGGCTGACTGCTGCTGTCACATCTCATCACTGTTCAGGGAACCTCCACAATTCCACCGTGGCTGTTTGACCAAACCAGCCAAGCGTTTCCCTCTCATTTCACCCTGTTTTCACCACCAGAAATTATTTGCTTACTTATGGCAAAATCCACAAGACAGACCTGGAGGGAAAGGAGAACCCTGTTCTCAGATATGTGCGCTGGAACAAGGACTTAGGAAAAGCCCTGCAAGGAGAAACTTCACCAGAGGTGGGATGTGCACCCACAGGCACCCCGGGCAGTACCACAGCACAGCTGTGTCCATGTGAGCACCCTCAGAGCAACACTTCCTTCTGACTGGCAGCACCTTCCCCCAGTAAAACCAAAGGGGTCAGAGACACCATCCTGGGCTGTCCTGCTGATTTGCAGACCCTCAATAAGCAAGAGCTACATGAAGACTGCATCCATCATCTGCAGCTCAATGGGAAACAAATAATCTGATTCTCAAAGGTGGCCATTTGAGGGAACATAGCTTGATATTAACAGGGGGAAGAAAAAAAAGCAAAAAGGAAAAGGTTAAAAAAAATCAATCCAGAAGTTGCCTGTTTATTTTTCCCAGGGGATTCTTTCACCTATTGCTCTATGCTTGGTGTGAAAGGAGCAAGGCCACCTGATTGATGGGCCAAGAGAGCCAGGGAATAGGTGTTCCTCCCAAAAACAAGCATTTCCTCCGTGCTCCCAGCTGGATTCAAGACAAGTAGGATGCTGTATCACTGAGGCTCAGCACACTCACTCAGAGAGGAAAATCCTCCAGCTTCAGATATTTGTCATCATTTAAAAATTGTTAACAAACAGTGGAAATGCCTGGGGTTTAATAGGGAATTCTTCAGGGTAATTAAGAGCCAGAAAGTGAAACAAATACCTGCTTTTCTGTGACAGAAGCAAATAAATTCTGTGTCACGGCTTCCTAAGAGAATTACAAAGCAAACCCAGACTGATTGTCTAGACATTATATATTCCATGTGGGAAAGAGTTTGCCTAAAGCAATCCCTTCCTTTGACTACTGGAGATCTTAACACCCTGCTGCTCCACTTTCCCAGCCCCCCTGTCTCATGTTCATTGGAAACACACACTTTCTTTCCCCCACCACTTCCCTCCCCTACCTCCAATTTTTCTTTTTTTCACCCTAGAAACTAAATCCAGTCTAGACAGTTCCCTTGGTTCAGACCTGTAATCAAAGATGAAGAGCTGATTAAAGAGAAATCATTCCAAAGTTCAGCATAAATAATTCCTGAGTGCTGACGAAGGCTTTAAAAGCCTTACTTATAGATCAATTGGAGATTAATGAGCTGCTCCAAAGGGGCAGGACGTGGATGCACACAGCCTGTGGCACACTGGCTCAGGGCTGCCCCAGCCCCCAGGTCCCTTCCAGGAGGGGAGGGCACCGGGAAGGGATGCAGGTACCTGGTCCAGTGGAAGGTGTCCCTGCCCATGGCAGGGGGGTGGAACTGGATGGTGCTTGAAGTCCCTTTCCAGCCAAACCATTCTGTGATTCCATGACTGCACCTCCTGCTTTTCAGTGGGTTTGTGGGCATCTCCAGCATGAAGATGCTTGCTCATGGCAAGAAGCACCAAGGCAGTAACAGGGCCAGCTCCACTTGGGCAGGGACTCCCTCGAGTCCCCTGTCTCACTCTCCCACTGAAGGTGACCTTCAGCACCACCTGGTATGTTTGGCACATCACCATTCCAAGCACTGGCAAACTGCTGCAAAGGGTCAGGTGAACACAGAGGTGCTCAGCCCAGGGCTGGCACCTACAAGGAGCCAGAGATGAGGGTTATTAAACACAGCTTCAGCTTCAGGCATTTGGCCTGGTGGACCTGGTGGAAGCACAAGACCACCCAGCCCACCCAAAGGCACCATTCAAGGGGTTGCTCAGAGGTGGGCCCAGGGCATGTTCCCAACTGGTCCTGCAGCCACCTCCAGCCCTCAGAGAGAAGCAGCAGGGCCGTGGCTGAAGGATGCTCTGCATCTCAGTGCTGCCGTGCCCTACACATCCAGCGGGGAGGGAGGCTGCTCTTGACATGTCCTGCTCCATCTGGGTCAGAGCCACAGCCTGCTGCCCAGGGAGGAGTACTTCCCTTGAACAGCTCCCAGCCACTGCTCCACACACTGGGTTCTGCACAAAAGCCTCTGGAATTGCCCAGTCCATCCCTGTTCCTGCTGTCTGCTCAGTGGCCACAGACCATCCAGCGGGACACAGCGGATGCCAGCGATATGGGTTAGATCAGCACTACCCTCATACAAAGAGCATTTGTCATCCACTCTGCAATGCCTTGACCACAATTTCCTGACCTCCTCAGTGAGTAATTTCAAGTCAAATCTATAGTTTGTAGCCTCTGGTTTTGAAACACTATTTCTTAAATGTCTATCATCTGCCTGCAGAAGCAAGCTCCTTTAGTTTAGGCTTTTATTAGCCATTGTTCCACTGCTGTTGCATTCTTAGGAGCTTAAATTAAATTTTAAGTGCATTTCTCAAGGTAATAAAAATAAGCTTAGGCATATATTAGTGAAAAAAGATCCATTTGTAATAATTTCCTGTAATAAAGCCCATATGTTTGGTTTTTGGAAAATAAGTGCCAGTAATTTTTTTCTAACTGAGGAAAGTACATCAGACATGAAAAAAAGAAAGTTAATTTAAAAGAGGAAAAAAAAAAAGGGAATTCATTAACGGGTTATTCCTCAAAAAATCATCCAAACCAAAATTTATGAGTTGTCTTTTCATTCTCAAGATAAAACAGTGTGTGGGGATGTGTTCCACTGCAACCCCAATTCTGGAAGAATGAGTCCAGTGCATAAGGGAGGTAGAAAAATATAAAATACACAGGCAAAATGATGAAAATATACTCTAAATAAACTATTTCTTTGGCTTTGGAATAACCAACAGTGGAAAATTACCTAATTATCAAAACAATTTTGTCTCAGTGCTCCCTGAAATCCAAGCAGTGTCAGACTTCTTGCCAACTGGCTTATCTCACTTCATCAGCAATGATAAAAACTCTACATAAATCCTCTACCTAATTTCTGTGTGAGCCAATGCTTCAGCAGAGAAAAACAAATTTTTAAAAAAAAGCAGATAAAGAGGTAGGAGTCCTTCTGATGCATGAGTTAAAATTTCCATTGTGCACAAACAGCCCCAGTGGAGTTACTCCACCCCTGTGGGCCAGAAGAATCAAGTCTACAAAGCCCCCAGGGTCTCCCCACCGAGGTGTAACCTCTGTTTCTGCCAGCGGCCACGGAGGAGCTCAGCACGGCACCTGCTGCTCCCCAGGTGTCTGAGCCCTCTCAGCCTGGAGCAGCAGCCCAAAGGTGAGGCACTCAGAGCCAAGACTAAAGACCATGCACATCTGTGTTTCTCAGGCTGGCTTTCCTTGCTGCTCCAGTCACTCTGAGCCTCCCGGTGCAAGATGTGATCATTCCAGAAGGAGTGAAGTTATGCTACAGGCTTGCAGCAACTTTTCTGCCTTCCTTGCTCAGGGATGAATTTCTCTGCTTTCTCAGCTTTGCTCCTTGGCAGTTCCTGATCTCTCCCTGACCTCCCTCCCCACTACCTGTTTGAAACAGTGCTCAGAGCAAGAAAAGGAAAGAAACCAAAGCAGTCAAAACTATCATCCTAGAGCCAGGCATTTTCACCTGCAACACACATACAGCTTGTGGCACCACTGACCCTTTAAGCAAATAGGGAGGATAACAGCCAGGTCAAATGTGAAGTAGATGAGATGGGTCAAGTGTTTCCTTCCCAGGACTGCTGTTCTCAGGTGGGAAAAACCTTTAGGAGGAGGAGAAAATGACCATGCTGATGGAAGGGATTCCCCTGCCAACGAGAGGACCACGCACACAGCACTAGGAGAGGACTGCTGACTACAGATCCCAAGCAAAGGCTGGATCCACCCAGTTATGATGACAAACATGCCAAATCCTGACTTTTTCTGGGATTTAAGGGCATGTGGTATTCTCAAAACCTCTCACAGACCAGCTCAGTCCAACAGAAGGGGCCAGTTTGGAGGTCCATGCTGAGCACCATCAGCTGTGCCCACCTGCTCTCGTGGGCTCTGGCACCTGGGCACGGCACAGCATCAGACTCCCGAATCTGCTGTAAGCATTTGACTGCTACAGCATAATGCATCATGTCTTTTACGGCCCAAATGACTCCTGATTGCTTCCACATGCCAGGCACACCACATCCAGTGGGAGCCATCACAAGCAAACATTTGTAATCAGAGCTGTCCCAGGGTCCTCTGGAAAATCTGAGTCAAGGCACGTGTCTTTTGTTCTGCACCAGCACTGCTAAAGGAGAAAGCGGCGCCCAGGCTCAAGAATGACTGAGAGGAGAGAAGACAATAACACCCATTGTGGAGATGATGTAAAGCAAAGAATAGTGAGCAAATTCCATGGATAATGGAAAGATTACCTCATAGGTTAACAGGCAGGTTAATGGTCCGTGTGCTTTTCTCTCAGTGATGTATCATTGGGTGAGACACTTGGGTAAAAGCAGAGAAAATAAGGTAGAAGAGATCATCCCATCTCTTCAAATGAAATAATGAAATACTGCCAGATGCCAGTTATTCCACCTCCTCCTGGAGATAAGTGGATGGATGAGTTTGTCTGTGCCAAATACAGCTGCACACTTAGGTTACGTAAGGTTAGTTTCTCATTTGTTTCAGAGCTAAAGGAATCCATGGCTGGACTGCTTTGCCTTTCAGTGACCACAGCAGCAAAACTCTCCCACATCCACAGCTGAGTCGTGTTTTCTTTGGAGACATACTAAGCTACTCTGTTATCAGAAAAGGCAATGATGAGACCATACTGCCGTGCCATAAACTTGTTCATTTTATGTCAAGAAGACCATTATTCGGCCAAGATGACAGCCTGAACTCTAATCACCCAAGTTAAGCCTTCCCAAATTTTTGTGTTTGTAGAATTAAGGGGAGGGGGGCTGGTTGCTTGTTTTTACAATATTGCCTCTCCTTTTTATTTTTTTTTTCCTGTAAAGACAGTTGGACATAAGGAAAACAATGGTACATGCACACTACATGGTACATCCAGAAATACATCCTCCTGAAGTACAGAACTTTCCTTCTGGGGAAATTCAAGTGAAGTACAATGAAAGACCAAAAGCTGTGCACAGCCATGACTCTTGGTTTGCCTCCCTCCTCCCCACACCAACACCAGACATGAATCCCCATGGCCAAGTGTCACAGCTACACCAACGATGGCAATCCAGATCTGCAGTAAAGAACAGCATGTTGCTATAGATCTAATTACAGTTTACACTGCGCCGTAAGAGAAACACATGAGATGATTTTCTTCTCTCTGTTCTTGACCCTGCAGACCCAGGGGGAGAACTGGCCCACAGCTCTGATCCCACAGCCAGGACTGCTCAGGGAATCTTTGCACTGACCCTGGGTGTTGTGATGGTCCATGCTGTGGGCCAGCAAGTGTGTCCAAAAGCCCAGGCTGGACTACAGCAAGGGAAAAGATTCCCTGCTCTTGCTCTACAGACTGGCAGATAGTCAAGCATGCATAGCCTTAATTATCTACTGACTGCATCTTTCAAAAGACTGTCCTGAGGCTGCTCACACAGATTCTTCATGCAACAGCTACTTGAATATTTTTGTTTGCAATTTTAGACATGGAATTGGCCTGCAAGTCTGATTAACTTTCCTGGTGGAGTCATCAGAGTGTTGGCTAAAGCTGACACTTCTTTCCTTTTATTTGTTTTCCCTTCCAAAGCAAACAGATGGAGATGAATTTTACGTTCTCTCCAATATCCATCAGCTCTGGGCTGCCTTTTTTTCCCCTTTTTCATTTCTTAAATCTAGGCAGCATTGAGACAGACAGGGCTAAGTACTAGAAAACATCTGGTACACACTTCATTACAGCACTGAGAGCTATATAAGTATATAGAGAAACGCAATTAGAATAAACCATCAGGGTTTATATTTACACGGCACTTTTCATTCTTAACGTCAAACGGTTTTAGAAAAACAAATATTTCTTAGGGGGTAAAAAGCTAAAACAATTCTTAACACATACACACGTGACACTCACACCATGGGATCTGACATCCCACATCTGCTGTCTGCTTCTCCCATCCAGCACCCACCTCCACAACGGGGTCTTTGGGGAGACCCTGTCTGGCACTCAGGGACTTACGTGGACTTCCCGCAGATCTTCCTCTGGTACCACTGCTTGCAGTTGGTGAAATATTTCCTGTTGGTGCCGATCAGCTTCTGCACCGCGCACACGTTGGGGCTGCAGGGAACGACAGAGAAGAAGAAGGTCCTGTAAGCCTCCATCCTTCCAATGCTGACCCCCAACACTGAGCCAGACCCCACCTGATAGTGCCTGAAAAGCCCTGCTGGGATTGCAAGGGAGGAAACCTTGAGAGCTGCAAGTCAACTTATTCAATTTAGGCCTATAATGGGCTATCATGAAGTGGAGGAAGCAGCTAAAGAGATCTCTCTTGACTCTACCAAAGCATCTCTTTCTTCACTGAGTGCGAATTCTTGACTTTTTTCCATGTTCCACCTCTCACCAAAACATAAAGAAATCAAGTAAAAATACTTTGGTCAGAATTTCCATGGTGAACAGCTACTTAAAATTTGGGATCACAGCTAAAACCTGAGAAAGTTATGCAATAATAAATATCCTTCCAAAAGAAACCGTTATTTTATTGCCTAGAAAGTAGATTAAAAAGTTAAGACAGATATTTATCAGCCTACAGACTTGCACCAAACCCAGAACTTTTGCGGTGTGATAGATTCAGCAAATTCTGGACATGGATGCTGAGCTGAATGAGGGGAAGAGGAGCAGTGGCACTGCCCTCCCCTGTTTCAACACACCAGATATGACAGCACGGATCAAAAGCAGCTGTATCAGCCCATAACGTACCAAGAGCTCCTGCTCAGCCAAAAAACCTGGTGGTTGGTGTTCCATGTGTGAGTAACCCTGCTGAGAGCCGACTGCAGCCCTTCAGCTTTCTAAGAAGAGGTATCACCGTGAGCAGATGTGATCAAGCTGGAGCTGGGAGTTTCCTTGCTGCTGGTTTGGCCAGCACAGCATTTCCCTGCTCTGCCTGGCTCACCATTTCTGTGGTTTGTGGCCAGCAGCCCTGGCCATGTGTGTAGGCAAAACATGGTCAGCACAAAAGATATGATTTATGGATCTGGGTTGCAAGGCCATCAACTGCCTCTGGGCCTGACCAGAGGTGTAGCAAATGCCCAAGCAAGCTGAGGATGCTTAGCCCAGCTGAGGCCGGATTCCCAACACCAACACCATGTCCCAGTTGCAGCAGCATCACCAAAAGTATGCACAGTATTGGCTGCCAAGCAGATAAAAGGAAAACAAATAATTACGCAAAACACATAAATCATCACTTCAGCCTGTCAGAAGTGCTCTGTGCTGTCCAAGGCAGAATTTTCATTTGCACAAACGAAACTCTGAATGAGGTCTGGAGATGCTCTTGTGAAGGTCTTGTTGATCTGCTCAGGAGAACAGGCAGCAGCCTGTGTCCCGCTGCGTTTGACCGAAGCGCTGCCCGCTTGCCCTCCAAAATGAACAAAAGCAAGTCTGCAGCCCAACCACCAAGTCCTCCTGCGGCCGTGCTTGCTTTTCAGCGGCATCCCGAAACGGGCCAGCCTGCCCATCATTAGCATGAATTAACCTGAGGGTCTCCTATATGCTGGCTGACTCCAGTGCCAGCCTCCGCGGGAGCCTGGCTGGCCTTCAATGAGCCTTTGTTGGTGCGGCTGCCGCAGGGCCCTGCGGAGGCAGCATCCGACCCTGCGTGTCCCAGGCACCTTCATCCCGCCCCGAGGGGAAAGAGAGGACCTGTGGGGACTCAGCTCATCGTTTCCCTCATTACTGCCACATCCAGTAATGGTAGCTTGTTTCTTCATGAAAGGATTTCATTCAGTTTCTGTATATAAGGCAGGGAACAAGGAGCAAGAACCTACTGAAAAAAAAGTTAGAAATCACAAAACCAAACTTTCAGCTGGTGCAAACTGGCCCAGACTCGGCAACTTCCAAGCCAAATCATCACTTAGAGAGACGTCTGTGCTCTCTGACTCAGCCCACCTTGGCCACCCGGCCCCGCCGTGCCGAAATATGGTTCCAATTACATCAAAATTCCAAACCTTGCCTCGACTTTAGCGTCTGGCTGACGGCAGTGGACAATCCCTCTAATATTCATCTTGACAAGCCTGGCTACTGAAGGACTTGTTTGATCATTTCCCCCGCATCCCCAGGAGCAGCCTGCCAAGAAAACCCTTGCGCCTCCAGGACAGTATTGAACTGCCTTGCTCCCTCCTCCCTGCCTGGGACTGCAGCTCTGTGGGGCTGCTCCTCCCTCCCTGACTTATGGGGCAAAACTTTTTTCCAGTTTTTCCTCAGTATGGAAAAATGCCCGCTCAGGACTGTGTTATCAATGATTCCCGCAGGCACGCTGTAGTAGCGGCTCCCCACATTGCATGTTCTGGTTCCTTGCCCAGTCTGGCTTAAAATGAATTTGTCAACACTCTTCCCTCTCCTCGTTGGAGTTCATCACCTCTGCCATGCCGTTCCCAGCCAGCCGCACTGACTCCAGGATAAAACTGCCTATTGTTCCCCTTCAGCCAAAGCCTTTTGCTTGGCAGCAGCAGCTGGGAGCTGCTGGGAGAGGGGCTGCCCTTGGGAAGAGGCTGAGAAGAGCAGGACTTAAAGTACAGCCCCAGCTACCTGCAAGGACTCTGGCCATGGAGCTCCTCAGCATCACATTGCACCCACAAAGCTGGGTGGGTTTGGGGAGAGCACTCCCACATTTTCATCTTCAAATGTTAATGTTCCCGATACACTTTTCAGCTCCTCTCACTGACTTAAGCTGGTTCATTTTAAAAAAACGTAATTAAGACGTACAAGTTTTGCTGTAGAGCCAAGCTCTGCCTCCCAACTCGCTCTCGGCTCAATGGGGGCATTGATGGTGTGGGGGATGCTCAAAGCAAAGGGTGGCAGTCCTGGTCGCACATCCCTTTGGAGCTGGCTCCTGCAAGCAACACAACATGCCCCACATCCAGGATGATTTTGGCTGGTTTTGTGTTGCGATATCTCTTCGGCACATCATTAATCAATGCTCAAAAGTCCATGTATGTTCAAAAATTAGCTTGGTATAAATCACTCTCTCCATCAGAATGGGAGCAGTGAGCAAAGAGCTGTGGTCAGCTACACTGGGTTTATCTCAACTCAGATGGAAGTTCTGGCATTCCAGTTCTCTGTGTCTTCCAAAGATCTCAGGCACCAGAGTGAACCGCAGTCACATCTTACCCAGTGCCTCTGTTAATTGTGCAGGGAGCAACATAACAAGCTTCTCTCTGCAGAGATGAGGGCACTGATTCACACCAGGACTGTCCTAACTTATTCAGCCTGAGCAAACTTCGGTCTCAGGGCTATCAGCAGAACTATTTACTTAAGTTTCACATCACACAGAGATGGTGAACAAGATTCACTGTATTTGTATGTAAATCACTGCAATTCTGGCATTATTGACCTATTACAAATAGACATCAGCTCAGAATTTGCCTGTTGGATTGTGTACCTGATTAGACATACAAACAGCACATCCCTTCTCATAGATTCTGACCTGGATCCCTGCCAGAGAATGTATCAAATTGCAATACTTAAATCTTGGGAGTTTTTTTTACTTAAAGCATTTCATGACCCTGCTTCCAGCAATGCACTTAAACAGAAGCTTCAATTCAATCACTGTCACCACCCTGAGAGATGGAAGCCAGCTGAAAGGTCTGTCATCCTTTCACCATTCCTAATTCTTAATAAATTTTAAAAATAGTGGGAACAACTATTAACATTGGGTTAGTTTTCTGCCTATTGATGAAGGCTCAAAGTACTCACTGTATAACATGCTGTGTATCAAGCAAAAGAGGTCTACATGCATTTTTCCATAGGCCTTATCTTGTAACGTTTATGAGTAAACAAGTGATTACTTTTGTCAAGAAAACTTCCAAGACTGACTGGGGTTTCCAGTCAAAGACTAAGTTGGTGCTGACCCCATAGAGACATTGAAGAGATTTTCTTTTTTTTCCTACAAATTAATGAAAACGAGAATTCTTTCCACAAAATCTTTAATGGTTCAAAATCTAGGGATTTTTATTCTCTTATTTCTTTAAGAGGTATAAGCTGTTAAAGAAGCATTGAGGGGTCTGAACTAACATCTGCAGTATTAAGTTTCGTGATGGAAAAGGGGAAAAGTTATCGAAAGAAAAAAGTTACCCGAGGGTGAAAGAGAAAGAAATGAAAGAAGAAGTGGTTACGGAGAGAGCTCCCCTCGGTGCCCGCACGGCCCCGGCTCGGCGCCGCCTCCGCGCCCGCACAAAGACCCCGCGGGGCTGCGCGGGACGGGCGAGACGGCTCCGGGCGCATCCGCCGCGGGCCGCCCGCTCCCGACGGGAGTCCGGCGAACGTAGGGGGAAAAAGGGTTTAAAAGAGGTTCCCCCCTCCCTGCCCTCCCCGTCCCCGCGGGACGCCGCTTACCCGTGCTGCCGGCCGCGGAGCCGGCTGTGCTGCAGGACCTGCTGGTACGGGGACTTGGCGGCGGCGGCGAGGCCGAGCGCCAGCAGCAGCAGCGGCAGCGGCGGGCGCGCCATGGCCGGGAGCCGGACGGGACCGGGCGGACGGGACGGGCCGGGCCGGCGGCAGCGAGCCCCGTTAAATGCGGCGGCGGAGCGGGGGCGGGGGCGGGAGCGGCCCCGCGGGGGGAGCGGAGCCGCCCGGCCCGGCCCGGCCCGGCGGGAGGGGAGGGAAGGAGGGGAGAGGGGCCGCCCCCCGCGAAGGGCATCCATCCGTCCCTCCGTCCGCCCACCCGCCCTTCCATCCCTCCGTCTTTCCCCCCGTCGCTCCGTCCGTGCCCCGCAGACCCGCCGCGGCGGGGGGGGAAGCAGCCAGGCATGTCCTGTATCCCCCTTCCCAGACCAGTGTTTCATCTTCACTTTCTTCTTCATCCGGACTTTTTCCCTCCATCCTCCCCCCAGTCGGGACTCAGAGCGGGTGGTTGCACTGCCAAGCTCCGGGTGTCCCACCGGCTCCAGCCGCTCCGTGATCCCCCTGCCCGGGGGCTCTCCTGGTTTCAGCCCACGCCGCGGGAATGTCACCCGCGCTGCCTCCCCAGGTCCTCTCAGTGCCTCCTGGTGTCGACGCCCTCCCAGCCACTTCCAGCACTGGCAGGGGTCACCCTTGGCAAGAGGTTTCTGGTTGCTTTTATACCAAACCAAACGAAAGCAGGAGCTCTTAGGCTGAGAAAGTTGGAGGTGTTCAGTCTGGAGAAGAGAAGCTTCAGGGAGATCTTAGACACCCTAACAGTATCTGAATGGGGCTTATAAAAAGGAAAGAGGGCAACTTTTTATATGGGCAGATAGTGTTAGGACAAAGGAGAATGGTTTCAAGCTGAAAGAGGAGAGATTTAGATTTGATATTAGGAAGAAATTCTTCCCTGTGAGGGTGGTGAGGCCCTGGCACAGGTTGCCCAAAGAAGCTGGGGTTGCCCCATCCCTGGAAATGTTCAAGGCCATGGATGGGGCTTGGAGCAACCTGGGATCGTGGAAGGCCTCCCTGCCCACAGCAGGGGGTTGGAACGAGATGAGCTTTAAAGTTCCTTCCAAACCAAACCTTTGTGTGATTCTATGATTCATTGCAGCATCCCAGTGTTTGTAAAGGATTTGCTCTGATTGGACTGACATCAAAGTTGAAGGGCTCTTTCCTCCCTAAATCTGCCTGGGAAGCAAAAGGGGTCCTTTGGGGCCACTTGCCCTTAGGGACAGATCTCTGCAAAATCCTCCTGTGGCTTTTCAGACTGGGCAGTGGCCAGCAAGGGCAGCTGCTCAGCAAAGGATGGGAATTGAAACGTGTCCAGGAAGCAGCCACTGAGCCAAGGAGAAAAAATCTTTAGCAATATTAAGCACTTTAAATTTACAAAGATTTTTTTCCCCACAGTAAATAAATCTGATCTGCATAAAACCTATTAATGCTTATTGGATAAAATACATAAAACCATTCCTCAGTCAGGTTTCCTCTCCCCAGGGAGTGTTTCATTACTTCCTCCATCTAAGTAGGAAATCATGAAATCTTACCTGCAAAGGCTCATTACTCCAGCCTAAAAGATAAGAAAACAGAGGTCTCAGGTCTTTCTGAGGAAAAGGTGATGTTTTAAACCCTCTTGAGTATTGCCTGAGAGCCTCAGCTGCACCTCTATAAAATGGAGGCAATTTTATGAGCCTCCAGTGCTCTGTTTAAAAGAGAGGAGTGATCTACGCTCTGCCCAGAAAGGGGTGACTTGGTTCCCTGGCTCTGGGAAAAGGTTTTCAGCTGTGAAGCCTGATCTGATGGTTGTGCATTTTTCCAGGCCAGAGTTAGACCCCTTGGTCTAACTCCTCCACCAGCTATTGCAATTTTTTGCCAGGGGAAGGCTTAAAGCTCTTAAAAAATGGAACGAAAAGAGGAGGGAAATCAAGCAAAGGCATTGCCAGCTGCTGAGTCCTCTGAAAACAGCAGCCAGCTGCAATTTCTTTGTGAAGAACAGCAAAGATCCCACATGGTGGCAGAGCCAAGCCCCTGGGTGTAGGCTCCTGCCTTGCCCCCACGTGCTAGACTGCTGTTTTGGGAATGGCAGGGTTCCTTTCACTCACAAAGCTGGTTTATAGATGCACAGACACCCCAAGGAGCAGGAACCCCAGATCCTCAGAAGAGCATCTTTCCCCAGGAGCACAGGGCTGCCCGTCCTGGGATGAGCTCACCAGGACCATGTTCCTATTATAACCTTCCAGAAGGAGGGTTGATGTCCTTGAGACACCAAACCCCACAATATATCCAGCAGAAGTTTGTTGAACCCAAAATGTTGGAACTTAACTTGACAAAGATTTTTCCCAGTGAAATGTTTCCCTGGAGATTAAGCAAACACAGAGTGAGGAGGGACAACCAGCTGTGAGGGGTCAGGGTGAGTGTGGGGAGGGATGGGGCAGCCCCACTGCTGTGCTGTGCCCAGCACTGACACGTGCTGGGTCCCCCAAAATCACATGCAGGCAAATTCACTGGTTTTATCTACCACTGCTGGTTTACTTCCTCCCCATCCCTCCCTCCCGGTCCAGCTGCGTCCTTGTTCTTCTTCAGTGCATCTTTATTCATTATTCCTCTCCAACAGGACTTTCTGTACTGACTAAGCCTTCAATTAGCTTCTAGAATCTGTTTGAGAGCAGTTCAAGTGTTGCAAAGAAATATTTAAATACACTTGGCTATCAGACTGTGACAAACCTATTTGTGAATAACCACTGCTTTGATTTGCACTTGTTTTAACCTCTGCTTCCAGACGGATGTTTAGTTTGAAATGAAATCCACGGGCAGTGGACTCTCTGCACACTCATACAAATACTCTAAAATCAATCATGTAGAAAATTGCACTTACACAAATAGACCCTTCTGTACACATTTCAGACATAACAGCTGCTCCACCAAAAGGGAGGAACCAAAGACATACCCTAAGCCAAACGAAGAAATCTTCAGCAATAATAAACATCTATAATTTAAAAAGCTTTTCCTGTATAAACAAAACTGAAGGCTGATATGACCGAATCATTAAGACCATAAATATTTTTCACTTTGTTCTGTGAGCTGCACAGAAAGGTTAGAAGGAGAGCTTCTGGAGAAAAACCACCTTTCCTCCTCTCTAGGAACAGTTTCAAGGCAAATAATCAACAACGTAGAACTAAAAGTGGTTTCTTTGTATTTGTCTACCATATTAAATTTCCACTATCCTCATAATAGTATGATCTCTAATTCCCAAAATAAAAAGTTATAGTGATGTTTGGTAACCCTCACATTCCTGCAACAGGCTGAATCTCCATTTCATTTGGAGCTCTACTTAATGGTGATTTCAGGTTGAATTTCTTTTCACCCAGAGAAGCCTCTGCTCTTGTTTTCACAGACACTGAGAAAAAGCACTGAAAATAGCTCTGAGCATCTTTGTTGTGCTTTTGTGTGAAACTCAGCAGAATTTATTCAGAAGAATAAATAGGTGACCCTTCATTCAATTCTCTCCTGGAAGTTTCTGAAATGCCAGGCGGAGAGATCGCTGCCACAGCTGGAGGCACAGTCCTGCATGGGACACAACAGGGTCAGAGCAGCTCCAGCACAAATGGAGCTGAAGCAAACAACAAGGGGTCCAGAGAGGTGGACTCAGAATATCACACAGCAATATTCCCTGGTGACTGCAGCGCTGACAGCCAGTGGCTCGTGCCTGGCTTGGGCTGGAAGTTCAGAGGAGTCAGTTGCTGGTGGGAAAGGACAGTAACCACAAGCCTCTCCATATACTGGTGTGACATTCATCCCATCTCATCCCACACTCTCACTTTGTCCCCTGTTTTCACTATCCATACTAACATCAGGGGAATATATTTCCCTTCTGTATCTTTTTAGTTCTTTTGGAGCACCTTCTTCACCCCAAATGCTCCTGCATTTGCCTTTTGGGTCTGCTTTCCATGTCTGTCTTGGGGTGACTTTATGATGTTGTATCCCATATCGCCCAGAAACGAATCCCGGGCCTTACTGTGCCTTTAAAACTGGCTGCAAGAGAAAAAAGGCAGACGAACTTTTTAAAGCAGTTCTGTGCTCCAAGGTCACTCTATCTATGCTCTGTGTGCTGCTGCTGCTGCAGAGCGGAGGAAGCACCCGTCTTGATTTTTCAGCCAGCTTTTCGGCTCTGTTTCTTGGGAGAGAGACAGGGAGTTAAACTTTTTTTTCTGGGACTTCGGTTTTTCTCTTCTTCTTTTTCTTCTGGAATTGTGCAACAACACCAAAACAGCATCCGGGAGGCCCGGAGGGGCCCAAGCCGAACCCCAGCTCCAAAGAAGAGGAGAGAGACCTCACCCAAAGGACTTTAAATCTTCCCAGGTTTCTCTCCACAGCGAGAGGTTTTATTATTTATTATTATTTTTTTTTCCTTTGTGTTTGTTAAATAAATAGTTTTTCTTCACTTTCCTCTGAGGAATTTCTTCCCGAACCTGGTGGGGGAGAGGTGGCTATAACCTGCCTTTAATCAGAGGGTATTTTCCTCTAAATTTGTCTCAAACCGGGACAATGTCCAATGTGTTAACGATGTGGCAGATGGTTCTTCACACCATGCTCTTGCTTTCACACATCGGTCTTGTAAAAAGATCCCGATAAAGATCACATAATCCTCTTCGTTTCCCTTTGCAGACAGCTCCATTTGATGTGTCCAGAGTGTCCTGGAAGAGAGCTAATCCCACTTGCCTCTACCACACACAGCAGGGAATTAATGGGATTTATGTTCCAGCTCCACTCAAAACTGTGTCCAGAAGGCCTTCTATATGTTTAAAGTGTTATTATTATGTACAGTAACATACTAATAAAATAGTGAAATACATATATGTACAGTAACATGCAGTAACGTACATAACAGGGCAGGTTGGAGGGGGCTCTGAGCAATCTGGTCTAGCGGGAGGTGTCCCTGGCCATGGCAGGTTGGTTGGAACAAGATGATCCTAGACCAGGTGTTACGAACCAGTTTAAACATAGAAGAGCAAAGAAAACTAGGTCTCTGTAAATAAAATGGATCAAACGCAGAAAGGTTCGAAATATACCCCAAAACTTGCTTAGTACCGAAGGAGTCTAGATGTTGGTGCCAAAAGACTTGATATATTTTATTTAATAGTAAAAGAGGCAAAGAGAAAGAAAGACAAAAGAAAAAAAGAAAGAAATAGAAAATGAGGTGTGCGGGGTGGGAGGGACAGGGAGAGAGTGACAGGGGTTAGGTAGAGACAGATCACCCTTCCGAGGGTCCCAACGACGTCTCGTGGCTTCCCTCCATCTGGTCTTCTTGGTGGTGAGGGTGCCACCGAACAGTATAGAATCCAGTGGATTAATATATGTTTGGGCCAGGTGGGGACGCCCACCGCCTGNAACACTGTGGATCTGTTGCATCATGTTGCAGTGCTCTGGTGCAGGGTCTGGGGACCCCTTTGGGGGGGAGGGGAAGGCTTTGATGGGCCATGTCACCCCCTCTGTCCTTCACATGGATGCAGCTTTTCCCGGAGTGCAGGGGCCCACAGCTGGGCTCCTCTGCACATTGGAGAATGGGCATTCACTGCCTTGGACCAGAATCTTTCTCACTACACACCCGAAACCTCTCCTCCCCCCCACCCTTTGGTGTGAGGGTCTGTTTGAGCCTGGCAGCTGATAAGCCCGGGGCTGTGGTCTCCACGCCGAAGGTGCTAAGCTTGATGCCTCTGTGAGTGTATTCTTCTTCCCCCAGCCCAGAACTGAGTCACTTTATCTTATCTCCATCAACATGCAGTGCAGGGCCTTAGTCAGGGCGTGGTAGTCTTTTCTGCAGCTTTTATACAGTTTTGCTGTAAGTCCCATCCAACCTGGCCTTAAACACTTCCAGGGATGGGGCAGCCACAGCTTCTCTGCCACAGCCACTGGCAACCTGTGCCAGGGCCTCATTACCCTCACAGGGAAGAATTTCTCCCTAATATCCCATCTAACCCTGCCCTCTGTCAGTTTAAAACCACTCCCCCTTTGTCGTGTCACTCCATGCCCGTGTACAGTCACTGTTTGTTTGGTCTCCTGTGGTTAAAGGTGAAGATACTATTGTAGGTCATGGTAGGTCTGGCCCAATTAAAACTACACTGAGCAGTGCTAAAGTGCCTCCTCCAAGCATTTAAGCAGGGTTGTTGCCCTGAATAAGATGGGACAGGCACCCCTTGTCCTGTCCTCAGGGGCCTTGGGAGTGCTGGCCAAAAAGGCAATTACACACAATATTCTGCTTCCTTTTAATATATCACAGTGATGGAAGAAATATGTGCTTTATCTTCTCTTGTATAAACAAAGCAATTCTCTTACTTCATCGTATAAGCTTGCAATTATCTTCCCACATTAGATACTTTGAGTAAAGTCTTTTTAAGAACACTTCTGTGTTGCTGTTGCTCTCTCATTCGCTAACAGGCACACACACAAAAACCCACTGAATCTCAGGAGTAGAGCTATGGGCCAAGCTGATATCTCCCCATCTGTTTTATATTTTCCCCTCCTTCCCAATGCCCAGTATTGTAGATATGTGACACAGTAGATTTACAGAGCAGGAAGTCACAAGAAGTAGCAATTCAACTTTCAGGGAATAATTCAGTGTCACTTATTCATATCATCCATGTATACGAAAAATAAAAAAGAGAGATAGAAAACAGCTCCCACAAGGCATTTCTAGCTCTCACGTTCTCATTTTATTCCTTATCCTGCAATTTATCATCTTACTTTCAGCAAGTCAGCAATGAAGTAGACAACCCCTAAGAAATCTTTTTCTGACATATCTTTCTGGGGAGTATTCATTTCCATGCATAGCTGCATAAGCCATGGAGAAGTCTGTGCCGTCACTGGAGAGCAAACCACTTGACGAGCAGCGTCTGCAGACCTTAAAACAGATAAAAGCAAGTTTTTTCTGGCCTGCTCCATCTGATTTAAAGGTCTGATAGACGCCCAGCGTCAGCACAGTAATCTGCTGAGGTTGGCCCTAGGCCACGTTGTAATGCAGGAAGAGAGCAAACGTTGGAGCATCCTGAGCCAAACTACAACTGACTGTTATTTTGGGACACTAAGCTTTGAAATCTGAATTCATTTAGTTTATTATGATACGCTGGAACTTCCTTAAAAAAAAAAAAAAAAAAAAAGAAAGGAAAAAACCTAACAAAACCCAAGATACTCATTAATTCTGGTTAATTAGAACAGGCAGAAGAAGGCGTTGCCTGCCAAAAAGATACACAAACCCCATTATGTCAATAGACCATCTCGTAACCGGAGGTGCATAGCCAAAAGGTTGCTCCTATTGGCCTGCAGACTCTGGATGAAGTTCAGCTCTCTGAAAACATGACAAAACTCTGACTTCAAGGCCAGCCTCAAGAAGTCCCTATGCGGCTCAGAACAATAATTTCAGGTTTTCACATTTTACTATGCTACATCCACCGTGGCAAGGTGGGCATTGCCCACAGGTCACGGGGCCTCTGCACAACAGTCTCTCAATGCATTTCATGTGTTATAGAAGAAAACAGAAAGAGACATTAAAGCATGAAAGTGCCAGCACGTTCCCTACTGTACATTTTCCAACATATTATCCATACTTCTGAAATAATACCAAGAGTTTATCCAAGCTCTGTGGGTTCTTGCAGTTAGGAGCATATTAAAAATACTTAGAATCATTAAGTTCCAGGAAGTCAAGAAACTGGAGAACGACAGAGTGTTTCTCAGGGCTGCCTTGCCTTGTTTGAGTCACACCTTAGGAAGAGATGCTGCATCTAAGAGAAGAAATAGGGCTTGAAATAAAAATGAAAATTAAAAAATGATTGGTATCTGTTACATGTAGTAGTTGCACATCATTGACATCCCAGTTCTGTAGAGTTATACAAGTGTTCAATAAATGTGTCGATGTGGCCCTGTGGCACTTAGGGACATGGTTTAGTGGTGGGCTTGGCAGTGTTGGGTTAATATTTGGAAGTCATGATCTTAAAGGTTTTTTCCAATCCTAAGGATTCTGTTCTATACAGACCTGACACTGGAGATGCCCTGCACAAACAGGAGGGAGAAAACTGAGAGATCTCCCCCCTTGGTTTCTGTAACAGCTTGGAAAGATGTCACTGGCCTCCTCCACATTGATCCTCACAGGGCTGGACTGTGTAGGTACAAGAGAAAACAACTCCACTCGATGTGCTCTCCTGCCTGGGATCATTGGCAGCAAAACACCTCCTCAGGCTGTCCTGCAGCTTTGACACTGCACACTGAAGGTGATTGTATACCTCACCAGCTCCTTCATGTCTGGATTTCACCTTTTCTTTCTGCTTCCTCAGACGGAGATATCCCATTCACCACTGTCTGCTTTGGAGCTGCATGCCAAGCAGAGCTTCCCCTGAGTCCATGATGCACGTGCACCTAGAAACCCCAAAACCATACGGACACACACTTCTCAGTTAGATATTGCAAGTCCATCATTACCATGAGGAATTTTGGGGGGCATATGCCTTAATTTAGTTGCAGTGGTTTTCTAGTTACAGCTGAGTAGATAACGTGACAAGGCTAGTGATTGTTTCTAGGAGGGAATGGTTTAGTGTTATAGTCTGCAGCGCTCGCCGAGGCTCCTTGATAATGGGCCAGGCAGAGCTGGAGTGGTTTGGATCCGTTTCCTCACCACTGCTGAGAACGAATGTTGCAATATGCGTCAGGAGGGTTGAATGGAAAATAATTGCCTTCGTTATGCAAGTTCAATGTACAGACATATGTTCCTGGATAAAACACTTTTACAGCCAGCCAGGTCCATGTTGCTTATTTTCCATAAAATATGAGGAGCAGCATTTTCTACAGGTTTCAGTCAAGTATTTGAAGGAGGCACGCGCTGATTCATCCTGCGAAGCACACGCACATTTCTGAGCTCACATGCACGTAGGTTTATGGCTTTTTACAAGTGAGGCAGGTGTGGGAATAGGTCTTGTAGAGGATGTCTGAACATGCAGCAGGACTTTGGCATAGCCAAAGCAGTGAGAAACTGGAGACATGGATTTTATAGGAGACATAGCACGTTGTAAAGCAAGACATCTTGGGCTAAGTCCAGTTCCTCTTCTTTAGGCAAACTGAGCTCTTGATTTCAGTGGGGCTTCTCACTCAGAAAGGGTCAACAAACTCAGCTTCGGGCATTGACAGGAAGAATCAGAGGAGTGATTTCTTTCGTGTGACACAATAGGAGTTTGTATTCCCATTAGCCCCAAATGCCTGGAAATCTGGAATTCAAATGAAGCAAAACCTCACTACAAATAAAGATTTTCTTAAAACTAAAGTAGTTTCCACCACTGCCTTTAAAAAGCAGAGTTGCCAGCTACTGAGAAAGTGAGTAAGTGATGCTCTGGCCTGGGAAGATTCCAGTAGGATTAGTCGGGCAGCTGTAACACAATCAAGACCGACTAATTTCTTTATTATTAGTTTTTGATTTTTCTAAGTCTGCTTTTCAGAATCGTTTGGCACTGTCCACACTCATCACTCTCCAACTCCAAAGCTGGCAAGCAGACACATTTTCTTCCTTTATTATAGCACAGGGATGGGCTGATTTACACCAGGAGCCCAGCGTGCCGGCAGAGCCGGGAGAAGCGGGAAGACAACATTCCCTCCTCCAGCTGCTGCAGGAGAGATGCTTCATCCATGAGCAGGAACAAATATTTATCAGATGGGCTTTCCAGTCATATGGTCCTAATCCTCACCGTAATGTGAAACTCCCTGGATGAGGTCATGGTTGCTGAATCCCAGACTCTCCTGTTTTTCTAGAGGCCAGGTCAGGTAGGTGGAAGATGGAGCACACTGATCCCTGCCTGGAGCTGGCCAGGAAAAAACCACAGGGGTTTAGGGACATGATGTGCAAATACACATCCATGAACACACACAAAGACTTGCTCCAGAGCACATCAGGGCTGCCAACGTTGAATTTCCAGCACAAGCTCTGGGCACCTGTTGCTCAAACTTTTCAGAACTTGTCAAAATGCAATTGGCAACTCCCTGAAAGCTCTTTTAAGCAAAAACCCTTCTCAAAAGCGAAGAAAAGAGTATGATAAAATATTTTTTAAAGGTCACTTAAAGGCTCTCTGAGCTGGTTACTGCTGGGAATACTTGTTTAGGTGGCTAAGGTATCTTTGTTTTGCTCATTAGCTTTCACTAGCCTTTGGTGATTTACACTTTAAACTGAAGAACCAGAGAATTCCCTGACCGTTTTCCTCCAGTGACTGTTAGAATCTGAAATCGTCCAAATTAGGAATTGTATGTGAATCCTACTGAGGTCTGAGCTCATGGGTCCTGGACAGACCCTTATTATTTTAGCCCAGATGGTACTAAAAAAAGACCATCTCAAAGCCATGAGACATCCAATGGTATATTTTAGGAATGCCATGCTTAAGCTAATAGTCCAAATAATGTGTCATACTCAGCGAAACAACGTAAAATATGTTGCTCATCAGTACACAATGTATAGCAGCACCATGTCTAGGCACGAGGTTCTCTTGAGCAGGACTGAACCAAGGGAAAGAACACAACCAACATATTGTGGGTGGCATTTGTAGCTGGAAGGTTTCCCAAACCTCAGACAAGATGAAATTTGAGTCACTCTCAGAAGAACCTGACAACCAAGTAGTCAAGGAGATTGTAAGGGCAGATCATGTCCCTTATTTTGAACCAGACTTTAGCTGTGCAATTTTCTGTAAGACTGGGTGATTTCTGAGCATGACTAACCCAGGGCAGCCCCTTTACCTGCAGCCAAGCTCAGGCCTCCCAAAGATGAGGTGAGTCCCAACCACCAGCCACCAGATTTGGCTCTGGGAAATCTCTCTGCCAGTTTTTTCTATAACTCTTCTTTCTTATGTCACATGAAGATGAAACCAACAATTAAAACCTCTGGGTCCTCGTGTCTCTCCCCCCGGTCTGCAGCAGTGGGAGGACTCCCATGATTGTCTCAGGTCAGCAATGGGGTCTGCTGGGATCATGCTGTTGAGCAGATGTGCAAGGTCCACAGGCAGGATCACAGGCTGAGCCTCAAAAGTACTCACAAAATCTGGGTGACAGTCTGTACCAGGAGGTGGTCTGGGGTGTAGTTCAAGTTCTGCTCACCATCTCTGCACGGAAACATCACTGAGCCCCAGACACTCTGTCCAAGAGGGGAAGGTGGCTGGGGAGTCAGAGAGAGGAGAGTCCCTGAGCCTCCACTACCCTGCAGAAACCCACACTCTGTGGGTCTGAGTGTGTTTTGCTTTTGGCACATTGTAGTTAACTCTAATAAATAACTGGAGAAGGGGAAAGCAAGAGAAAGTGGTTGATGCTGCAGAATGGGGTTGTTTAGCCTCTTCCTGGAGCAGGTCCTTTATTTATTTCACATGTGGGAAGAATCAGTCCTTGGATCTTCAGTTTTCTCCTTCTACCTCATTCCCTTCAAATCCATCAGGCAGGGAGATTAGCAGTGTCACAGGAACCAGACCTTTCTGCTAAATCCCTTCCAGATGTCCAGAGCCACAAACATGTCAGTCACTGACAAGAGCCTAATGACAAGTGGCTCCCTGTTCATTAGTGATGGCTACTGTTTCCTGGCAGAAAAGCTTTTTCTTCCCTGCCTCCAAAAGCAGGTTTTGCAGGGAAGGGTTTTTCTTCCTTCCCCAGAAACAGGGCTGCTGTCTGATGGCTTGTGAAGAGATCCCCATCCCAGCTGGCGTTGAGAGCTGCCCCAGGCTCCCCCAGAGCTGCTGCTGGAACACTGGCACAGGGCACCACTGGCATTTTAGGAACTGTAGAGAGGAAACAAGTAGCAGGTCTGTCTCCTGCCAGTGGGGTTTGACAACCCTAGGCTGTGTGGTTCACCAAAAGTTTGGTGGCATTAGACAGGCATCTTCTGTCTTGGCATTGCCAGCCCCAGGGAGCCAGGTAGGAACTCGAGCAGGCACCAAGGTCAGGATGGCTTTGGAGAAAACGAGCAGGTGGGAGGGCTGGCTGGGAGCAGTTCAGGATAGAACAGAGGGAAATCTTCTGGCTGTTCCCTCCGCCCAAGCAAGGAGAGCCACGTGGTTCTGTTCTTGTCTTGCTAATGGAGAAGGCTGGGAGTTCTGTGACAAGGGGCTCTCTCATGCACAGAATGCAACAGGATTTTGGTTCCAAGCCTGGCTGCCAGGTCCTTTCCTTTGCCCAAAGACATGTCACGGTTTTCTTGACCTGTAGCAATACATTAAATTTCATAGCTTTCTTCAATTGCATTTTGATCAGCTTGTGATTGCTGTGTTGGATTTGTCTTATACCCCCATCTCCACACAAGCTCAAGAGGTACCTTGTCAAGCTAAATTATCTTTAAAAAATTAATACTCTCCACTGTGGAGATTCCTGAAGGTTATATTTTTCCCTCCTTTCATGGATAGAATTTTAAAAGTACAGCTGGACAGGAAAGACTGTTTCTTCCATGAAAAGTGCCAGTCTCCTTACTGGGATGGGCAGGCAGGATGGACTGATGCAACATCCTTTGCCATGCTCCCAACCACACCACCACAAGGAAATGTTATTCAGCAGCACATCACCTTGGCACAGAGACTGCAGTGAGATGCCAAGCCAGAACTTGTGCTGAAGTCTCTGAGAACTGCTCCTTTAGTGCAGCTGCTTATTAACATGACCCTACTTAGGGAGATTTCTTCCTTTATCCTTTGAATTATGAAAACCATTCCAGAACTTGATCCCCATGAAGGCTGGGCATTGTGTCAGCCTTAAGAAGCTGGTAATAGTGATGGCTTCTTTGCAGTAAACAGAAAAACCCACTTGGAGTCTGTCATTTGGATTTATGAAATCTGCTCTTTTGACATAATCTTCTTGATTTAAGCTTGTGGTTTCTGCACACAGTTTCCATTAAAATTAATGTAAGTCATCTGAGTAAATCTCTCCCAGGTTGACAGGATGAAATGTTCAAGTCCTGGAGATTTATTCCTTGTTTATGGGCTTCAGCACTGACCTGTGCAGGAGCCAGCCCATAGCCTTTGTTGGAGCTCTACAGGACCCTCAGTGACAGGGTACAAGGTGCCCAATCCGGACACCCAAAGCACCAGGGAAAGCTGGCAAACACCTCTGGAAACTGCTCCTGAGTGCAGCCTCAGAACAAACACCTGATATTCGCTAGATAAACCAAAGTCAGCCCTTGCTCACTTCTTTGTGCTGCAGAGATGTCATGGGTTGAGATGTTCTGCCTGGTGTAAAACCAGCTTCACCATCAGCATCACTTCCACAGCAATGTACCGTAGATGGGTGAAGCAGAAAATAGAGCAACTCAGCAAAAATACCAAACAACAAGGTTTGGTTGCAAAACAACACAACCACGTGCTGTAAAAGAACACAGATATCTCCTCACAGACATTAGTGCCTCATTTTAAGTCAAATCCACTAGTTGTGCAGAGGATAGCTCACATCACACCCATTTGAAAAGCAGCTGGAGGCTGAACCCTTCCCAGATTCACGTTAGCCAGGGGAGCCCAACGTGGCCAACACTGCTTGGAACGAGTCCTCCAAATTTCCTGAGATAAAACCACTAGAAGATGTGTCTGTGTGACAGTGAACCCACAAGTGCTGACTCAGCTCATTGCCTCTCACACAGTTCCCAGTGATGGTTTGTTTCCTTTTTCCTTCACTGCTATCAGATCCTTGGCCCCAGGAGAGGACCACTGGCTCTCTCCAAAACAAGATCTCAGAAGTTGGGTGTTTCATGTTTTCCCTGAGGAAATTTGGGGAAACCTGTCTCCCAGACCCCTCTCCCCACCTGGAAGGTGGGTTTGCTTTCCATCCCCCCACCCTTTCCCATGCTCCCTGTTCCCTTCCCCAATGCCCTGGGGAGTTGCCTCATAGAAATTGTTCCTCAAAGCAAATGGATATAAAGGAAATCTCACCAAAACTCCAGAAACCTGCAAAATTGGGGTCCCCTGTGCTAATATAACAGCATGTCTCCTTTTCCTTGAGCCTTGTGCATCCCCAAGCCTGTACCCACCAGACTTCCCACCTTATGCCTCTCAGTACCTCCCTCCTGTCCACCTCAGGCTGCCTCCACCTCCTCCTCTTCCTCCCACAGCTCATCTCAGTGATGGAGACTTTGGACCCTGACTGCAACTCTGCTGAGGTGCAGAAAAGTATAGTGGGCAGCACAAGTGTCACCTTATTCCTCCCCCCCCGAAGGACAAAACTATGCAATTCTTTTCCAGTGAGTGATATGGTTGGTCCAGAACACACAGGAACCCCCAGGCACTGGCTCCAGTCTGGGGAGGGAGGTGGGATGGAAATACAGAGATGTTGAGGGAAAAAGGAGATAGGTTAAACCAGGGAGCAGAGAAAATGTTTAGTTTTGACACTTGTAACCGTGGTTATTCATTTTCCAGTAAGTTTATACTGCTCTCAGCCAAAATAGTCATTGCAAAAAAATGGCATTATGAGCCCTGGAGGATTTACATGAAGTGTTTGTGTCAGAGCACTCGTGTGGGGAGTCCTTTGGTGGCTGTGATTGCTCCATGGCCTGGGGACAGCCTGCAAATGGGGACCACTGGCACCAGGAATGGCAGCCCTGGAGGGCCCTGGCCACAGCCCCCCTGACTTGCACCACACCGCAGCACTGAAAACAGGGCTGGTAACCTCCACCAGGCAAAGGTTTTGGATTGCTTGGTTGGAGTAAGAAGAGCCTGACATTCCTATATATCCTGATTAATGGATTAATGAATAACTGCATTAAATAATTGCCAATTATTATTTTTTAACAATGATTAATTAAATAATTTTTCTCCCTAAAGTTTGGAAGGGTCTAAGTAACATAAAGGAGGAAAGGAGGATATGGGGCAATACTGATTTTAGTAGGAGGATAAGTCCAATGCTATCTAAGTACTGAATTTAAACCAAAAATGAGAGAAGGAAGCAGGGTCCCTATCCGCCATGGCCTACTTATTTCTCGTTGCTCTGGTTTCTCTGCTATCCTTCACTCCCTTGCCTTTTATAGAGTACACACTGCACTATTGTCCCATAAAAGCCTTAGTTCAGCAAATGAGAAATATATTGCAGAGTCTGACATAATCACAGGCCATGATTCATCCCATCCTGCTACCTACAGAAGGCTCCTGGCTGCTATCGGGGGCTCCTTTGCGTTCCTGGCCACCAGCAGAGGCGTGGAGGGGACCCAGGGCTGCAGCTCTGGGCATTACCTGTGGGAGGATGAACTCATCAGCAAGAGCAATGAGAGGATCCAGGGGAAAATATCACAGCTGCTTATTGCTGTGCAACATTTGGAATTAACCTATTCCATCAAATTGTCACCTTCAAGCGCCGGCCAGGCCTGAGCTCCCCATGTTCAGCAGACTGTAAATCCCAGGGTAATCCCAGCACTAATGAGCCGGCAGCACCATGAGCTGGGGATGCCTCACTGGTGCTCACAGATCCTCACGCACTAATGAGAGCTGAGGTCCTGGCCCATGCACTGCCTTAGGCCCTTGGGCATCTTCACCAAGGGTTTTTCGTATTTTTCAAGTTAGAATTTGACTTTCCTGTTTTGCCTGCCCGCTGGGAAAAGTCTGGCACTAACATTAGTCCTCAGTTCTGTTGCCTCATGTTCTGCTCAGTCTGTAAAAAGCAGAAAAGAAGGAAGAAAGGGTCCTTTCCATTTAAAGGAAAAAAAGAAAAGAAAGGCAGAGTGGGAAGAAGAAAACTCAAAAGAATTGAAATAGTGAAATCTACTCTGTAAGAAAGTAATCAAGAAAATTTCCTGCCAAGTCATAGCTCCAATTTCTCTTTATCTAGAAAAAACCTTAATTCTCTTCCTTCCAAAGGCTATCACTTTTTTTTCAGCATAAAAAGCAAATAAGAAGCCTAATGTGAGGAGTCTGAGTTAATGTTACAAACCCTGTAAGCACTGAAATAATTAGAGACCTTCACTGGTATTACATGAACATAAATGATTCCATACAGTCCAAAGCTGACACATATTCCTGCTAAGTACCTTAGTCTTAACTGTAGGAATATAGGAATATCATATATAAATCTTTCCATCATCTTTTCATATAGAAAAATGAAGTGCAGTTGGTTTTGAAGATCAATGGAGTTGCTGTTTTTGTCTTATTTTATTATGCAAGAATGCCATGCAGGAATTTGAGCAGTAAGCGATCTGTGAAGCCTAAAAAATACGTTTATTGGCATTAGAGTACTAAGCAGGATTTTTGATTAGTGATAAGGTATTATTCATTCATATACATACACACACATATGCATATATATTTTCAACGTGTTGCCATAAATCATGTGAAAACAGAGCAGATGTCCTGTACTAGTGGGGCTATCATGCCTTGGTTGTGCTTTCCTGGGAGCCAACCCACAGCAGGCTCAGCAGAACATGCCTGATGGATAAAGTAATGGTGCTACTGGAAAAGAACATTTATACATGGGGCTAACCTGGTTTTTTAAACATGAGAGGTGACTTGTCGGCTTCCTCAGCTGTTCGATGAGTCAGACTGTATGCAGATGGTTTCATTAGAGGAGTTTTTTCCAGTAATTGGTCATTTGTAATGGTCTGCACATCCAGAGGACAGGTTTACTCAGCCATTTCCTGGCCCATGCAGGGAGATGCAGCAAACCATGGTTGTGTTTGAAACATTGCTGGACACAAAAGATGAGTAGCCAGAGCAGAACGAGTTAAAAATGACTGGTCAGAAAAACTGTTTACAAAAAGTCCTGAGGTTTCCATCTTTCTTTCTCATGAGGAACTGCACATTGAGTGGAAACCAGTCGTATTTATCCCCACTGTGCCCAAGCCAAAGGATTTGTGTATCCACATCCCAAATATGCAGCCTGAGGCAACAACTAAATAACTGTTTTTCTGACTAAACTGTTTAAATTCTGCTTGGCTCACTGCCCATATTTCTAAGGACAACACAGTGACTGCTTCAGAGATGTATTGCTTTGCCATTGGTGTTTCCCTCCAGCAGAGGTTATAGGGATTAAAATAATAATTCTCTCTGTAGGTACATAACAATTTATAAAAAATTGAGGATTAATGCAACAAAATCCTCAGCAGTAGCAAACAAAATATAGAAACAAATGCACCTTTAAGTTGCATCAGAAAGTCTGTAGCACAAAGCAATTCCAGAAATATTGATACCTTATAATACACATTTCTTAGATTTTTCCAGTCTAATCTGCCATTGCAGCTTCCATGTTTGAAAAAACTATCAAAGAAACACCATAACTGGGCATTTGTGAGGAACTGGGCACAACAGGAGACCAGCAGAGAGGTCCAATACAAAGATTTATGTATAGAAACAGAGGTGATGAGCAAATGAATGGGTCACACAGGTCCAGGCCCTCTGCTTGCCAGTTTGGCTCTCGGCAACATTTCCAGCAACGCTTCCTACAGATTTGGGGACCTTCCCTCAGGACATGTGGATCTGGGGATGTCAAGAGAACATTCCTGTGAGGTGGAGGCGGCAGAGGGACACCTCACCACAGAAGCACTCACGGCACAGGGAGAGGCCAATCCAGCAAGGTAAGGCGGGACCGCAAGAGAAACGTGGCAGAATTTGCAATGCCACTGCAAACATTTTCCACATCTCAGAGCAGACAGTCAGCAGTGAATGAAAAATTAGAAATTGTCACATGCCTACATGTTTTTTTTTTTCAAAAAAAACCCAAACCCACCAGTTTCTCTGCTGTGCTTGCCAAGGGGCAGCTCTAATTCATCCCCTCGGCCATCTCTGTTGAATTTTCCTCTCTACAATTTGCTAAACAGCAGGATTCCCATGGTTACCAGAGCTTGCTATGGATAGGACTCAAACACACTGTGCATTTTTGCTGGGGGGGACGCAGACACAACCACCCAGAGCAGTGGGTGCAGCTGAGACCCTCAATGAGCCCTGCTGAGGGCACAAAGGGGATGTCAGGCACTAACCCAGGCGAGAGGTGATGGGGAGATGGTGCTCTGTCCTTGCTTCTCCTTGTTCTGGGGTAGAGACATCGCGTGGCCACCTCCTGTGGCTTTAAACGTTTGGCAAGGCCACAGGGTTGAGCCCTAGGTCCCTGCTCTGGGATTACCCCTTGTACATGCACCAGCATCTCCAGCTAAGGCATCAGCACAGCTCAGGGTGGCCAACTGCCAGCATCCAAATATTTTTCCCCATCCTTTTTTTTTTTTGGCATATGCATACATAAACAAACACAGACCTATTGCATCAGTGGAGGGTTCATAGGAGGGAATGGCTATGCTAAATTCAAACATTTGAAAAAAAACCAAACCAATGCAATAATTATTTTCCACCACGAGATCATATATTTTCCTACTTTTGATGTCTAATAAGCTAATTTCAATCAAGAGGTGGTATAATTTCCTGCTTTTGAAGTCTAATGAGTAAATTGCATGGAAACCTCCATAAAGCAGAGAACTCATTAATACATGTATAGTCTCTTTGTCCAAGACTTCCAACTTTAAATCAAACGCACAACAACCAGATGTTTTTCACATCACTGCATTTCAAGATTTTACTGGAAGTGATCTCATCATACATACTTAATGTAGGTATCCAACTGTGCATGTTATTCGTATCACGAATCAGACCTTGCAGCTTTAGGACACTGTGTGGCAAACACAGCTATTGTTTAAATGGATAAAATTTATGCTAAGCTTGCCACAGGGAGATGAAGGAGCCCAAACTGGATGCAATATGCTGATTTTGATGAGTGTCAGAAGTGAGGAAATTATATCACTCAAATGTTTGAACTTATTGTTAGGAAACACTGAGCCACTGTTTCTGGAAAAGATATTGAATTTAGCCAATCTAGTAAATCAAAGACTTTTCTGTTTTTATTTGAAGTAGGAAATTAACTGCAAATGCAAAAAAATTGAGACCAGGACAAAGCTGAAACAAGATGTACTTTTTTCAAGGGGAATGAAAATGAAGGCTCACTTGAAGGGGGAGGGAAGGTGGAATAACTTTTGAGTAGGAAAATATTGCTTCATCATTTCTGAAGAACATATATACAGCTAGGTTAGGATTTGAACTTTTTGCTAGGAAGCACGTCGAGCTAGGGGAACAAAGTTTCCTTCCCTGAAGGGATGCAGAGCACAGGATGCAGCTCAGCTTGCACACCATGGCTTCAGCTTGCTTTGGTCATTAGGGAAATACGCTAATGGAGCAATGGACAAAATACCCTGTTGGAAACATCCACTATGGAATCATATTAATTGGTCACCTCTTAATTGCCAGCAAGAGCTGGCTGAAAGTTTTCCAGGACTGTTTATCACCAGAGCAGAGCAGTGGGCAGCTGTTTGCCTGGGGCAAGCTCACAAGTCCTGGTCATTGCAGAACAGCCTGAGCAACTCCTCTTCTCTTCTCTCATGGCCAAGTAAGATTTTGACTACTCAAGACTTTAAGAAATGCCACAGGAGGGTTTCTTAGAGGACTTCATACTCTTTTTGGTTTCTTTTTTTCATTGGAAGTTTGCTGAAACAGAATTGCTGAGTCCCCTACCCACCATGTCTCCACCCTGAACCAAGGGGCCACTGGAGGCAAGCAAGAAGGAAGACAAGGAAGAAGTTTTAACTGCCAGAGGGAAGCATTAGATCGGATATTAGAAAGAAATTCTTCCCTGTGAGGGTGGTAAGGCCCTGGCACAGGCTGCCCAGAGAATCTGTGGCTGCCCCAGCCCTGGAAGTGTTCAAGAACAGGTTGGATGTGTTGGAGTGACCTGGTCTAGTGAAAGGTGTCCCTGCCTTTGGCAGGGATGTTGGAATGAGATGAGCTTTAAGGTCTCTTCTAACCCAAACCATTCCATGATTTAATTTGAGAAATAGGTGAAAGGATCTCATCTTGCCCTCCATATCAATTCATCCCAACCTGCCCTGACACCACCCTCCTACGGAGATCTGTTCTGCTCTGCTACTGCATTGCAGGCCATCCTCAACAGCAAATGGGGGGCTCTCAGCCCTTCCACAGAGAAATGACCTCCAGAAATGAAAATGCTGCCCCTTCACATGGGTCAGCTTTGACACACAGCACAAGTAATGGGGAAACTGGAATACTGACCAGCATCTGGCTGGTTTCCTCATTAGAGATGTGGGAAGTTTACCCAATTTCTCAGACCATTCATTGGGAAGGGGAATTACTCATTTTCTCTTTCTGCCAGGAGAACAGTGACAAGGAGCTGCTGAATTCGTGCCTCTTTACTTGAAGCAAAATCGTCTGACCCCACCACATCTGAGCAGGTTCAGTGGAAACTTTCCAAGTCTGGTGTAAAAACAAGGATCATTTTGGCACATACAAACACAAAGAAATGTCACATTTAAATGAGGGAATTTAGAGAAATAATAGGCTTTTCAAATACATTAGCAAGTCCTTTAGTGACGTCTAGAGACAGCTCAGAATAAATAAATCAATCAAAGAGCCATAAGCAGGAGAGCACGTGGTCCCAGGCTGTACCCAGACCTGAGCTGATGTCCTTGGTATTGCCCTAAGATGTCAGTGCAAGCAGCAGGTCTGAGTATGGAAGCTGAATTGCTCAGTGTGGCTCCTGCAGGAATTAGATCACTCTTTGGCCCTCATTAGATCAATGCACATGGCTACTACAGCAGCCAGGCAGCGAAGGGGGCTCTGCCTGGGTGCACCAGCACATGCAACATTGTCAAGGTCTTGGCTCTCTCTTGCAGGAAGAATAAATTTGGTGCATTGCTCACAACACACTGATATCCCATCAATAATTTTTGTAAGATCAGTAGCTCATAATGAGGAGAATATAGACTTGAATTAGGAAGCTGAATCCAATCAGGCTGCATTGAGTGGCCATGTTCCAGGTCCTAAAGAGACCACAAAAGCCCCATCCCACTGGAGATGTACAGTTTACATGCTAGGTGTTCGAAGAGCAGATTCTGCAAACCCACTGAACATTTCTGCAGCAGTCCTCATTATCCCCATGCCAATTCCTGTCAATCATGACTGGCACTGTGAAATAAATAAGCCCCCAGACTGCTGCAAAGAGGTTGGGAACCTTCTGGAGACTTGGCACACGTCACACTGCTCGCCAGTGGGGGAACTTGGCACAGAAGCTCCTTGCTATGAGAATATCAAGGTCTTGATCAACAAAGCCTGCAGCATCAAGCCCTGGTCTGTAATCTAGGGAAATTATCCTCTGCTCCCTCTCACCGGGTGCTGGCACACAGAGGCCACAGCCTGCCTGGGCAAGTGTGTGGTGAGGCTGCCCCACTCTCACCAGGGCTGTTCCTGCCTGACCAGGGGCAAAAGGCCTGCAAGCTCTTTGCAGGACCTGCGTTTGGGGTTTTTTGTTCTTCTTTTTTTTTTTTTTTAATTTAAAAAAGCATGAAACCAGAGTTTGCTGACCAAAACTTGATCCCCAGCAGTTCTTAGGTGCAGTTTGGCTGACCCTGGGTGGCAGAGGAATTATTCACAACTGGTTGATGTAAGTATCATAACCAAGCAACTTCTGAATCCAGTACCACAAGGGAGGGCTTCATCACTGTGGTACCAGACTCCTTCTCCCCAACTGTGCATATTGCATGGACACTTTTTAAAACATGTTACTCCGAGGGAAAAAGCTCACCTCAGTCTATAGAGACACTGAAGGAGCAACATTTGAGCACTGGGAGAGGTTTCCTACTTGATGTAAAGGAGAGCTAATTTTGCACAGTATTTGCATTTTGAAGGCAAGAGTCTAAGGGTTCAGAGGATCTGCTGGATAATGCTCTCATATGGCATCTGTGATACTGAGAACTGGTAACATGAGCAAAGAAATATCCTGCCCTCACTACAAACACTGGGAACAGCACACCTCAAAAAGTATTACAAAATTGTGACAGTCCCAACACAATGTGATAGATAAAGGCTTCATAAAAGCAGGTAAGATTAAATATAAGAGGAATCTTATAAACCTCCCATCTGTTGCCTATTTGACAAAGGTTTCACACAGTTGGCTATCGGAGTGTTGGCTGTATGGGCTATAATAGTGCTATAGTCTTCTCCAAGATTACGTGGAGATTGTTTCTGTTATAGGCACTAAACAACTTCAGTTTTCAGGAAGCAAAAGGGCCTTGCAATCAAACAAAAAAGGATAAAGAGAAGTGAGGGAAGACAACCTTTCCTAAAAGCTGGCTCTGCAGACACAAAAAGCCACTGCACCCTCTGCTGGAGCCTCGTGAGGGGACTCCTCAAAACTGACTTCAAGCAAGCTGCACACATTATGTGTTGTCCTTACAAGAGAAATTAATTTTTCCTGACTATGTCTTTCCAGCTGTACAGCACAGATGAAAGCACAACATGGCTCAAAGCAGCTCTCATCCCAGTTAGAGATGAACAGCGGTGCAAATTGTGCTCTAGACAGCAGGAATTGTAAATTCAGTGTCAGCCACACCTACAAGTTAATTGGGCAGCAGACAAGTTTTCTTCCAGCAACAATTAAAATTAAACATCTTTTTAGCCTAAGTATCCAAAGTGGCTCAGGGACAGACTTGCAGCAGCATCCAAGAGCAAACGGGGGAGATCCAACACTACTGTTTTGGGAACATCTGGGTCAGAAATGCTGGAGAAGGGCCAGGCACCCCTTGCTGCTGAGAAGCACCCACCAATCAGCTGAAACAGCCCAGGGCATACTCCAAACTGGAGCAGGTTTTGGGGATCCTCGGCCCCATGTGAGCTGATCACATCCCACTGCTCTTGGTGCAACATGGCCAATTTGTAAGGGGAAACTGAGCAAAACAGAGGCACCATCCAGCTCCAGAACTGGATAACCATGGCCTGAGATAGAGCACTCATAGTTTCCCTAATAAACCATTATTCCGTGAGGTTTTCTAGAGCCACAGGTCTTCCCCATTTCACAATATGATCAACTAATCCAAAGCTGTGCATCCAAGAAGGACCTTGCAAACAAGTAGGAATTTCTTATGAGAGATGCAGGATCATGCAGACTACCTGCAGACAATTGATTATTTCTTAAAAGGGAAAAAAGAACTGCCCTAGCCCTCATTGCATCGAAGCACCAAATCCTAGGGATAGTTTAATTAATCCTCACCCCCCAGTGGAAGAAAGTCTTAGCAGGAAAGACTGTTTTCAGAGAGAAGTCATACAGGAAAGTTATCAGCACAAAGGTAATAAAACCACAGGGAATGATCAGTGAATTTAATGGCACAAGAAGGAGTTATTTACAAACCCTCTCTTAATGGCAAAATGGAGTTATCAAATCTGGAGTACATATTCAGCAGCAGGGTGCTGATACCACTGGAAGTGACATTTAAGGTATCACAAAGCTGCTGTGACCCCTCAAATGTATCAAGGGAGACCCTGCTGATGTCCCCAACTCTGAGGGATTGTTGCCCACAAGAAAGACTTGCTGCTGGATACTCATTGGCAGGTTAAAATTAAATTGGGTGTTTTTTCTAGAATTAATTTTTAATTAAACTAGAATTTGGGTGACTTCAATAATGCACTCTGGCCCCAGTGTTTGTGGCTCTACTGTAGAATGTCTCCTCACTCAGAGGAGCCTGGGCTCATTTTCTGGCTTGTCAGCATAACCACATTACTCCCTCTCTCCATGGCTCCCCCCTGTAATGTCAAACATGTCGATTCATCTTCATCTCAAGTCTTCTCACAGCTGGTCCCAACACTGGTCTTCTCCCACGTGCTGTCAAACCATCAACATCCACCTCCAATCTGCCAGCCCCACTCACCTCCACTGCCAAAGGCAAACTCCAGCCAGTCCCCTGCTTGGCTGTCTGCAGGAAAGCCTCTTTCCATCATTCAACCATCCTCCTCATGCAGAAGAGCTCTTCACCACCACTCAGAAACCCTCCTCAGTTGTCATCTGCAAGTTTGCTCCTCCATGACATGCATGGAAAAGCCAGCTGAGCCCTTCTCCCTCGTGCTGGCCACTGTGGTGTCAGCCCTGTGAGTTGCCTCACTCAGTGTGGCTTTCACACATCCCTGCCCACGAGGGACCAGAGGGGCACGATGGGGATAATCAGCCATGGCCATGGAGCAGTGAATCACTGGACACACAAATGGAACAACAAATGTCGTGCAAAATTCCGACTTCTGGCTCTTGTTTTGCTGTGTGAGTGACAGCTTAACGATGCCTTCCCTTCATTATCTTACCAAGAGACTTTTGTGTAAAACAAACAAATCCAAGCTCTTGAGCCAGCTGTGCTGCACAGCTGGCTTCATGAGCCCCAAACAGCTTCAGGCAAGGCACGGCCTGTAGAGGCAGCTCCTTGCTGCTTGCCTCCACTCTGGGAAGATCGGGAATGAGCAATGGAAGCAGGTAAGAGAAATGACATTTAGACAGGTATCTATATTCTAGCAGTATCAGACTTTTCTACTCTGAATGCCAATGCAAGGTGGTCTTTTTTCTTCATGCCTGCAATTCAGGCCCAGCCCTCTCCCATGGGAAGGCTTGGGCAGAGGCAGGGAGAGAGGCTTCACTATAAAAAACATTTAAACAAACGGTTAATCTTCCCTGAACCAGGACCATAGACCTTGGGAGAGATTACTTGACCTGGAGTCAGCAACTTTCTCCACCAGCACTAAAAATACCCCTGAATGAGCCGTGGAAATGTGATAACTTAAACACTTAGCAGTACTTTGGGCTAGACAGTGGTTTATAATTGTATGGTTTCCATTCAGAGACCTGCCAAGAGGCCATTCCCACACAGTCTGTATTTTAGTGAGGACAGGGCTCTGCCAGCCCAAAGGTGAGGGGAGAGGTGGTATCTGCCTTTGCCTATCAGCAAAACCAGCCCTTCTGCAGCACCACATTTCTGTCTGCAGCTTTTCTAAATCCATCAACAGCTCCTCTTAAAGGGTAAAAGAAATTTGCTGAACACAAAACAGTAGCAGTCACAATAGCTGTATGACTGATTTTTATAGTCTTCTTTATGTGTTTTCATAATTAGATATCCAGTATATTGCAGTTCTCCACCCTGCTAGTGCCAAAGCACTGAGAAGTTGGTTGTGGGCTGATCCCAGAAGCTGAGGCACCTGGACAGGGGAGATTTGGGATCCTGGGCAACACAAGACCTGTTTAAGGATTTTGATTTAAACTATTCGAGGTGGGATAAATATCTCTTCCTTCTTCCAAATGAAAGCAAAGGTGCTAGAGCACAACCTTTGATGGCAGGAGGTGCAGGGATAAAGAGATGTTGAAATAAAGGGGAAAAAAAGCAACTTTTCTGTTTTGCTGACAAACCTCTGCTATTAGCAGGCACCAGGTCATCATTTCATGTCAGATAAAGAGCAGAGGAGGCAAGGGACTTATTCTGCACTACACAGCCCTTCCTCAGCAAACTCAAAGCAGAAGAGGAAAGTAAAGAGCTTCATAGGGCCTCTGAGCAGCCAGTGGCTGCACATCCCAGTGGGCAGATGCTGACAAGCATCCCCATAAGCCCCGCACTGGGGCTGAGCTCCCCTTAACCAGGGACGGAGCAGTGCAGGTGTCAGATATATGTATTTACATATATATACACACAACAGAGACATTTTATCTCTACCTGTACACAGACACGAGGATCCGGGGAGGTCGGGACAGGCTGCTCAGTGGAACTGCCTTCACCTGCCTTTCACCAGAGGGCAGTGGCAGCCCTGCCACTTTCACTGTCCCCTGCACTGCCCAGTTCATCTCACCAACACCTTCCTGCTCTGGAGCACATCCCTGGTTCTCCAGTGCCCAAAGCCAAGACCTGGCTGGGACCAGGTTTCCACAGGCTTGTCCTGGATGAGCCTTGATGTGCCAACATGAGCTCTTGCTCAACAAGTACTTCGGGAGAAAAAAGCATCCAGAAATACTCCCAAACCCATCGACAGGACAAGAGCAGACACAAGACCATTGTGGGGAACACAGAGAGTGACCATTAACCTGGTGGGACATGAGGCACATCTTGGGGCTGATGCACCACAGCAGGACACGGGGCTGTGCAGATCATCCCTGCCATGCTGATGGGGACCCAGGACTCTGGAGAAATTACTTTCTGCAAGAACCAACAGCCAGCTCTGCACAGAAAACTTCAGGATTTTAAACTGATGATGGACTAAATTATCAGTGCAGTGCAGAGAGTCACAAATGGCCCCTTGCCTGGGCATCTCGTGGGACAGCCAGAGGCAGCTCTCCCTCGGCCAGGGCAGCACTGGAGGGACAAGTGCAAGGTCAGGATTGCACACAGCAATTCCGTTGCTCACATTAACTAATAAAAAACCACTTTGTGTTTCTGCAGATTGAAACAAGGCTTTTTGAAGAACCACAAACCCCTTCTTTTCCACAGGCAGAATGTTTCTAAACTATTTCCTGTGAAAGTCTGCAGTAAAGTCTCTTTCTAAATTACACTCATTAGTTAAATTGGGTTTCATTACCATCCTTTCCCTCAGAGCCCATTACACAAGTTGGATGCTGCATTTCAGGAATCCATTACATGCTAACAACAATATTTCCTTTGAAAAATTATGTTAAAAAGACTTTTTGATGTTAAACTATGTCCTATTTTTTTGAAGGTCCAAGATGTTATCAGAGAAGGGGAGGCAAAAGCTGCCTTTGGACACCACAGTGCCCTATAGAATGCCCCTCTAGTTCACCCAAATTATTATTTTTATAAGCAGAATTAACAGAAACAATATTATTATCCCCATAGGCAGTTTGGTGGTTTTTTTTGTTTTT
>VZTE01000050.1:326695-354592 GCA_013397775.1 Eulacestoma nigropectus
AACTAATTCAGGCCCTCTTTTATGCACTCTGCAGCCTCCAGGAAATAGAAGCAACACAAGTCAGAGGGGAAGTGTGCTGGCACATGGGATTACATCTTGTCATCTCATATGGTTCATGTGGCATTTGTCACCATCAAGAAAAAAAAAATGGAGGAAAAATAATAGGCTGATAATAAGCATCTGCAGTGCTGTGCCCCAGGGCTTATTTCCTGTCAGAAATTAAACTAGAATCTTGCAAAACCTGGATATTTCCAAAACCTGACATTCAGGAAACCAAATCACCCTCTCTCCCTCACTACAATCTCCCCACACCCATGGATTTCACTCTGTTTGGGTCTCTATTTAAGCACATTGAGGTCTATCAGGTTGTACTGACTGGTGAATAGAAGAAAACAAGAAGGATCTTGTCTGTTGGGTCAAAGGCCAGAAGAGGCTATGAGTTTTCAGACACCTGTCTTACCAAAAGAGCATTTTTAGCATAAGCTGGGGATTCACAGCCCTTAGAGCATTGCCAACTACTTTAGTCACGCCTTGGTTCTTGGTAAAACAGAAAGGAAACTATCATAACTATTTGCATCCCTTCCATAACGGGGGAAAACAACTCTCCTATTGCTAAGTGACAGACTGAGTCAAGCACTTCCTCTTTAGTGAAAACTTTATGAGATCTCAGCATGGTTATGATTTTGGAAATTGCTTTTAGAGAGTTTTATGAGTTTTAGAGCTACAATTAAATGCCATTGTCTTTTAAATGTAATCTTACTTGAATTACATTTAATTTGACTGCCCTATGGTGCTTACTTGCACATGAGCAGTTCACCATTTTGCTACTTATTCACCCCTTTGCAAGCAAGGCACCCACCCTTCCTGGTGTGACCCCAAATACAGAGCAGTGGCCATTCCTGCACCACAGGGTGTCCTGCAAAGCCTACGGAGCTGCAGTGTTTGTGTGGGGGGTGATTTTTTTCCCCTTCAGGCATACACACTATTTAGGCTTTGCAGCCACAGCTAAAGAGAATTGCCTGTGCCTCATACACATCTTCCCCTTTTCTCACTGTGTCCCAGCACTGCGTGAGATAAAGAAAAATCCAGCCTGCCTCACTTACCTCCCACACAATTTCCCCATCTCCTTCCCAGCAAGAGACCCTTCGCTGCCTGCATCACCCTACCCTTGCTTTGCTTACCTTGTCCTGCTTTACCTCTTCCACACTCCTGCCATCAATGCAAATTAAGTAATTGCCAATCACTGCCACCTGTCTGCCAACAGTTTTCCTGCAAATTTAAAAAAAACCACCTTTGGATCCAGTTAGGAACAAGCAAAAGGTGAAGAAACTAGTTGGTTATCTGCATTGCTCCAAGCCTCGGGACGTTGCTCAGACTCAGAATAAGGCTGTAACCCCCAGGAAACGCAGCGTGGTGGGTGCAGAGAAGGTGAGCAAAGCATCCACTGCTCTTGCACAGCTCACACAAAACCTTCATAAATCACTCTTTACCTCCCTGATCTTTATCTCAGGGTATAATGCAAAATGTCAGCAAGTAATTTGGTCTTTCCTATGTTTAATTCACTCAGTGTAAAAACCTCTCATCTCAGTTAGCAAAATCAAAGCGAAGCCAACAATTGTCCTGGTGGGGGTGCCAGGAGCCATGCCTTGCATATCTTCACCATCTTCCCTTCTCCCACACTAGTGGCAGCCAGGCAGAAGTTTATTAAAAGACCCCAGAGAAACCCATCTGCAGCCTGGAAATCCAGATTTCCAAAGAGCTCTTAACCTATATTTCCCAGTGTGGCAAAAGAGCTGGAGCACATTTTCTGCAGTCCAGCATGTTGATGACCCCCCTCTCCGGGGACAGGAGCAGAAGTCAGCAGTGGTGGCTGCTCTCCTGTGGGTCAGAGGAGTATCAGAGAGATCATGGGCTCGTGACCCTGCTGTTGTGTTTGAAGGATGCCCTTGAAGCTGGTGGGTTTCCCTGTGGCGTCTCACTGCGGTGCATTCACCTCCACTGCTCTAAACTGAGTGTGCAACAAGAAACAGAGAGTATTTGGCCCTCAGGATATTTATTAACAGAATTAGGAAAGAACCACTCATTTTCTGAGCTTCTGAGGAAACGTACGAAATTACTTCACTCATTCCTTTCTACTCTTTGATCTCTCAAACAAAATTGGTAATTAACACAATGAATTCAGGATGATGCAGTGTTACCTGGCTGGGTTTAGCTGAGCCCTGGGCACAGGAAGCATTGCACAGCAGTAGCTACTCTGGTTTTTTGCCTATATAGTCTGTCTAAACATATGGTTTCAAAATTTTACTGTCAAATAGATTTTCTCCTCTCTATGTATGACATCTGACAAGCAGGAAAACAGTACACCAAGAGTGTTTCTTCTTGAGAAAAAAATCACACACGGATCCAAATGAGAGAGCAGGGTGCGGGAAGACAGCAGTGGCTTAAAACCCCTCATGTACAGGACCACCATGATGCCCCCCTCGTCTTGCTGATCTGCAGGGGGTTCTCAGGAGCTGAAAACACCTCATGTGGTCTCCACCAGGCTCCAAAGCCAACTCCAGCCCAGCATCAGCTGGTCAAGGGTTGTGGAAAAATTTTCTTGAAGAAATAATGTTGATTGAATAAGCAAGAATCAGCTGAAGCATATTGATTACTAACAGCATGCCTGATTTCTTAAAAGCCTTTTACTTGAAGATCAGTAAAGAGCGTGTCCAGGGATGTTTCTGTCTTTAATGCAATCACCTTTGACTTCACAAAGAATACACAATTCATAAAATAAATGAAGACTACCTAGGACCTGGGCTCTTTTACTTAGGGAAGGCATTAGAGATTTCCTACACCCTTTTAGGTCAAACTTCCAGTGCCAGCATATAATTATCCCTTCCTCTTCCCAGACCCCAAAGGGCATGGTGCCTGCTTAGCTCTTCACATACACAAATGTCAACTCTTTGCTTCTTCTTAAAGCATTGCTGCTAAATCTCTTATCATTTTATTGTCATTTGTATTTTTCTACTGAATGTTACAACTTTTCCAGGCTTTGAAACCATTTCACAGGAGCAAGTTTCTCCCTCTCTCTCCCCCACATTAACAGGATTGTACAGGAAGATATTTTACATCAAACCCATCGAGTACAGTGGCCCCATAAGGAGAGTGAAAATCAGCCTCCTGGTGCTCGTGGCAAAGGGTGACTGAGGAGTTATATTCCATGTTCATATCCAGAACTGTGCCTTAAGAGATCCTGTCCCAAGTTGTAAGCAGAAGGCTGCACATCAGGCTCAAAGCTCCAGCCCCTCACCTGGGGGGCATTGCTTGGGCATAGGTCACTCTATAGGTTTCCACAGTAGAATGGAAACCACTGAGCCTCAAGCAGTGGTTCCACCTCAGAAGTATCCATGAACAAAATATTGGTGGTTATCCAAGCAAGACCAGAGTCAGAGTAATGTACAACACCTGCATTAAAGCTGTTACCATATCCTGCTCATTGTTCTTTTGGATGGGGGCTGATGCAGCAGGGACAGAGGACGGTGGGAGGAGATGGATCCTCAGAGTCAGCAGCCTGAGCCCTGCTGCAGCTCACTCCTCTTGGACTTCACTGCTTCCTTGCAGCCAAAAATGAAGATTTCTTTAATAAGCCAGAAATTTCACTTGTGCTTAAACATGGAAAATCACATTATTAAAGGGCTGCTTCACTACAAATTGCTTTGAATTTCTTTGGTGCTGTCATAGAGTTTGGGCTGGGTTCTGCTTTTTTAAGGCAGCTGGGGAGAAAAAACCTGTATAAAGCTGAAACCCAAATCTTCCCTGGGGGCCCATCACCAAAGCCATAAAATAACACTGATGAAGTAACTCATTCCTTTTCCCCAGACTCCTGCCTCAGGAGTGCCTTGGCACACCCAGGTTTCTTTTTGTCCAAGTGAGGCATTTCTTTCCATTAGTGAATCAGCTGAAGACTTTCCTGGGACAGCAAGCTCTTGTGAGCAGGACAGGGCTGCTCAGGGCAAGGCTGCCAGTGTGCTACTGGGAGTGTCAAGGGCTAAAGTGCTCTGCAAGTGCTGCAGGCTCACGTATTTCCTAGCGCAACTCCTGCCCTGGAGAAGCAGGGAAGCTGCTTCTGTGGGGGCTGTGTATGGCAGCATGTTTGTTTCTTCTAACTACAGAAGGGTATTTGCTGAACCTGTGAGAGGTGCTTAAGCTGTTGTCTTATTCACCCTCCCCAGGAACCACTTTGATTTTGCTATGAATGAAGGATCAGTGTGTCCACGTAAATATTCAACCCCACCTGCAGAGGCAGATAGCGACCAGACATTGATGACAAGTCAGCACAATTGAGTTGTGAAGATTTGTTGTGAAAAAAACCCCAACACTTTTCCTTCTTTTCCTTCTTTTTCTTATATTTCAGCAAAAGTCGCCAGTGTTATCCAGGTTGACAATTTTTTTAAAATTTTTATCATGAAGTTGGTTGCCCTCAGGAAAGAAAGACTCTCACCTATGATTCACTTGTTTAAAATTCCAGGTTCTAACACAGTTATCAACTTATATTTGAAAAGAGATGATCCCACTCAAACCCCCACCTCTCCATGCAAATCCTAATGAGAACTGAGCTGACTTTTGTGACTGAGCTGGGCTTTGAGCCTCCAGCAACATCCCAGCTTTGCTCCTTCACAAGTAACATTTTCACCTGTACATTAATGACCACAGCTCAGCACTTTTCCAGTGTGTCCAACAGATGGGTTTTACAAACATTTTCAGGGATCCATTATTTAACCAGAATTTTTCCAGCAGCACAGGGATGCTCCTACATAAAACTTTCCAGTTTTAGCTGGGGCTGTCACCCAGTAGCAGAGGAGAACAAGTAAATATCACTTTCTATTTCAAGTTACAGACCAGTTGGGGCAAACAGTATAAGTAAATCCATTTTTATGTTCTCAGTCTATTAAAAATTAACTGGGTCTAGAGGAAGGGAAAATACAATGTGTAGCTGACTCTGGGAGGGAAATAAAGTGCTGGTAAAATATACAGTCCTAGAAATATTTAAGGTGAGGAGAAGGCCTGCTGGGGGAAGAAACTGGGAGAATTAGGCTCTTCAGTAGAGAGCTAGCAAACTCAGCCGTGCAGAGCTGCTTTGTTTCTGCACCAGTTCTGCAGAGGTTAATGTCCTCCTATGCCTTTTGTTTTATAAGTTTGTACCACAAGGTCCCAGACTAACTGCCTAAAGTTGCAACCCAAATATATACTATGCCCTTCTATTTCCTCAAGCATTAAAGGACTTTTTGAGGATTCAGCCAAAGCTTTGTCCTGCCCAGTATACAGAACATAGGTAGCAAAAAGATATTTTGTGTTCTTTAATCCTCCCCACTGAAACCAGCCTGCCTAAGGCTTAGGTATGTTTGCTATTAAGGGCAAAATAAATTTGAGATGGAGCCTTCAAACCCAATTGTGCAGTAGCACAACTTCAGCTTATACTTAGCAAAGAAGAAGGGCAGGATACTCGCATCTCCCATAGCCGGCTATCTCCTTAACACGACACGCCCAGCCCTGCCTTTTGCTGGTCAACGAGCGCAACCTGCTGATATCCCACGAGAACTACAATCTCTGCCATGTACACAGGGCTTAGTTAATCGCTGGGGCAAAATTCCTCTCATTTCAATGATCGGAAGCTGGAATTATTAGCCGGTGCAATTTATTTTACGTTGTGCCCACTGGATTTTCACTACAAAAGCCTGCGCTGCAAGTAGCACAAGTAAATCCTTCTACAGTATTTTCTTGACTTATATTTCATTTTTATAATGATTAGCACATAGAATATGATTCGTTTCTAAGAGAAACAGCTTTTAGGGATATTTGATAGCCTATTGTACACAGCTCAGCTGGGAGATGAGTGCTTAGCACTGACTTATTCCCACATGAAACACTCTGGGCTAGCCCAGAAGGACCAAGCCAAAGGTAAGATATAGATATAGATATAGATATAGATGATATAGAGATAGAGATAGATATAGGAAGAGGATTTACCTTTTTTATCACCTGCCAACAAACCTGGCAAGCCTACGGTTGTGATATTGTAAAATGACCAAGAAATAAAATGCTTAGCACTCATTTATCCAGTTCACTGGGGAACAGCCCTTCAGAGATGGCGAAGAGGAAGGGCTTTATCAATTTTTGGACGTTGGTTGAATCCAACCGTGTAAAGAAAACAATGGAGAAAGCAGCCCTTACTTGTGGGCAAGCAGAAGTGGGAGGCAGCATGGCTGACAGGAAACCACAGGGTCTGGTGCTGGGCTGAATTTGCTCTGGTGCAGGGTTTGGCCCTGGCTTTGCTGATGTTTCTGCTCTAAGGCCCCACTACCATTGCCCAGACATATCAGTTTTCTGGGGTTTTTTCCTCCAAAAATCTTACTCAATTCTTCTACTATGCAACTTTATTTATTATGACATAATGTTAAGATAATTAATAAGTTAAGGAGGACTAGTCTAACGTTTGCAAGGTTTATGGACACATGCATGGCAGGCACCATTCAAAAGCCCTGGTAACTGGCAGTTTACACTCCTGAAATATGACATCATTTACACAGCAGAATCAGGGTATCTTGGAAAAGCTGAATAGCAAAGGAGGGATTTCTCCAGGACAGAATCAGGCTTAACTCCTTCTCTGCCTGTTGGGGTTCTCAACATCAGAAGGACATGGACCTGTTGGAGCAAGTCCAGAGGAGGCCATGGAGATGCTCTGAGGGCTGGCTGGAGGCTCTCTGTTCTGGAGCCAGGCTGGGAGAGCTGGGGGTGTTTACCTGGAGAAGAGAAGGCTCCAGAGAGACCTGAGAGCCCCTTCCAGTGCCTAAAGGGCCTCCAGGAGAGCTGGAGAGAGGCTTTGGACAAGGGCCTGGAGTGACAGAACAGGGGGGAATGGGTTCAAACTGACAGAGGGCAGGATTAGATGGGATATTAGGAGGAAATTTTTCCCTGTGAAGGTGGTGAGGCCCTGGCACAGGTTGCCCAGAGGAGCTGTGGCTGCCCCATTCCTGGAAGTGTTCAAGGTCAGGTTGGATGGGGCTTGGAACAACCTGGTCCAGTGGAAGGTGTCCCTGCCCATGGCAGGGGGGTTGGAACGAAATGGTTTTTGAGTTGCCTTCCAACCCAAACCAGTCTATTATTCTGTGATTCAGTGATACCAGCCCAAACACTCCCATTTGCCCGCTGAGCTATTGCTCAGTCCATCAGAAGACTTTGAAGGGCTTTCTTACACAGCCAAGTAAGTTACTACTGACATAAAAGGAAGAAAATGGGGACCTCACACCCCATGCAAGAGTAAGGAATCAGCATTTCCCAATTTAACCCACCTGGCTCCTCTCCATCTCCGTGGCCGCTCCCCACCACAGGGAAGGAAATGGTGCAACTGCAGCTCCCAGGACTGTGCAATGCCCAGGGGTTGTTCCATATCCTTCAGTTACTGGGTGCTAAGTGTCCAATTCGTGTCTTTCACAACTGCACCTAACAACTGTTAAATTAACGGTGTACAACACAGGAATCCCTCCAACTTTGGTTCTGAGCTTCGTCATGCCCAAGGTGAGAGAGCTGCACCTGCCAGCTCACCCAGGAAAGATGGGGAATGCACTGAGACATCTCAACTGCATCATCCTACACTCGAAAGCCATTTTATTAAGAGTACTTTACCACAAGTGTATTAGATATATTGCAGTAGCAATGGCATTTTGATGTGTTTTTGAAAGACCAGAGCAAGATATAATGCTGTTAGGATCTCTTATAGAGAAGAAATAAAAATAAATGTACACAGTTATGAGAAATTTGGAGTCAGCCCTGCACACAGGAGAGATGGGAAAAAAAATTGCAAAGAACAGGCAGCTTAGAGCCATTTTACAAAGCACCAGACTGCAAAACAGGACTCAAGGAAAAGCTTCTTCAATGTCTGTGCATCCATAACACCTTCCCTTCTTGTGCCTACCAGCTTGGCTGCCTTTAAACTAAGCCTTTCCTTCACAAGACTTTGTAGAGTGGATTGAAGTGCTGCAATTCTTTCCTTGGTAAAATTTGGAGCATGTGAGTTCACAGGAGTCTATAAAAATCAGTAGCTTTTCAAGGCAGGTCTGCCCCAGGCTAAAGTTATCTAATGAGGTATTTAAAACTCTCCCACTGCAAACTGAAATAAATCAGAAATAAAATCTGGTTGAGAGAGATCATTACTGCAGAAATCCCACTGGACACCCCTCAAATGGGAATGGCCAGGCATCCCCCGAAAAAATCTTTATTTTTAAATGGTTTTGATTGCAGTAGGAAAAAAGCTTCCAGCAGCCAGAATGGAGCTAGCCAGGCTCAGAAACACTTTACTACCTCTCTGCTATGAAATCTTCATTGAAAATGCCACCCATACCACCTCCCCTGCTGACTCCTGCTGTTAAGGAGCGCTGAGGGGGTTTGCAGAGAGCTTGTGTCAAATGAAGGAGAATAAGCAATGAAGGTTGTGTCTGGCAAGGATCGCACAAAGCCACACACCCCATCTTTCAGTTCAGGGATAAGCAGCATTCCCAAACCCTGAATACCCACTGAGAACCCTTACGAGCACATTGGACCATTTATCAGCCAAGACCCCATTATATTAAGCAGATTACAACCAAAAGCCCCATCCAAACTGGACTGAAGGGACATAACTTTTACATAAATATCTGTTTGGTGGTTATGAGTGTGGAAACCAGCAGTTCTTCCTGGCAGGATGGAGAAGGAAGCAGCAGGGATAAAACCAGCCAAACCACTTGTCATAACCCCAGGGAGGGCTAAAAGATTGTTTGAGGATTAAATATTGGCTGTAAAGAAAAGCTTGGAAACACAAGTGAAAAATTTGTCTCCAACTGCTTGTTCCATGGAGGTTTTCAGAAAACACCATGTACAGATGCTTTTGCAAACTAGAAATGGGGCAGAGACACATCTGTTTCTTCTCTGAATAAAATCTGCAGGACTTTCAGGGGTTTCTGTAACTTGAAATATCAGATAGTTTATATGAAAGCACTATGACTCATTTAAATTTCATATTATCCAAGACATGTCTGTAAAGATAATCTAATGCTTTTCTGGAAGTAGTGCAGAAAAATCAAACTGAAGGATTACAAGAGACACAAAGGAGTCTGCTTTATAGTACAATAGCTGAAACCAAGACGGCACTAAAGGCATCACTTTAAAACCTAGAATTATTGACCTCCAAGTCAGTTTTGCCCATGCAACTTGGGTTTGAAACTGTTGTTTTATAAATTGAAGATGTTTTAATAAGTATTACAAAGTTAAAAATCAGGGTTTCAGTGAACAGACTTCATAGATTTAAGTGAAATCATTTACAATTTCAGCTGAACCAGAAAAAGAGATGTTTTGATGCAAAAGCATCTGTATTTCTTAGCCTAAGTGGATACTCATGAATGCCAAACACTTCCTGTGTTCTCAGTCACAAAGCTCTGGTGGGCACAAACACCCAGGGAGGAATGAGCAGCAAAGGACAAACTCGTGACATCCACTCTGGAGCTTTGCCCACCTTTTCCCTTCAGCCCAATCCTCTGAGCCATATTTGTGGTTCTTATAATTTTTGGCCTAAATGTGCCCTTACTTCAGGATGGGGAAGAAAAGCTGTTAAGACACAGCTCAACCAGAGTTTCCTGAAATGTGGGGTTGTTCATTTCCATCTGTTACTGTGTGCTAAGAGCCCAGTCAGTTTATCCATCTTTCCCAACCAGCTCTAACAACTGTTAGCGCCTGTGGACATCCAGCGTGCTCAGTATGGCAACACCACCTGCCTGGAGCTGTAATACTTTGCTCGAGACTGATTGGCCAAGACAACAGTCTTGGGCTTCCAAAAGCACATAAATAGCTCAGGTGGCAGCTGTTCAACGTCTTTGACTGGATCAAAGAACACGGGTGACACGGCCTCAGAATGCCAGCTATCAGTCTGGTCACTCTGGTCAGCTTGGTGTCCACTGGTGAGTATTGCAGTAATGCAGCTGGGTTTGACTGGGTTTAGGCAGACAATAATGAATTATTGAAATTCAGTTGAACATATACAATGCTGGGGGTTTTTCCCTCTAGTTTTATGAAGAATGATGGTAATGTGGACAGTTATGACTATTATAAAATATGGAATTAGGTGCACATTAAGAGACATATACTGAAGTAGTTGGAGGTTAAAGAAAGAATCATAAAATCATTAAGGTTTGAAAAGACCCCTAAGATCAAGTCCAACCATCAACCCAGCACCATTAGAAAGTAAAAATAGTTTATTTCATAAACTATTTTTAAAAATCTTTATGTATAGCTTTGCTTTTTTTTTAGTGTATATACCTCAAAGTAAGACATCAGGAAAAAAATGGATCAAGTGTATACAGCAGGTTGTAAAATGTCTTTTTACCTACAGTTTCTGAAATTACAAACTCCTTTGAGCTCATGTCTTTCACCTTAAACACCCTATTTTGCACCTGAACACTTTCTGTTGCACTGGACTAAGAACATGGTTGAATTTTTCCTGTTTTTCCTGTTTTCCATGTGAAGTTTTCACCAAACAGCTGGATGCACACCCTCCCCAACAACAGCACCGGCACTGGGCACAGATCTGCAGCGGGAATCCCACCAACCAGATCCGCGGCTGCGACAGATACGGCTGCGGGAATTTCGGTGCTGACAGGTAATGCAGCGGAGCCCAGGCACGGGGGTCACTTTGCTTTCCTAAATTAGATGTTCAGGCGAGAGAATGGAAGTATTTCAAGGATTTTTGTCATTTATCCTTGTTGCTTATACTCCAGAAATTTAACTAACACTCAGCAACAGCTTACAGGAACCTGAATAGATTCATTTACACAAACTAAAAGCTTGTCAGCATCATTGTCTTTAAGTAGGGACCTCATAAAACAACAGGTTATATTTCTCTGAAAAAATACTTTTACATGTAGAGTGACCCCTGCATTTTCCTGTCATCTCCTCTCCCCACGGTCTATAAGTGTCCATCTTCATCATGCAACTTCCAAATTTCTAACTGAGAAAATGCCAAACATAAGATTCTATTTTACATGGGCACAGATGTTTTTTGGGGTAAAAAAATGGTACTTTTCTATAATAGTCTGAAATACCCCAAGAACTTGGGAAAATTAAAAATAAGCTTAAATTTGAAATTTCATCCCACTCTCAAGAAGTTCAGAGGAACTTGAACAATTTGCAACAAAAAAAAAGATGGTTCAAACCTGCTACTTCTGTCCAATTTCATTGCAGGTAAAAAAGTTTTGTTAGACAAGCTTCAGCTATCATCTTGCATTAAGTGACCAACTGATACATAACATTAACCCTGAGAGATGTCTCTAGTTATGTATTTCTGCCTCCAGGCAGAGTGGCAAAGAAAAGCACATGGGTGTGGACGTCATCTGTTCTGATGGAGCCATGGTGTATGCTCCTTTCAGCGGGCAGCTCTCGGGACCCATCCGATTCTTCCATAATGGAAATGCCATTGATGATGGAGTCCAAATCAGGGGATCAGGCAAGTAATTAACAGCAGGTGTGCTGTGAGGTGTGCACAAGTAATCACTTCATTTACTTGAGTAAGGTTTCTGTGGTTCTTCAATTCAAACACAGTGTTGATTAATCTTACACCCTCTCTAGCACGCTGAAATACTGGAAGACAGCACCAGCAGGATGTAGTCCTTTCCTATGCTTTTCTTGGAGAGGAGGAAAGAAAGGAGTTGAAAAAAGGTAGCAGGAAAATAACAACCCCAAATCAAAAAATAGGAAACAGTAAAAATAAAGCACCGGAAATATGTCCTCAGTTTTGCTGAGAGGATGTTTTCCTGTTTCTCTATTTTCCAACTCCCTTTTTTCCTTTTTGCCCTGTCAAATACAGTAATTTTGATTTCACCATTGTTGGTACCTTGACTACATTTCTGCTTCATCCTAACAGTCTCTAGTAAGAGGCTGGCAGGGAATGCTTCTTGCTCACCCCAGGAGCTGACGCAGCTGATGTTTCCTGACCTCGCTTCCTCTCCCGTCTCTCCCAGGTTACTGTGTGAAGCTGGTCTGCATTCACCCCATCCGGTACCACGGCCAAATCCGCAGAGGGCAACAACTCGGGAAAATGCTGCCAATGCAAAAAGTATATCCTGGCATTATTTCTCATATCCACGTTGAGAACTGCGACCACTCTGATCCTACTCATCTGCTTACACCCGGTAAAAAAACCCTTAACAACAAAAAATGCAACTCAGAACAAGAGTAGATTTGCACTCTAGGACCTGTGATAGTATTTTTGAATTTTTGTATTTAAAGCATGTTTCTTCTATGAAATAACCCTAATCTAGAAACAGTACCATCCAGCTTAGGTCTACATTCCATTTACATTTCCTAAAGGATGACAAATTTTGTGGAGAAAAATCCAACTGCAAGCATGGGATGTAATTTCAGTATGTTCTTACCTAACTGTTAATCAAAACACAGTAGTTGCAAACATGCAAGTGTTAAAACAATCTAGAAGTTAACTTTGATGTGCTGTGTTCCTGTATTTCAAAGATGTTCCACCATCGCCACAACAGGACAGACGCTGGGCTGCAGTGTGTGCTGGGAACCCTACCAACGAGATAAGAGGCTGTGATAAGTATGGCTGTGGATACTATGGAGCTCCAAGGTAATATAATAGTTGGAACACATGGGGTTTTATTGTTCTTCCACTAAAATAAGGGTTGAACTCTGTTTAGGTCACATAAGAATTACAGCTTTGAAGGACTGGACTCAAGGAAACTTTTAGGCTTCCCACATTGTTCAAAACACCTCTCCAGACTAAGCCTGACCTGAACAAATGTTGGGAACACTCCTAACTCAAGTGCAAGGTTGGACTTGATGTCCTTCACACAACCAAACTTTCTATGTCTCTATGGTTTTATTTAAAGACCTGGAAGAAAGGCCTTTTTCTCCAACTCTTACAGGTCATCCACCCTACATGGCACATCACCACCTTTGCAGATCCTTCAGCCAGTCTACTGACACTATTTCTGTCCTAACAACCCATTTCCAGATCTCACCATGTGCTGCCTGAGCTCTCTCTGTAACACTGGGCCTGACCAGAGATTTCTGTGTTGATGTGTTTGTTTTCAGACGCAATGGCAAAGGGAAGCACCGGGCAGTGGATGTCATCTGTGCCGACGGGGCGACCGTGTACGCTCCCTTCTCTGGCCAGCTCTCTGGGCCTGTTAAATTCTTCCACAATGGAAATGCCATTGATGATGGAGTCCAAATCAGGGGATCAGGTAAATAGACATCTTTCATTTAACATTTCTTTGTCCGAGTTCATACAGGACGCATCACCTTGCAGTTAGCCAAGTAGTTTCCATGTTTTCTTCTATCCACTTACATGCAGAACTTTTTGCTCCTGCTACAATGCAGGTAACTGAGTTCTGCAGAATGTCTTCAAGCTTTTCCCTTTCCTACAGCACGAATTGCCACCTCCTCCCTGCCTTCCATCCTCCCTCTTCTACCAAGTCAGTGATTCCAACCACTACCTAATTTTTATGACCACAGTGTCTTTGCTATTTTGGTATTTCCACTATTGCTATCTCAGTGGAAAGGACAAGACAGAAATTGTTAATATTTCTGAAATAGAGTTAGTACAGAAGAACAAATGCTTCATCAGTCATCTGATGTTTTCCCTCCTCTTGTTTTTCCATCAGGATTCTGTGTAAAACTACTCTGTATCCATCCCGTAAGATACAATGGAGCAATTTCCAAGGGACAAGTCCTTGGGAGAATGTTGCCGATGCAAAGAGTATTTCCTGGGATCACATCTCATATTCACATCGAGAACTGCGACCACTCGGATCCTACAAGCAATCTTGAAAGGGGGAAAGGGCAAAGAGATTGAAATGGAAATGCAGTAAATTTGAAATAAATCCATCTCAGCATCCAAAAATTGTTTTTTCTTCCCATGTATAACAGTTTATACTATCGCCTATTCAATACTTTGAGCCTTACACAAGCAGTGTCTGTTGGGCGGCAACAGGAACTCACAAGACAAAAAAAATATTTTGAGTTTTTGTTGGAATTTGCATTTACCAGAGAATCAGGAAATTAGCAATTATTTACAAGCTTTCTCTAAGCCTGAAAAATCAACTAAAATGCAAAGTGCTCACTCCCTCCTGTGGCAGAGAAGGTGCACTCCTGTCAGCTTCTCCAAGCACCAGCTGGCCTCACTTTTTCAGATCAGGGAGCAGAATGCTCCAAAAAATCAGTGCATCAAAAATCCCAACATTCATCAATGCAGGCCTATTTAACTGGAAGCTTGGAGCTGGAGCAAGCTGACATTTGACAGCTGGATTTGATGACCCTAAAGGTCTTTTCCAACCTTAGCAATTCTATGATTCATGGCTTCACAGGAACACTGCCTTAGGGACAGGGACTGAGAAAGGGACAATGTTTGAAGCAGCCTTTTAAGAGTTTCCCCCTGAACTGTAACTCTGTCACCAGTGTTTATAAATACATTAACACTGTTCTGTTGGCTGAAGAGACAGAGGGCTCGAGGACTTCCCAAACACCCACATACTCTGTCCATGCTCCATTTTACAGTTTGCATGTCAGAAACCTCAGGTTTCAGGCACAAACATGAAGTAACAATGACTCATTTGCCATTCTCCAGTCTCTCCCAAGGTTTGTCACATACGTGGCTTCTAGCAGGACAGAACCCTACAGGACACAGTGCAACAGATGAATGAGTCTAATATCAGTGCATGGATTAAACCACTTTATTACATCTCCATTTAAAGCAAACCACACATCTTAAACTGAAGTGTTTGGAAATATTTCAGGTTTGTGTTTAAATTATAATGCCCTGGATTACGGAAGTGCTCAGCTCACAGCCTCTACTAACCAGAGTCGGATGCTTCTTAACTGTGCAACAGGCAATAAACCATTACTGACTCAGGTCTGGGTGTTACCTTAAATCCTTGGGCTTCCAGCTGGGAACAAGTGTGTCCAAGCAAAGGGTGGATTATCTCTTTAGCTGTTGTTTTGTGGAAGGGGGGAAGAAACTCACATTATTTTCTAATGTGGATGCACTGGTTTTGGCTCTGGTTCATTTCCTTCACAGGAGCTAGAATGGAGCTGTGGATTTGTACTGGAAGCAGCACTGATGACATGGGGTCAGAGTCCAGGCCTGCTCTGCTTCTCATACTGCCCCACAAGGGAGGAGGCTGAGAGTGCACAAGCTGGGAGGTGACACAGACAGGACAGCTGAGCCCAGCTGACCCAAGGGACATTCCATACTACAAGACATCAGGCTCAGCATATAAAGCTGGGGGAAGAAGGAGGAACACGGGATGTTTATGTGTGATGGAGCCTTGCTTTCCTGGAGATGGATGATGGAAGCGGTGAATGAATTCCCTTTTTTGGAATTGCCTGCATGTGTGGCTCTTGCTTTACTATTAAACTCTATCTCCAGCCATGAGTTTTCTCACTTTTACCCTCTGATTCTCTCCCCCATCGCTCTGGCTGTGAGCGGCTCAGCTGCCAGCCAGGGTTAAACCACGACAGTGACAAACACCACCAGCAAATTCTTGTAGACTTCTCATTATCAATAGGAAGATAGAACAAGTGTGGCACCAAAATCATTACAGCAAAATTTATATACAATGCATTTGAGTTTACAGTGTGCAAAATGTTAACATAAAAATACATACTCTAATTTACATCAACGCTCCATGCCCTTCCCCTTTTAAGAAAATAAATATAATACAATCTTTCTCAAAAAACAGGTAATAGCAACAAGTATTAAACAGTCCTGAATTAAATATTTCCGGATTACCTCCAGCAAGCCTTTCTCTAGAAATCAGGGCTTACATAAACTCTGTAAGATACAAGTAAGATTACTACAGTCCATTTTGGCCTCTAAGTGACAAATTTAAGTGCTCTAAATCCTTGATTCCAAACAGAAATGGATCAAAGGCAACTGTATTGCATTTGATCTTTCCTTCTTACTAGTCACATTTATGAAATCCTCCTTATTTCTTAGTAATGAAAGCATGGAACTGCATTCAGACATCAGTCTTTGATTACAAAGACTTGAGCTCAAATCCAAAGCTATTCCTTATTGTCCTGACAGTTTCCAAAGTGCTTATTACTCACTCAAGCAATCACTCTACAACCACACTTTTAAAATCAGTAAGTTTAACAAAATCTCCTTCCCATCCTTTTAATGCATAAAACAAAAACAACATACTGTACAATGCATTCTCTAGTTTCTGTAATCTGACAAAATTACTTAAAGTGCAATTTAAAACTGTAAAGTTTTTTGTAAGCATAAGCTTATTAACATTTTACTATACTGCCATGAATTTAAGATAGATTGTATCTGATTAGCCCAGGCTAGTATATTATAATATATAAGGTTTTACAATTAAAACATGAATATTTAAAAAACAGCTATCTAAAACATCATGACAAATAAAACTGTACTCGAAGTTCTATCCAGCTTTCCACAGATTCCCTAAAGAAAAGTTGTTTCTCTGACAGAACAGAAAGACTAAACAAAGACATAAAAAACCCCAAAAAAACCCACTTTAAAGTAAATGGGACATTTAAACTGAAGCTCAGAGAAGCCCAAATTCACTGAAGTTTGAAGCACTTGTAAACCACAGACATACTTTCAGAACTGTTAAGTACACTTAAATCTATTTTCTATTTCAATATACAATTAATACTGTAGCGTGTTTTGCTGTTAGTCTACTAGAGGTTTTTTCAATGAAGAGAAACTCAAATCTGGAAGAAACTTTTCACATTTAGTTTTTAAATGTTGTATTTGCATAGAAAGCGACACCCCGATTCTATCATTTTATCCACAAATACAGAGATTTTACCATGTTGGCATCATATCAGGAAACCACATTCTTCCAAGGTGTTTGGAGACTTCCAGATGAAGCCGATCTAAGCTGTAATCACTATCTGGAATCAGCACCTCCTCCATTATGGAAAGCTGAGTAAGCCTGCCCCCACACATCTTTACAAATTCAATAAAACCTCTGCAGGTGACTTCACATTCCCCCAGTCCCATGGCCGTTAAGTTCTTACAGCGCTCAGCAATCTGGATGAGTTCATCATCCAAAGGTTGAAGTCCATTGGCGCACACGACCAGCTCGATCAGCCGGGGGCAGTTCATGCCAATGCGACCCAACATTGCCTTGCTCACTGCACGACCGAAGTACAGGTGTGTAACAGGTGTTTCCTCTCTGAAGAAAGCATCAAATTCATCTTCATACAAGAAGAAATACATCACAATGTTGACTTTGGGGGAGTGTTTAACAAGAGCATCCCAGCTTTGCTTTTTAATGGTGTGAAATTGAACTTGTCCAGGATTTTCACTCACGACATCGATGCGAAGGTGTTCGAGATCAACGTGTTTTTCACTTGAAAGAGCCAGTAGTAGTTCATCACTTAATATGTAGTAGTTCAAAGCCAGCTCCTTAAGTCCGTGACACTGATCAGCCACACAAAGGATGCCTGAGGAACAAAAAAATTTACTCTGTAAAATGAAAAGCGAGTATAAGCACAGTTGTTCGCTGTAAAGTTCAAGCAAGTACTGATTCTACTGGCTTGAGTTTTCACGCTTATATCCAAACCCCACGAAATACCCAAGTTCTAGTTATCTACAACCTTTTACAGGGTTTTGGCCATTAGCACTTAATAGTAAAAGACACAAGTCACATTCATCTTGGATCTGCATATCCTCCTCTTTACCCCTCTCTATGCACAATTTCCTCAACTTTGAAGAAGCAACTGAAATCAGGTCAGATTCAGCTGAAGTTACCACCATTCCCTTCCCTAATATACATGCCTTCAACTTTCAACTAAACTATTTAAATCACCATCAGACACCCAGTTTAACAGTTAGGATCTTCTGTGAATTAAGACCTAAATAATGCAACTCCTCCTAATTTGCTGAATATGAAGTACACAGATTACTTTTGTGGACTCCAGAAAAGAGTACAGAAACAGATCAGATCCAGACTCCCTTTCCCTAACATTAAGGTTTCAGGAGAAAGGCAAGCGAGAAGCTCTCTGAACTTTCAGCAAGGCTGTATTTTGAAGAGAGTGAGTCCTTCATCAACCAATGAGGAAGTTACCAGTCCCAGATCTGGACACACGAGGGCACTCTGGAAACACTCACAGTCTTACACTACAGGTCTTTGAAATTTGTACACACTCACAGCACCTCGCAAACAATTACCGACAACTGTTTTAATCTCCTTTATCCCACCAGCAGTAGCCGATTCATGGATCAGGGATATTGTGGTGTTCCCACAGAACACCAGTTAGTTTAGGTTTACAAATCTGCACACATTAAGGAGCACCCATTTGGTTACCCTTACACAGTAAAGCAATGAACATCACATCCTTTGAGCATGTGTGAAAGGCTTACACTAATTTTGGAGGCTTTTCCTGCTCAAGGCCTATCATCAGAGGTAGCAAATGAAAAAAAATCCCCAGGATTCCAGAAGATGCAGTCAAGTGAGTAGCATCCCCACCTTCATCAACCCAACTCATTCACTAACAACAACCACCTTCTTCTTCACCTTCCCACTGTCCAAACTCAAGACTAAGTCAATTATGATGCTTTACGGCTCCGTTTTTCACATACATTCACTACTCACCAGCAGGTGAAACATGAGGACAGCTGCTCATTTTTAGCAGTTTTAGAGTATCACTGTTGTTAGCAACGAGAACCTTCAAGGAAGGATCATCAAGTGGTGTGTCATCTATCTTGATTGATGATAATGACTTGGAGTTTACAAAAACTACTGTCAGTGCTGATGCAAAATGAGCCTATTTGGAGAAATGGGAAGAGGGAAAAAAATTCTTATGAAAAGATGGGCAAAACTTCAGTGCTTTAACCTCACGTTCTACACACACAGAAAGTTCAAAAATAAACACTTCCCACGCATCCCCTTTTACATGTAACTAAGAAAGGCTTATTTGAACACGAACATAGTGGATCTTTGTTTAAAAACATGCTGCTGCATGTGACAAAATTAACCTTACACTCATTATTTAACTCATCTACTCTGATTTATCATTTCACTCTAATACAATGACAACTACAGGGATAACTGGACACAGCAATGAGCCTGAAGTATCTAGAATTTTTCTACAGAAAAAAAGAAGTGGCCTTTATTTTCCAGAAAGTAACTCTTCTGTTACTACAAAGTAACTAGAGACTGTACCATAAAAATTACCATCAACTGAAAAACAGAACATTAAGAAAGCTAGAATGGTTTAAGAGTGAATTAAAATATGCTAGTTACAGTCTGCAGAACCTTACCTTAGAGACATTCATGAAGCTTGGTTTTGCTGTAGAGATCAAACCCAGTGTCTTGATAGAACAGTTCACCAACTGAGAAAGGATGTCACAGGCTGCTTCTGCTGACTCAGTACTACTATCAACCTATAAAAGCAATATAAAAATAGTGAAGTCATTCTTCAGTATCATTTAGAAAACAGCACCATGGATACCTGAGACTGCAGGTTCCACAGCTACTCAGCTGTACTGCTCCCAACTGCAATTATCACAGGCACAAAGCGCAACTGGAAATTTCAAGACCAGAAGGAGTTCAGGGAAGTTACTATTAGAAAATTTTCCTGAGTGTGACTGCTGGGTATTTCTAATATGAACATATACCTTAAATCTAAGTCTTGTCTTCAAATAACTTCATGTTATTGCAATACTGTAACAGTACTGGCACTATGATAGACAGTGATACGTATGCATTTTTTTAAAAAAAGCCAATTTTAAGAGCCCAAAATAGACTTGACAAAGTCTTTGCTCCAGCAAACTAATTCATTTTATCTGCATGGACAATGCCTTCGCATCTTAAATAATGAACTGATTCGCAATTCACAAGCCTGAAAAGTAACTTTGGACAAATCTCTTACTTCGTCTCACCTTCCTCCTCTGTTTTCCATGACATTCGCTTTTTCTTTACTCTGCAGAGGTTAGAGTGCAGAAAACCAGATGAAACTGTCTGCACATGTGGAAATAAACTGTTGCAGTAGTTGCATTTTTAAACATAAGACTTGCCAGGTACAAGTCTTAAGGCAGCCGCATCCCTCGTGCTCAGTGACGTGACACCAAGCCGGCGCTCATCCATGGCTTACCTTGAAGCTGACATACTGCAGATGGTCAGCGTGCCTCTTGATAATCTGCTGAATGAGATCCGGATGTGTAGACTTTAAGTAAGAAGTGGCTGGCTGGCTAAGTTCAAATTCAAATCTCCTCCAGAGATCTGGAATGTGAAAAACTTCATTCCACCTTCGACAAACGGAAGATGCCCTGGCTCGATCCACTAAAGTCAGGAACTGAAAAACACGCAGAATCACGTGGTGTGGAAGGCTGCCCCAGTCCATTGAGGTGCACGGGTCAGATTCCCCAAACCCTGAGCCACATAAACTAGTTTTCTGTTTTTTGTTTGTCTGTGATATTCCAGGAGCTTCAGTTCCAGCCACAACCTTCTGCCCAGCTCTCTTCATCATGAAAGTTTCAGAATTCAACAATCCGACGTATTCGAACTGCACAGGTTCCTGAAAGGTCTCACGTACAACAGGTCTCTAAAAAAATTCAGAAGATTAGGGAAGGAAGGGAGATAGGGCAGTGGAAACACATTGAGAGATAACAAGTTAATAAAATTTAAATATAGCATGTTACTTTGAAGAGAAGCATATCCTTATGTCAACATCCAGTGCACAGATGTCGGCAAGGATCTTCTCCCTCAGTACCTTTTGTACAACTTGGATTGAATCTGCAGAACTCGGACTTGCTAATTTACCAGGTGTAGTTCCATGCATTAGTATTTCATAGCACATAAAGCATTTTGTAGGGAACAAGAAGTATTTAACAGCAATTTAATTCATAAGTAGAAAATTGATTCAATTTAAATTTAAACTCAGTTAACAAACTACAGAATCTACTCATGATCTCTAAAGAAAGTTTATCAACTACAAAACTTAATTCACAAACTCTCTTTTTAAACACAGATAAACCTAGAACAGACGTGTTCAGAAGACTGAGATTGAAAAGTTTTGACCACCTTCCCCTGTTTTTTTTTTTTCCAAATCATGCCAAGCAGAGGAAAAATGTTTGTACAACAATAAAAAACTTCGGAGGCCACTTATCAATGCAGGGCAAAGTAAGTGAGGTTCACATGCTGTTTTTCAGCAGGAAAAGGACATTGACCTTGGAAATCAGCAAACTGCAGGGATCTACTTCAGCAAGGGACATTTGCCACATGAGCCAGAGCTCAGAGAAGAGCAGAGTAAGAAAAAAGCTCTGCTTTCACCGGCTGAAAGCAGTGCAATCTAATCAAGTCCATTCTAGACTGAATTCTATTGTTCAGTCAATTTTCAACAACTGTCTTTGCCACTTCATTTTAGTTGAGGCCCCTTCTCAAATGTTCCACTAATCAGATGTTCATCCAGACCTTCTCTCTTCCCAACCTGCATGAAGTTTGTATTTTCAAAGAAACCATGTATTTTTCAAGAATGAACAGAGCAAATTATCTATTTTTACTGAACAAACTTCCATGGCAACCCTCACAGCTTGCTTTTTCTGGACTGAGTATTTTCCACAGTATCTTCATTATGGGGGGAGGGAGAAAGGAAGAAAAAAAAACCCCCACAAATCCCTGTATTGCAAAAACAGCTGCCAAACTGCATACTATCTTATCAAAAATTTACCTGGCATCTTCCCCAACTTATAAAACCTGATCTGTTTGGCTCATGAGGTGTCTGACAAACTCCATTTTTATGAAAAGAAAGCACATGCATTCTTTGAGAAGCTGGAAAGTACAATCCAACCAATTTATTAAGAGCAGTTCATATGACCAGCTTCACTACTGCTTGACTTCCTAACAAATTATTTCAATCACCAAGGAATTTATTTTAGCAGTTGTGATAAATATTCACCCAGTCTATTTAAATTTCCATTAATGACTGGAATCAGCAATATATGCAGAAGGATAAGCCAGCAACACTCTTTAAATTATGTTAAATAATAGTTTTTCTTCGCTGAATAGATACGTGGCTTACGTTTATTAGTGTTACAAATGTAATGAAGATGCAGTCTCAGCATGAATAAACATTTTGCTACTAGACTATCAAGTTATCATCCACATAACCGTGTTTTATGACTTTAGACTGCTTTAAGTCACACAACAAATGGGCATTCCAAACTATTAAGTGTGGATGTAGTAATTAACCATTACAAAACTCTCTCCTACAGTTGCTCATAGCCTTGCTAAATTTAGCAAAGGCTATATACCTTTTGAGTTAAATAACCCTGTTGTTTGTTTTTCCTCCTTCCTACTTGAGAGGAATTACAAACTTGGCCATTTCCTAAATCTGAAGTCCAAAACAATAAAAAATAAAATTAAACAAATGCTGTTGTTTGAGAAGCTTCTCCTTGCTATTGCTATTCTCATGCAGATCTGCAACATCTTGGTTAAAGACAGGTTTCTGATAAAAATGGAAATTTTTCCTATCTTACTTGAAACTTACTTGAACTTCATGGGTGCTGATTTGGCTCCCACAAAAAAGTTCTGGCATGTGAGAACAACCAGAAAAGGTATTCCACTAAAACACAGGTCAGGCTACAGATCAGATGCAGCAAGGTATTGCTGGTGTACACAGCAGCTATGCTCTGCCTGCTGGAACATGGCCAGAACTTGTTCTTGCTGCTACAGCCTTTAAAAACTGCTATCTCCAGAATTCCTATGTTTAGTATTCTATACTCCAGTCCTTTAAATCTAGCAAAACGAATTCACTGTGGGATGTAAAGCCAGAAAAAGGTTCCATTGGTTATGCATCATAACATTTTCACCAAACATGAAGGCCCAACATTTACTGCAAAAATAAAAATCCTTATTTCATTCTGAATACTTTATAAACAATATGTATTTTAAAGCACAACTAGTTAGCTAAATTACAGTCCCATGTGATATAATCCAGGTAGTATTCAAATGGAGGTTTACACACACACACACACACAAACACACACCCCTACCTCCAAGGAATGTGGAGGTTCCTGTCAAGTTACCAGCACCTTTCTGGTATCTGAACATCCATCCCACTGTTGAGTCATCCTGTATGTGTGCATGGATTCCTTAACCAGAAGGCAAGGACGGGTCCCAGAAGATGAACCAACCTGTGAAGCCACCAATCAAAGAAAAACTGTTCTGCAGTGTCTGGGAAACCCATAGGAATCTAGAACAAAGACTGAGATGAATACTACAACTGCTCTGCAGGGCAGATGTGGAAACAGAGCGACAGAATGTAACAAGCAAATTTTACCGAACATTATCTGAAAAATATAGTTTAACTAAAGGGAAGGTATAATTGTTGGCAAAAAAATAGCTTTTGCATTACCTACAATTTTAGTTACATGAGCACTCTTATGCAACACAGATACACCTCTGAATTCTTCAGTATTACCCAAAGAAAACTACAAACCTAGATAAGAAATGGGTTTTTTTTTTCAGCTTACCCTATACCAAAACCATGGGAATGAAAAGTTATACTTAAAGACACGACCTCTAATACTTTGACATTTAAAGACTCTTGCCTTTACACCTGACTCACTTTTACTCCAAAAGTATGCTTACTGCATCAAAATAAACTTGACAGTAAACAAACAATTTTGGCTAATTAAACTGTATCTGGAAAAAAAATACCAATCACGTACAAATATCCCCCCACACACTAATGAAAAAAACTACCCTGTATCTTAGTTTGGCAGAGTATCTTGGTGCCCTATGAGAAAATAGACCCAAAACCTCCACATCCAGTTACCCATTTTACATTATCTAAAGATGCTTTAATGGAAAGCTACAAGAACAGCAACGCCCACCTCACTAAATCATGACAGATTCTAAAACTAGGTTTAAAAACAGAAGATGTTTACCAAGCATTGTGTTTAACCAGTAATAACATCTTTAGAAACCTTTCAGTGCTGAACTTCTCTATTTTTTCTTTAGAAATGGGACAAGGCTTTAGATTCTCCCACGTCATATCATCATCTTTTGAAAAACTACCCAGTTTATATCAGCTTTATAAACGCCAAGTTTAACAAAGGTATAGCACACGTTTTTAATGGATACACGAAATGTAGCCCTCATCTTCTACACAAAATCAAACTCAAGTACTGCAACCTGTGCAAGTAATGCTGCTGCTGAGCTCACACACCAGAAAATTTAGAGCTGAGTAGTCATGCTTGTCTATGAAGAGAAAGTTGATATTCATTAGTAACTGTTTGTGGGTGGCACCTGAAGAAATCTGTCATTTATGGTGGACTTGTATTGCACAGTCTACAAGAATCAAATGTTCTCTCTCCTGTGAAGCGAGCAGAGTCTGTACAGCACACAGAATTCATTTCCGTAAGTACTGTCAGTGTCCAACAAATGAAAGGTTTAGAACGCCACATATAAACAACATAGTTAAATAACATTATAACTGAGAGTACAAACCACTGAGATGCAATTTAAAGATTCCACAGAGAAGTGTATTAAGTTTATAAACCACATATTTTAAAGCAACTTTCTTACCTAAAGAATGATTCCAAGTTACAATAGGTAATAAACGAATGAACTGAGGCAGCTGCAGCCATGGGGCACTCACATGCATCTGTCTGCTTTCCCCTCCTGTCCAGATAAAATGCCATAAAAACCTGTGTTAGTTTTGAAAAATCCTTCATATTACATCCAATGCAAAAATGACAGGGAAATATGTTGACATTAATTTATAAATTTTCTTGCTTTAGTAAAGGCGCTCGAGGGGATCATCTTAACACAAGGTAGCTTATCCCACAATGCCAATACTGTCACTGAGAGAAAAGTGAGGTCAGATTAAGTATAAAAGTAATGGGAAACAAATGTTGCAACTGCATTTACATTTACAGGTCAACAGTAAAACGTAAACAGCAAATTATTCAGTATTTGCATTATCATTACCACTACTAGTGAGTCTTGGTAAAAACACTGTAGCTACTAATGCAATCTAAGAGTCATGAAAAACAGAGGAAAAAACCCACTCAAATATTTCTCCTGCCTTTTTCCCTTTTGTGGCAAGGCTGTCTAACGGCCTGGGGAACCGCGTGACAGACGATGAACACACAGAGGCCACATGGCTCAGCTTCCTACCACAAACGTGCGCAGCCCTGGCCGGCACCTGCCCAGGCCTGGCTGCAGTCACACGGCAGGAGCTGCTCCCCACAACAGAGCACCCAGCCCGCAGCCACCTCCCTGTTTACGAGTTCCCGGGATCCAGGTGACAGCCTGCGCCACCTGGGATGGTGGATCACAAGGCACTGCATCCAGGGGTTCAGATTAAAAGTCTCCTGCCTTCCTCTACATTATTTTCATTTAATACTACATTACAGGTAAGTTCGTGTTTCAGAGTTTACCATCACATGTAATCATTCAAAGCTTTATCCCCAGGAATATCACAAAGTTTTCTTTTATAGAAACACAGCAAAAATCTGAAATCTTTGTTGTGATAAGCTTTATGTTGCTTTTACATACCCCCATCATGGGGTTGGGGGAAGAGTACCCTTCAACCTGTTCTGAACTCAGGATTTCAGTATTCTTCCCAACACTTCTCACGTGGCCACAGGGAAAAGTAATTACTAATAGTAAACTGACATATGAAAATTAAGAAAAGGACAGCAATATCCTTTTATAGCAATAATTTTATCAACTATAGATAGTCAATAAAGACTACCTTCAATGCTCATCAGGCTTCTCAGTTTCACAGAGATGGGACTGGTTACCTGTAACAACCAAATAACTAAGAGTATCCCTGAGGAAGAGACCTTCTCTCAGACAGACTTGTCCCAAATCCCTCTGTAGAGAAGGAAGTTCATACTTATACACTGCAGATAAGAACTAGGAGAATTTCAGATAATACATTTTAAAAAAAAGTTACTGAAAGCGATTGTTAACAATAAAAATATAATCAGGTGTACATCTAATGTACATCTGAGTGTCCAAGGCCACAAGAACCATCGAAAGCAACATAAATCATGTTAGCTTATGTAAGCAGAAATGTATATAATAAAATACTACAGTTATCAGAGATGCATCAACTACAAGCTTCTTATGCAAACAACAGTAAATTGTTATCTAAGGTAGTTACTCAAATTATTATCAAAGATAAACAGCAGCCATAGAGTCACTGAAATGAAACACTTTGGTAACTGCTGAGGTTCATCAAATCTACTCATATCCTCATTTGTATAAAGCAAAGTATCAAAAATTGGTGCACCCCACCACACAGCTCTACCTCTGATCGAGTATTTTGACAGCTGCAGGTTATCCTGTTTAAACTACCTCAAATCCATTAAAATCAACAGGATTCAGACAAAAATCAAGTTAAATAACTGTTTCTGCAACTTATCCTGGCAACAGAGCTGTAAACTTCTGCTAAAATTAAGACATTAAAACCTCTCCCGTGGCATGGGGGCTTGGGGGGGATTTGAAAGGTGGTCGGCAGTGGCTCTGTTAAGCAAGCAGCTGTTCACTACTTCCCAGGCTACAATGTCAGTTCAAAAAAAGGTTTTTGTTACTATAACCAAACATATCACAGATCCAAGCCACAAAGAAGTAACTGCTTCCTCCGATTTCTAGATTTCCCTTCCAGTTCTCAACACCGGGACTCAACAAGAATTAACAGAACACCATAAAATCAGGCTTCTAGTAGAGACAGTAGCAACCAAATACAAATACAGCAGAAATTGAGCTCCTGAGAAATAAAAAACGTTCCAAATAACCAAACTTGGAAATATTCCGGGATAAAACAGGCATCCTGATAATTAAGCTTTAACTTTCTAACACCCGGAAATTAATGTTTACGGACCTGCCTTACACGGCTGAAATAGTGGTCCCATTAATCACAGCGTCTTTACAGAAATCGCAGTTCAGTGACAGCACCGAGGCCCTCTCCACGTTAAGGAACTCGGAATTCAGAGTCTGTCTGGGGAACAGGAGCAGCACAAGGCAGGCAGCCCTGGAAAACTGCTGCCACCACAAATTCAACCACCGAGTATGGTGCAAAACATAGGTAAAAAACCACATTTTAAGCTTAAGTCTCAGAAGTTCTAGTCCTTCAGGGTGATGAGCTCAGAGATTAAGCTTTTTCTTCATCTAGGGCACACCAGACTTTTAATGGGTGGAATATTTGCTTCTGAAGAGGATTATTATTTTTTTTTTTTAACCAGCCCTCATTTTTTTCTCAAAACTGAGCCTTTGACTCAAGGGATTTAGAACATTTTTAGTATGTTTATGACAAATCCTCGGAGTTCTAAAAATAACCACATTCAGGTGAATCTTAATGCTTGCATTAATTTTAACTGAAGTAATAAAAACGCATTGCCACTTTCAGTACTATTTTGGCGGTGAAATTTAGATATTTTGACTTCTACTGACGCATTATTTTTAGAAGGAAGCCACCCCCCATGCACAACGTCCAAGACCCCTCGTTTTACTCAGTGACACATCTGAAGCCGCACAGCTCTTTAGGAAAGATCTTTTAAGGGTTCACCTACGCACCTATGGCAGGAATAAAAAATGATTGTTCCTTCTACAGGTTTTCTTGAAACCTTCCTACCCGACTTTAACAAGCCATTTAAGCTCTTGACATGGGAAAATCAGCTCCCAGGCACCGCGCTCCCTCAGCTCGCTGAAAGCTCCCGCGATGGCACAAACCCGGGGTACCGCACACCGAGCCCCTCACGAGGTTTAGCGCTCAAGGAGAATTAAAGTCTCTAGGCGCGGAGGGCGTCTGTCTGTCCGTCTGCCTGTCTGTCCGTCTGTCTCCGCAACCCGGGCCGCCCCCGCGGCCTGTGCCCCCCCC
>VZTE01000050.1:354841-373778 GCA_013397775.1 Eulacestoma nigropectus
AGCCGCGGCCCCGCCGCCCCAGCGCAGGCGCCGGGCGAGGCCGCGGGCGGCGGGCACGTGATGGCGGCGCCATTTCGCGCCCGGCCGGGCCTCGGCGCGCGGGTAAAATGGGGCGGTGAGGTGTGGGCTGTGGGGCCGGCGGCGACCCCCGGCATCAGGGATGGGTTCTGCCCCTGGCCCTCGCCCGTCCCCGACAGGGCAGCAAGGGCGGTTGCTCGCCTCTCACCAGGCCTCCATCTCAAAATCACACCATCGCTTAGGTTGGAAAAGACCTCTGCGGTCATTGAGTCCAACCGGTGACCGAACACCAACTTGTCAAACAGACCGTGGCACTGATAGGAAAGATGCGCGCTCATGTCTTTCCAAACAATTCCATGGGTGAGGGTATGGGTGTTAACGTCTTTGAAATGGGTCATAATGTCTCTACCCACTTGAAGCTGTAGGTTTGTTACAGAACCCAGACAGCTTGACTCCTGAAACAAACAAACGGGTCCATACAAGCCCGAATTCCTGAACTTTGGGGTAAAATGACAGGTTCGGGGGGGATATGTGGTAGACGGTTCGGGAAGGCTGTACCTTCCTCAGGCAATGGGGAAGGGAAGAGGGCAACATGTGGCTGGGAGTTTAGGGTAAAAGGAGGCTGCACCCTCCAAAACTTTTAGAGAGAAAACCCTGCGGGCTTGTGCCCCAGTGGACTGTCTCCCTTTGTTCCAATAAAGCTGCAGGACTCCTCTGTCTCCGTTATGGACACTGGCTTTTCACAGCATGATTTTCTGTACAGCACTGAATGTCACATACGGCTTTTCCTTTTAACACCTCCAGGGATGGTGACTCTACCACCTCCCTGGGCAGCCTGTTCCAATGTCTGATCACATTTTCTGGGAAGAAATTCCTCCTAATGTCCAAGCTAAACCTCCCCTGGTCCAGCTTAAGACCATGTTCTCTTGTCCTATTGCTGGTTGCCTGGTCCCTGACTCCCACTTGGCTGCCCCCTCCTGTCAGGGAGTTGTAGAGAGCCAGAAGGTGCCCCTTGAGTCCCCTTATCCCCAGGCTGAGCCTCCCCAGCTCCTTCAGCTGCTCCTCACCAGACTGGTGCTCCAGACCCTGCCTCAGCTCTGTTGCCCTTCTCTGGACCCGCTCCAGCCCTTCAATGTCCATGAAGTGAGGGCACCAGAACTGGGCACAGCGCTGGAGGTGTGGCCTCACCAGTGCTGAGTACAGGGGTCAGTCCCTTCTATGGTCCCAATGGCTACTCTCTTGTTGATACAGGCCAGGTGCCATTGTCCTTCTTGGCCACCTGGGCACACGCTGGCTCACATTCATTTCCTGCTGCATGTATTTTCCATCATTTCCTAACATGAAGGGCCTGTAAGCTCTCATTGTCCTTGAGCTGGGGCAGCCCTGGCCTGGGAAACTGCCTCACAAGCCTCTTTCAGAGGCTGTTCCCTCCAGGCAGAGCCATCCCCTGCCCTTCCCATGGGAGCTAGGCATAAAATCATAGACTCAGAGGGTGGGATACAAGCAGCTATTACTTATTTCTAGTCATCTATTGGCCAAAAAGGGCCCCATTCTGAACAGTAAGGCTTTCCCTGCTTGCTGTGTGTATCCTCTCTGGGGCCTCTCCAAAGCACCCCACCAAGGAGAGAGGGCTGAGCACTGCATCACGTCCAAACTGCAGATGCCCAAAGTATACCTTTTAACTTACTATCTAAGGCATGATTTTTGAAAACCTCGCAGATTTAATCTATGCAGACACGCTGCATAAGAGTTCATCACTAATCACTGCTGCTTTATTATTTTAGTTCTATCTAGCTGTATCTGGACAATGGAGTTTTTATTACCAACTGCAAAACACTTGCAGCCACGGATTTCCTGCCTCTTGCATATAGCAATTATTTATCAATAATAAGCCTTTATATCATCTTTTTATGAAGAGGTAATGCTAAACATGCAGCATTTTCGTGGTAGGTTATATCTGCCCTACATAAAACCAAAGCTGGGAAAAGTTAACTGACTATCTGTGTGACATCAAAATACAGTTTATTCACACACATCTAAAACCTTAGAAAATTAGCTTGTTGAAAGGCTAATGAAACAAACTGAAAGGAATATTTATCATATAGTCACCATGACATCTTTAAATTCCCCAGTTCTTCAATTCATCTTCAATTTCCTCAAATAAAGAGACAAAATATACTGCACACTTAATATAGTTTAGAAAATCTACCAAATTACTCTTACCTGTTTGGTTCTTGACTGCTTTATTCAGAGCTTACAGGAAGTAGGAGATTAAGTTCCAGGTAAATTTTTCAAGTATTTTGTCCCTAGTAGATGGTTTAAAACTGATTTTTTTCAGTAAATACTGCTATGAAAACCATCTTTAGCTCAGTAGTTACTCTCTGTAGACAGTAGTAGAGAATAGATTGTAAACAGAGATTAATGCAGATTTGCAGCTACTATCTAAATCCATCAGTCATGGGTTTCTCTGGTGCATTGCCAATAACCTTTGGGCTGCTGTGCAGGAGCAGGTTCAAATGTACTTTAGAAAGACTCATATAGGCTAATCTCTGAGGCTTTCTGTATAGAAGAATTTCCTGTTGTGATCTAGCCTAGCAGAAACACATTTTATACCTAACTTAAAATAAACAAGTATAAAACAGTATAGAAGAATTCTGTGCATTTTGTAGCTGTAGTCATTATTGCTCAAATGCTTACAGGTATATATGAATAAAAAAAAAAAATCAACTATGGATTTGACAGTACCAGAAGGAAATGGGCACAAACTTGGGCCCACCCAGGAGATTCTGTCCTCTGCTCATACCCCAGGTGCCTGGCACAGAGCTTCTGCTGGTGTCTGCAAATCCTTCATCCCATACACAAGATGCAAAGATGGAGGGAAACTGCACCACTGAATCACAGAACCACAGAATGGTTTAGTTTGGAAAGGACCTTGAAGGTCATGTTGCTCCAACCCCCTGCCATGGGCAGGGTCACCTCCTCCTCGACCAGGTTTCTCAGATCCCCATCCAGCCTGGCCCCAACAGAGACTGGGATACTGGATACAGGCCCTGCTTATCTAAGCTGTTACTGCTCACGTCATCCAGCCATGCAAAGTCGAGCTTAGCCTTCCTCCTGTGGTTGTGTCTCCTGGAACCAGATTTACAGAAAGATACAGTCTACTCACTTCTCATGTTTATGGCGATTACAGGAATGTTTTGCATAATAATTGAGAGAGGTTTCATAATACATACTCTTTCTGTACTTCGATTAAGAATGATATTCAAATTTTTTATCGCTGGGCTTTGAAGTAGTAATCAAGAAAAACAATTTGAAAAAAGCCGTGAGTTAATTAGTATAAGAAAGCATTCAGGAAATCAAAATTTCCCTGAGACCAAAGAATGAACATGTGTCAATTCACAATCAGTATACCATGAACTTGAAAGCTTTACAAGGACTGTGTGAAATGTCTAGAAACTATTGGGCATTTCTTAACTAGTTTTTAACAGAGGGACTGCAAAACTGAGAGGAGAGAGTTCAGAAAAAAAAATTTAAGGAAATAAGGATGTTTATTGTAATATCAAGTAGGAAGCCATACAGGATATTGTGCTGTACAAAGCCAGTTCATACAGAGAGTTCTCATAAAGAACTCACCTCCAGCTTTTTTGACACCTGTACTTTGGAATAGCTGAATTTCATGGCAGGACTTAAGACATTTTAATGCAAGCTCTGCTGCATTTTCATCATGATCGTGATTCTGACAAATCCACATAACCAAAGGACACAACTCTTGGTTGAATGTTTGCTGTCTTGAACTCTTGGAAGATCACAGAGGAGGCCATGGTGCTGGGCTTTGGCTGGAATTTCACACAGGCCCCATCATTTCCATGCTGAAGGGTATTCAAGGTTGGTCTTAGCTTCTCTCTGAAAGCAATTGCATATGTATCAGTGTGCTAAGCCAATTAAGTCCTATATTGTGGCCATGCCTTTTAAAGGTTTAATTATAGTTCTTAATTTAAAACCCAAATACTCAAACTTTGTGATCAAACTGCGACTTTAACAATTCAAACCTAACTATGCAGGCTGGAGCAGTGAATGAGACTCATGCCCAGAAAGTGGGTTAGTATGTCGTGTTTGCTGGAGGCTCGTGAGCTGCTCTGCTAGACACCAGCTGCTGCATAGGCAGGCAGCAAGAAACAGCCTGTCTTGGGAATAGAAATCACCCAAGTTATTTTGTAAAAGTTTCTAGTGTACACACTGAACCTGAAATACAATTAGGGAAACAATGGCTTATTTGTATGCCTCTTTGAAAATGCCTTCCTTTGTAATAATAATGAGGTAAAGCATGGGTTTATGTGAGCAAATCTTTATGAGATGAGCTTTTAGAAATGCAACAGCGATCTTATATTGTCGCTCCAGAAATAAGCATGAATCACTGAAGGGAGTAACTCTTAAGTGTGTTGCAATCCAATCCCTTTGTTTAATTCGGTGATTCTATAAGATGGTATATTACAGTTGCTATATATAAATATATATGCTAGACATAGGTTTTAGACATAATCATTAATAGTTACAGTTAACAGTGTCCATCAAACTGCAAAACAAGATAAGAAAATTATTGATATGGGTGCTGTGTGTCCTTTATGTGGAAAGAGCCACCACAAAGGTGTATTAATAGTTTTTAACTTGTCTGAAAATAAATTACTTGGAGATGCTGCATTCTTGTGGTGTATTGTAGGCATGCTATTCAAACCCCATTGGGCCAATGTGTTTTAATCTTTAATTTAAATATATATATATATATTTATGTATATATATATATATGTAATTTCTATTTAGCAAAACCCCCAGTTTTGCAATCATTAACTTTTCGAATAAGGTTCTGTTATGATGAGGGCTGGCTGGGAGCAAGGGGTCTGGCAGCTGGCTGGGCAGGGGTCACCACCCAGCTCAGCAAGGCAGGTCCACAGGTGACAGCCAGGTTCAGCCATATCATGGAGCAGGTCCCTGGGGGTGAGGCAGGTCCACAGTCAAGTCGGGTCAGGGATGGCAGTGGCTGCAGCCCAGCACAAGCTCCTGCTTTGCTCAGGGAGGGGTTGACAGGCCAGGGCTGAACTTCAGTGGGCACCTGGGACCCTGGGGCAAGGGTGGTGCTGAGGCCTGGGCTGCTCAAGGCTGTTAGTGCCGATTAGGTTATTAATGTATTAGCGCTGTGACACTTTCGATGGGTAACTGTGCCCACTAATCCATAAAGCACAGGTTATTTGATCCTCTGACTCAATATTAGCTAAGCAGAGTTAAAAATAATCTGCCAGCTAATTCAGCTTCTGTTTATTGGTGTTGGTATGGAGATCACAATGTGTCTGACCTGAGTAATGAAATCCTCTGAAATGGCTATATCCACTGAGGTTCTGATAAATGTGTTTGAGTTGAGCATGCGACACATTGTCCTTAAGATGCCATCTGTAATACTTCAGCTTCTGATTACTTGCTTTAACAAATAGATGTCCTTCACACTGAGAAAACACAGGCCTTAGAGAACTAAGGCTGTTCATAGCAGGCAGCTGAAGATCTGATTTGATCAGAAAAACAGCTGATAAAAGAAATACCTGCTAAGTCAGCACCTGATGTAGCGGCAAACATTTTGAGCTTTAATACCAGAAAAAGCTTTGTAGTTTTTTAGCTGAGTTATAGCTTGGCAAAGCTGCCTATGGAGCCTCCAGAACCGTCTTTGGAAGATCTCAGAGCAGGGTAAGAGAATTTTGGGTAAGGATGGTCTAGACTTGCAAAACCCTGCTTCAGATCAGGGGAAGGGATTCAACCACTGTGTAAGTCACCATTCAACCCTATATTGCAATCATTCATGGTCTTTTTATGTCCATATCTCCTTTTTCTGCCGTTGCCAAGTACTGGGGTTTTATTACAGATTTGAGAAAATCTGTTCACCCAGTTGGCAGGAGAACAAAGTGGGTTTGTTGCAGTTCCTCTGCCAGGAAGGGAAATTCTAACAACAATAAAGGTTACAGAAGGGGTATCAACCATTTTCTTCCAACTTATTTGGATTTTATCTATGGGGCCTAGGATTAATGTATAGATAAAATAATATTTTAGCTTTAGCAACCTCATCATCCTTTTTAATTAATTTTTCTGACAGTCTTCTTCACAGACATATTCCTGTTCATTCTTTTGTGTACTATGCACAGATGGTGTAATTTTTATTTCTTTTTAATGTCAGAACAATGGCTGGTGAACAAAAAAATGCAAAACTGACAGATTCTCTGCAGTTTGCATTGTTTCCTTTCTCTCTAAATGTCTGTTTTGTTAAACACATATTTTGTGTGTACCTTCAGGTACTGCTATAGCATCACTTGGTCACAAGAGGGAACTCGCATGTCAGTCTGTGAGATTTATTTTTATATTAGAACTTGGAGGATTCTGCAGACTTATAAAGAGATACTAGGATATGCATGTGTGCCAGGGGTGTAAGTGTGCATATATAAATTTATATTTACTTATATACCCCTGCCTTTTAGTTACCAAAGAGGGGAAACCACTCATAGAAATAAGGAACAATAATCCTGGCAGGCATGGCAGTGGAAAAGAGCCTTAGAATGGCCCAAAAATAGCTGTTTTATGCTCACGGGTATATATTTACACTCACAGATATATGCTCATGGGTTGTGGCTTGTCTCTGTTCCCACTCTGCAGTTTTGTAAATCTCAAAACCAATACTAATGATACCAGGATGTGCATGGAGCAGAACATGCTCCCTCCATCAGAGCCTGACCAGTAGGGATTATTCTCACCAAAACTTTTGAGCAGCCCTTTATTTGAACTGTCTGCCCTCCTCCTCTTCAGAGAGTCCTTTGCTAGCCAAAACTTGACAGTACTTGGGATCTGTTCCAGAATTTATGGTATTTAATGTACATGAATATAATTTGATTGTTAAATGCATTTGCAAAAGGAGAAGACTAAAATACTAATTAATTTCTGATTTCTGCTAGATGCCAGTGGCAACATCATGGATTGTATCCAATCTTCCCAAGGTTCATATTTCTAAAATAAATAAAGTTGTAAATCCAGAGCTTTCTAACCTGACAACTAATGTTGTCCTCAGAACTTGGTGTCCACATCTTCCTACACTGATGTTCCCACTGGTCAAGCAATTGCCCAGTAATCCTGCTATTGTACTTGCAGTTTCTCCAAAAAAGCACATGTTCAATGTCCCTAATAAACTGAGCACAGTATGGGAACTTTTCTTTGAAACCTTGTTGCTGTTTCTATCCAGCTCCTAGAGAAGACAGCCCATGCACAGCTTGCAGTTGAGGATCTGGGTTTGTTGATATCTGAGTTGTAGATGCTCAGGGTGGTAGGTTTCCTGGGAATAGGAGTCACCTTCCTCTGCGAACGTAGACTACCTTGTCTCACCCCCGGGGAGTGTCTGGTCCCTCACACATATTTGTTAAGCACTGCTGTCAGATTGTAGTGGCCCTTTGGCTTATCCCATGGCAGTGAAGCGCTGCAGTCCCACTGGAGCAGGGGATACATCATCAGGTGACGCTTGCAGCACTCAGTCCTGCTTGGTTTGTCTTTCAGGTGTATTGTGCCCTTTCTGCACATTTTCCATTTTGTCCTCTGATTGCGTGAGTTCCTTATCTCCCTTCAAGTATTATTTCTGTGCAAGTGCTGCCGTTCAGCTACAACCTCGTGGAGAGCATCCCCACCGTGCCTGGTGACACTGCTGCAGATGCAGGGGATGTTGCAGGGGATGTTGCAGGGGATGTTGGGCTGCACGTCACTGATGTGTTGCAATGGATTTGGGGCCCTTTGAGAAATGAGGTGTCCTGCACCAAAGGGTGATTCCTAGAAGAACTATTACATATTTTGTTTGGGATCTGGGAGATGTTTGGATTCAAGAAGCCCAGAGTTGATTCTGTTAAACCGATTCTTGTTTATGCAATGAAAGCCACTAAGGATAAAAGTCAGCTTTCCTAACCTGAACTTGCTTACTGAACTATGAATCACAGTTGATACCTGTCAGTTTTGATAGATAATGCAGCTCCTGGTCCCGAAACTTCTAAGAGAAGATGATGCATAACTAATCATTATCTATAATCTTTACATCTGATTTATTGAACGGTCTAATTATTTATTTAACTGCACCACACCTGCATACCATTATCCTGTTTGTTTGACTTTGTGGCATAACAAAGTTTGCACAATCTAATTTTGAAAATCTTGAAAGGCTGGGGTTAGTCCAGGAAAACTATCCATTATAAGGTTAGACCTCAAGCCAGGTGTAACAGCCAAGAACATGTCTCATGCTGTTAGAACTTACCACATCCTTTAGCCTGGAGAGGAGGAGGCTCGGGGTGACCTTATCACTCTCTACAACTGCTGAAAGGATGGTGTAGCCAGGTGGGGGTCAGCCTCTCTTCCCAGGCAACCAGCCGATGAAACAACATAGTCTTAAGTTGCCTCAGGGGAGGCTTAGGTTGGACATTAGGAAGAATTTTTTCCCAGAAAGTGTGATTAGACATTGGAAGGGGCTGCCCAGGGAGGCAGTGGAGTCACCGTCCCTGGAGGTGTTTAAGGGAAGACTGAACGTGGCACTCTCAGTGCCATGGTCCGGTGACATGGTGGTGTCCGGTCATAGGTTGGACTCAATGATTTCGGAGGTCTTTTCCAACCTAACTGATTCTGTGATTCCATGTGTGGTACCACAGCCTGGATATGGGCACAGACGCACTGCTAGAAAAGGGAAGAAAGACCTTCTCAAGGATATATCTTTTAACTGCTATATTTTGGTGTGCTGCTGATTCTGGAGTTGGTTTGTGTCTTGGTATACTTTTAGATGCCCTTTACTGGTGTGTCTTTTTGTAATATATACAGCCAAATTAGAGGCCTGGATGGTCCTCCTTGGAAAAGAGTATGTGTTATTCTTGAAGGAGTCTGGGCTCTAGCTAATCTAATCCTTGTGGATTAATCTGCAATAACTGGTTTTCCAGTTTGATCAGGAATTTTGGTAGGGATGACTGCAAATTTGTAGTGAGCAAATTGTGAAGTATAACCAAAGCACAACAGTAACTGAGCTTCATTTCAAAATGGAGCCAGAGGAGTGCCAGCTGTAGAACCACGTGACAGGTTAGCTTGATTCCAAGAAACTTGCAGGAAAAATTGAATGGGAACAAAAAGCATGTAGTCTTCATTATTAATTCTCCTAAGGTTTTCTCAGAACACCTCATTGAAAAACAGGAGTTTTTCCTTAGTTTTCAGTTGCTTAAAATGAACATAATTTCTGAAAGTTTTCCAGTCAGAATATTGTTTTCCAGTAAGAATGGATAGGTGTTGCTTGAAAATAGTTTTATTTTGAGACAGACATTTAGAATGGAAAGGTTCATCATATTGTTTACTATTATGTTTACTGTGTCAGACAAGACTTCTAAGGAATGATAATTCAGCCAGGTTTCCTTTCCTTACTGATAAATCTGAATGGATAAAACTTGGTGCCACAAGTACTTACCTGGGTGTTGATCGAAAAGATACTTTTAGTGAATGTGCTTGGAGTTGGCCTTTGTGAGCAGAAAAACTGACAACTTGTCCAAGTATAATTTAATGATATGTCTAATCTAATTTCAAAATACACTTACTTAACTGAAGGCGCTCAGTGCAGGTGCAGTCTCATTCTTCTTTGCTCTCTCCCTCCTGTGTGAAGAGTCAGATGGAAAATGAATGATTATTTTTAGGTAGGACAGTTTTTTTCCATCCCGCACAGTCACATTTCCTGCATACAAAACTGTTTAGGTACAGCCACCTTGTTCCAAAGTCCCAGGCATTCTCTAGTCATCCCATCACCTCCTGGGGTCAGTAGTAGCAAAGGTGTCATTGCTGGTCGCTATCTTCTAATCACTGCTTCCCTTGAGAGTTTTTGGAGCTTCTGTTTTGATATTATAGTCTGCCTAGTTGCTAATAACTTCAGTTACTTTGTTTATAGCAGGAATTCTGTCTGTATTTTGACTGAGTACATTCTAAATTATTTCATAAGGTATTTGTGTTCCAGAGCATGACCATTGCTAGGACATGTCATATGATAAATATTTCTAGTATCAAACCAGTACCAGACTAGGCTTCTGTATGTCTCCACTGGCTACTCCCTGATGCATCTCTCATCTGTACACCCAGATAGATGTTTTCCTCATTAATTTTGTAGTAGTCCTTCTTCCTTTTGTTAAATAAGTATAAAATAGGAGCAATATAGCATTCTCTGTTCATTTTTGTCGCTGGTATTGCCTTGCTGTCGGGAGTCGTGGGGTTGGCAGCAGAGCATTCCTGCACCTCTTGCTTCTGCTTCACCCACACTGCTCCACTTCCCTCATGGTTTCTCTTCATGCAAGGAGAATTCTCAGAGCCTGGGAAACTCTGGATCCCTATAATCAGTTTGTTCCAGTGCCCAAGCTTTTTCTACCTACTGGACCTCTGTAGGAGGTAATTAGCAAGGAACAAGGTTTTCAGTTTTTGTTTTGTTGTTTTCATTGGGATGTTCTGGCCTTTCAGTCTGTCCTAGGGTTTGACACAGCTAAGCTGGGGCAGAGTGGCAAGAACAGTTCCAACAGCAGCATTGAATGGCAGCTCCCACTTAACCCAAGAAGTCTGTTTGATTCATCCCTGGAGGTGTTCAGGGCCAGGTTGGACAGGGACTTGAGCAACTTGGACTCATGGAAGGTGTCCCTGCCCGTGGCAGGGGGTTGGAACGAGATGAGCTCTAGGTCCCCACCAACCCAAACAGTTCTATGATTCTCTGATCCTTGCCACTCCTTTCTTTTTCTCATCTCTGTGCTCTGTGTTAATGAGGGCATTATATTGAAATATGCAGAATATGTGCTATACTCAGACCTTTTCTTAATTCCACAAAGATCAGTAAGGGGCTTATTGGAATGGTGAAAGCTGAATTAAATTCTCCTGCACATCTTGCCCTCAGTGTCACAGTGTATGCAAGGAGCAGGGAGACTGTGCTTTGAAACTCTTAAATTTCTCTTCCCTGTTCCTCAAAACTGTTGTACAACTTTTGCTGCCTCAGTCAGCCATCAGTGAAGAATTCATTGGGCCCTAAATGCCTGTTCTCTTAAACCCTTGTGAGATGTGCTAAAGCAAATGGTCTTTAGAGTGTTTGCTTGTGAGTAGGTAACAATTAAATGCATGTTTGCAGTTTTCCTTCTCTTTGAATGCCACAGCCTCTATTTCTAAGTGCACTATATTGCTGAAAATCCCTTGTGGTCATCAGGATCTTTGGTCTTCATGCTTTCCTTTCTATTCCATTTTACTTAATTGCGTGATGTCAGGCATATGGAAGTATGGCAAAATGAGAGTGAGAAACTTTGTGCCACTGTGGAACAATCTTATATCTCAATGGCTGATTTATATCCTGCCTGAAGTCAATGTCAGACAGAATATGTCTCTTCTCTCCCACAGGCTGCTTGCAAAGTCAGAACTAGGCTGATCATTATCTTCATCTCTTAAGTCATGATTTCCCTCTTCTTTTGCTCTTTTACAATTCCAGTTTGTGGGGAGTCAGGGGGAACTCCCCTCACTCCTGGGCTTTTTGTTGACTTATTGGGAAATATTTATTTAGTCTGAAAGTTACCAAATTAAAAATTAGCAATATGAACACAATGAAAAAATCAAGGGCATCTGTTTGCTTCTGAAGTCTCTTGATGGTGCTGTTTCTGACATGAGTAAAAAGAATTATCACTGGTATTATAGATGGAAAATTATCTTTAAGGTAGTTTTGTACTTTTTGATATTTTTTCTAGATTATAACCTGATATAAGTTTTAAGATTGTAGCATGTGTTAATTCACTACTAGATTTAAGATAGCGGAAGCAATTCAGACACATGGTTCATTCATAATAAGCATCTTTGCTTTTTTGTATGTGATTCATGGCATTGTGTTACTGAAGATTTTTGCCTTTGCTTTCGAGCTCTTTCAGTCCCTTGTTGCCTGAGCTTTAACCCACCCTGTATCCCAATAGGAAGAAGGCAGCATTTATCTTGTAGCTCGTAACAGTGGTGTGAAAATTCAGGATTATTTACAGAGGTTCATGAGAGATGACAAAAGATTTACTCTTTGAACATGTGCAACTCGTGCTATGGAGTGTGTCCATGAAGATGCTGTCATTTATAGATCACCATGGTTGCTTCCATGAGAGATGCACATAGAGGTCCTGAAAAATCCTTAGTTCTGACTTTTGGAGATTTTTCACTTGATTGAATCAAAAGTGGGAGACCAATAGAGAAGATGGGAAGGGAGCTGAAACCACTTATGGGCAGGTAGAAGCTTATCTGGGACTGGGAACTGTAGTTCCTTTGGCTTTAGTCTTCCTGGTAGCACCACCTGATATCATTAATATGATATAATTTATGTGATATTATTGAGTCTTGGCAATGTTAAACCCTGGTATGTGTTGAGCTTTACAAGCAAGCACTACCAGTCTTCAGACAATTGTAAAGTGCAGAAGTTTTTGAAGAAATAGGTTCTCCATCTTAACAAACGCATTTCCTTACTTTTCTGTAAAACTGGAAGAGTGAGTCTTGTCCACATGCCTCAGGAGGGTGTTGTGAGGATAACCCAGATAAGATCAGCTTTCTTTTACAAGTACGCAAGGCTGCTTCTATATACCAAGTGTGATTTATGGCTGGGAAACATTTGAACAGCCTGTGCCTCTTGTTCCCATAGCATGGCATATACCTGGCTTGTTCTTACAGGGGTGCAAGAAGTTAAGGGAAAAACAACAACACGCCAGATGCACTGGGGCAGTTCTAGTGCCTCCAAAAATATCTTCAAAACGAGTTTTCATTTATTTGTCATTAGAGACAGATTCTTATTAGACCATTGGCACTGCTTACGGCTTGTCCTGCAGCAGGTCATGAAGTCAGGTAAAATCAGGGATAACAGATTGGAGCACAAGAGCTTTGGCTCTGCTGCTGAACTTCTGCCCTGGTAAGTGTTCTAGCAGAGACTCTAGCACATAAAGCTGTCCTAGCCAGGTGTCTGAAGACAGCACTACAAGTTTCGCAATATCCATGCTGCTACGTGGATGCCTGAACTAAGATAATTCTGCTGTGGAACTGCAGAATTTGTGAATGGGTTTCTGGCTTACTGTTGAAAGCAACAAAACCCTTCAAAGAGTCGTGTACTGGCTGCTGTAGCAGGATTGGGAGAATTCCTCTTTGCTGAAGAGCAAAGTAGCTTCTCAGGTGCCTTTGGGTCACTCATACAATTTTGCATTACTTCATGCTAATGAGGAAAATACTATAGTTGTGGTGGTACGTGATATGGAACCGGTCTGTGTATGTCCAACACTGAACTCTCCTGAACAGGCATTCCTGAAGAAAGAGGTGCTTTGTACACAGATAATGGTGTTACTTTCCAGTTTGCAGAAAGTAGTCACTCCTACCCTGCATCCTCAGTTACCAAGGGTTTCTGTCTCTGAAATCATAAAGCAAATAGTGTCCAAGTTTCTTGTATCTGATGTGAGGTGTAGAAGCAAGATAGGTGTGGAACTGTGCATACTTGTAAGCAAGTACGCACCCTGCCATGGGCTTCTGGACAGGTTTGAATGGCTGGAAGAAGGGCTCTTTCCCAAAGCCACTGTTGATTATCAATTCATAATTGTCAATCTATTCCACGATATCATTGACTTGTGCAGACAAGTTATCTTGCGTACGGAATGTCTGACCTTCTTCACCTCCCCTGTCCTCCCTGCCCTAGGCCACATCCTCTCTATCAGAGCGTGATATGACACATCCCGCTAGAGAGCTGCAAGAGAAAGATAATTGAGATAACAGAATAAGGTACTTGTTCCGGTAATTAAGTAACTCAATGGATTCGCTGCCTTTTGTTTCATCTGACAATTTTTCAATCCTATTGAGAGCCAAACACCAGAGAGAGAAGAGGCCCATGAGCATCCCCTGGATCCCACGTCCGCTCAGGGGCCAGCCCAGGGTGGGCTGAAGGGATGTTCTGGCCTGCCAAGAGACATCCAGCCCTTCCCACAGCCTGCCCTGGGGCTTGCAAAGCCTTGCAGGGCATAGGAGTTCCACAGAGACTCCTATGGGGAGGCAGAGGGTGAAAATATTTGAGGATGGAGGAGTTCCCCATTCCTGGACTCGAGCTCACGGGAGCTTGGGGAGGTCACTGGTGCAAGCAAACACTTTGCATCAGCTCACAGGGGTTCAGTGACAGTCGGCAATGGAGCTCTTATTTCAGGTTGCACAATCCTGCGCTCAATAGTTTAAGCACACAGTGATCATTTCTCTCATACAGATGCAATCTGAGGCATCAGATAATAGATATTTTGCACATGTATCTTCTGCAGTTTATAAGTTGGGGGTTTTTTTCAAGTTCTGTGCAAGAGTTTCATATTATTGTCTCTTGACTGGAAGTTGACTGACTATATTCCACTCTTGCCAGCTTATGTTGGACAAAGCTGAATTTATGATGTATCTTTTGTTTGTGTCACAATTTCACCATTGCTATATTTCATAAATTTAATGAAGTAATTTTGGGAATAAAAAGTATTAGACAAAGAATTTTATTTTTTCTTGCTCTCTGCAGTCCTATGACCTGGGAAGTCTTGTTCATCTATAAAAATGAATCAACTTCTTTCAGATTTTTCTCTTGCTACATAATATGTCTAGACACAGTGCTGGTGAGCTGCACACACAAAGCAAGACATCATGGGAAGACTGAAATAGCTTGGATTTGCTTTTGGAAAATATCAACAAGACTGAATATCAATTTTGTAGAGATGATACTTAGAATTTTGAGATCTGGCATCGTAGATTCAATAAGATAGATGTATGTTAATGAACCTTTTTCTTCTGCTTTGGGCCAGGAGCATACGTAAGCATTCTACTGATTCATCAGAAATGTGGATGATTTTTCTTTCCACTAGAATGCAAAAAACCAAATGGTTGTTTAGGAGAGAGAGCTGTCTGAGCTGAATGGTATAGAAAGTGTAGGAAGATATGAAAATGTGAGAAAGATGAAATAGTTGTTTTATTTCTTGGTTTCATCTTTGTAGGTGTTACCAGAGAATAGTCTTTTCTGTTGTAATATTTATTATTTCCTTATCATATTTTAAACAGGTGACAGAAACACATGAGAAAATGCTTCTGATATGTTACATAAGTTTAACTCCTTTTATATAGTTGTATCAGATGCATTTTCTGTAACCCAGTTCTGTCTTTTCCCCAAGCCCATACAAATGGGAAACTTAAGAACAACAGCTTAGTTGAGCATTTCCATCATGCTTTTGATCCCAGAAACATGTCCAACCCATCAATGAAATAAAGAAAGGAAATTATATGCTTTGTGTCTCTTTCTTGAGGTCTGAAAAATCCACCCCACTCCATTGGAGGTGATGAAGATATGAGACCTTGGAGATATTTAAGATACTTTGTCTCAAAGGCCATGTTACAATGCTTTTGTTCCTCTCTGAGCTGCAACAGAGATGAAATCTGACCTCTCACCTGTTTGGGATTTTCCCTACCATGAAGAGATCTAAGATGCTGGTAAGGCTGGAATAGGTGCCTGAGATAAGCATCTCCCCTTACACATTGCTTGGTTTCTTTTTCCGGCAAAGCTCCATTTTTGACTCTTCTGTTGAGCTGAGTGGAGAAGTGATAGAGAAGCATTTCTGAGCTCATGGCACTATAGAAAACAGTCAGCATTAAAATACATCCTGAGAAAAAAACAGTTGTCCACAACACATTTCAGATGCACAGCCCCATTAAGACCTTGTAATTAACACTGGGTTTGGTCTTGTTTTTGTAAATTAAGAGGTTCATGAGTTGCCTACTACTGCATATTTAGAAGAAAAAAAGTGGCTGTAGGCAGGAAAACCTGCAGCCTTGCAAGAAAGAAGCTAAGTGACTTGTTCGTGATGTGTAGATATTGTCAAAAAATAAGTGATGCAGAAAGAAAACACAGATTTTTTGTTTCCGTCTCAAGTCCAGAAGTATTTCTTGTGCTATACAGTAGGCAGAGTGTGAATTTTGCTGGAGCATCTCATATTAGTGAAATTGTTGGACTGGAGCTTTGCAAAAGCATTTTGACACCTACTGGTATGATAACAGGATGTTCAAACCTTCCACCAAGTACAGAACATAAAATGAAGACTCAAATACTTTTCGTGCTCAGGTAAATTATAATTTTCTTGGTTTATTAATGGTTATTTCTACCTTTTATATTCCAGGTGGACAATAAATACAATAAATAACTCTTCTGTTGCCTGTTCTTTTCAAAGACTTTTGAGTTTTAAAAATCTTTAAAAAAAAAAAAAAACATTATGCATTGAATTTATTAATTTCTTGATAGGTTGTCAGGATTGCTTTCAGAAATTCCTTCACGTTTCCCTTGGTCTTGTACTGGCATTGATCTCCATGTGCCAGTCTCTGTGAAAGAAAGAACAAAGATTGGGTTAGCAAAGATTTTATAACAAAATAAAGAATTTAGATGAATCAGTGAAAATATACAATATTTGGAGCTACATGAGGATTTCAAAAACATTTCCTAGGGAATCCTTCATTGAGCAGTGAGTGTAAGAGTGGCTTTTCATGGTGACTAAGAAGGTGGCAGGTGGATTGTCACATAATTCTGTATATTCAGTTCATATACTCAGTTATAGCTGAAGTCATTTAAACTAGGCTGTTTCAACCCAGAAAACAGTGCAGATACCATGAGGAGCTGGGTAAGACTGGGGCAAGGGGTCTGCTCAGTGTCCCAAGGCCACCCTAACTATTCCTCCTTGCAAGTCTGAAGGCAGCTTAAACGACTTGGAGACGCTGCATTGTCAGCATCTTCTGTGTCTCGAATCACACCAGAGCTTTGCTCAGCAAGTAAATAAAGGATGTTTCACTGCCTCAGAAAAGGCACCTGAGGGAGGACCCACGAGCCCTCCTGAGCGTCATCACGAGTTGGAAGATGCTGCAGGTCACAGCAGCGTTTCACGGCCAAGAATCAGTGAAGGAACTGCTGCTTTGGTAGAATTAAAGCTGCAGAGAAGGATGCTCTGCCCACCTGGCTCCAGCCATGCAACTCCTGCACATCTGTTCCCCAGTGTTAGATCATTATTATTAGTGTCAAAACACATTTGGAGAAAGGAGACTAGAAAAGCAATTTAAATAAAGCTCCTTTCCCAGAGATCTATGTTCAAAGGGTTTGGAGAAGAGAAAGGGCACAGTGCGGCAGAGCCCATCTCCCTTCTTCCTCTGCCAACTTAAAAAGCTTTTCACTGCCTCATGCATGTTGCAGTTTTATCTGGCTCCTGTACAATATGAGTATTTAAAACACATCTGAAATTAATGAAACGCTTATCTACAAATGTTTAAATTATAAAAAAAATCCTTTGTTTTGTAACAGATAGAAAAAGATCTGTAGAAAAGTAAGAAAGTCTTACTTTACAGAAGTTTCTATCCAGTAGAGCCTGGAAGGTCCAGTAAAGCCTTATAATTACTGGATTGGAAGATTCGTTGTTTTCCATCAGGTGTTTGGTTCCATTCACAAAGCATGCCAGTTCGTGGCCACGCTGTTCAACAAAGAAGGCATTAGAAAAACCTAGAATGCATTTTGTGTTTATCCACAGAAAGAAGAAATTTGTATTCCTAAGTGTGGCAGCATGTCACAGTCAAATGCAATGTATTTTGCCAAATACTGAAAACTGGTAAAAGAACTTTGGGGGGACTGTAAAACACTGAATTCTCATGTATGCCATAAGAAACACCTGTCCCATCTCTCAGAAAACCTCAAACTGCAAAAGTTACCTCTTTGAAGCATAGTTTCAGCTAGTACTGGGGCTTCACCACATCTGAGGAGGCTTAAAAAAAGTGAAAGAGTGCTGGATACACCTAGAGCTAAGTCTGAGGCCTGACATCTCTAGCTCAGGCTCACTTAGTATTTAGGCACCCAGTCATAAAACAAAGTCTTGCAGAGATTTTCAAAGCAAGGCCTGTGTCTCTTGATAAGCAAGTCAAGCCCACAGAGGACTTTTGCCCAAATCTAGACTTGGTGCTGATTGCTCTGTAGTGGGAGGGCTTCTGCTTTCCTCCCCACCACTATACATCAAGCTCAGTTTTGCTGCTATTGGTGTATTAAAATCTTCCTTATAACTGAAAGAAAAAGTTACATGAGGAGCAAAGTGAACAAACTTAAACTCAGTTAATACCAAACTTCTTTAACATCTACAATAGCTTAAAAAGAAGTATACTTACCTCAGGGATGGGGAGACATGAACATGACTGAAAACAAAAAGAGTGAGTGTTAAAATCCAGCATTCAATGTACAAGTACAGATTTGTTTAGTCTCATTATATTCTCAAAAGCCATGTACTCACACTGACAGCTGCCTGCCTACATGGGCAACTCACAGAACTATTGTCCTGGAAGAAGAGCAATTGAGAAATCAGTATTTATTATCATCTCTTGCAGAAGCATGCATTTTTTCAGAATTAAGGTGCTAAACAGCCACTTACAAGCAGGTGCTCTGTATAGCGGATAATTTCCCGGACCCCGCAGTACTCTGCTTGCACAGAGAGCAGCAGACAAGAGAAGAGTATGTGTGACAGCATGCTGGCATTCATGTCAACTCAGTCTGATGGGTGACGGAAGAACAGGAGGACACTCCTTTTAATTGAGTCTTCACAAAATTCCCGTTCTAATATGGAAAAACCCAATTATAAACTGATACCAGGTGCCCACTATTTTTTCCCATAGCTTGGACAGCATTTTAAAGAATTCAAATGTGGAATTGAGTCACCTACTTCAGTGACTTTAGTACTGTGGAAATTCACAAATGCTCCTCAGAAGAGATTAATTTGAACATTATGATATCACACCCCAGCAGGAAACAATGGTTAAAAATCTACGAATGCTTTTTTTTTTT
>VZTE01000050.1:373814-476425 GCA_013397775.1 Eulacestoma nigropectus
CCCAGAAGGAAAAAATGGTAAAAATTCTAGGATTGTTTTTTTTTTTTTTCAGATGTGGGGTTTGCCTCCTGTACTTATGTAAATTATAGTTACATGAAAGCAAAGAGACGATAATGTTTCAGCATTGCCAAAGTTCCTGAGAAAGCAAACTGATGTGCTGCAGGGTGGCTTCCCCCCAGAGTCAGAGCAGGACCTTGCTCAAAGAAAGCTGGTGACACTGCCGAGGTCTGTAGAGCAGACAGATGGATGAAGTTGTGGAGCAGTGTCTGGACAAGTTGTCACACTGAATTACAGCTGCTGCATCCAGAGAGCAATCCCATAGTCCTTGACCGTGATCCCACCTCTGTGGAGTCCACATGCACCAGTGTGCAGCTGAGCATGGGGCCCTCAGAGTGCAAACAGGGTTGCATCCTACCCATTGCCTTTTGACCAGAAAGGACTGGATGCAAAAGTAGTCCTAGGTCACCCAATTGGTATTGACTTGGCAATTCTCTCAGGTGGCCTCTCCAAATAAGGCTGGATATTGGTGAGAGCCCTCCCTGGCCACAGAAGTTTCCTTTTTGCAAGTTGCACACCTTGGTGGAGCAAGTGGTAGCCCTTCAGATTTCTTTTAAATCCCCAGGGTTGACTTCTATGCTTCCCTTCTGTTTGCCGTAAGTACCATTATGCCTTAAAGGTCTTCTCCAAAAGCTTGAGACTTCTTCTGGTCACTCTGGCTGAAGGATAACTGTGATTCCTCTGGAAACTGTCCTGGAAAGAGAAAACACTGAGCTGCAATCAGCTGTTTTTTCTCTGGCATTTGCCAACCAGCAATGGGTTCACCTGGCTGAGTGTGGCTCTGCTGCCAGCAATGGGAGCAGAGGAGGACCTGCCTGCTGCTCCTACCCCTGCCTCCCTGCCTGCACACCAGCATCACCTCTGGGCTGGGCTGGATGCTTCCTGCCTTTTTGCTGAAATTTGTCCTTAGGTGATTCAGTGTGGAAAGTGTACAGAGCCCGTTAGGCAGGTACAGCTTGCACACAGGCCCCAGGGAGCACCTAGAGAAAGCTAGAGACCCTCCCTTGGCAACCTAGAGCAGGCTGTGTTATGATGCACAAATACACTGTGGGGATGGCTGGCATCCATGAGCCAAGCAGTGGCATCTTTCAAGGCACCAGTTAGAGAAGGAATAAAGTCATTGATTTCTGACTGAGAGCCTGTGATTCCCTGAAAAGCAATAAAGAGACTTCTGTTAAGGTACATCACCTTCGAGGAAACTGCTCTTTGCCCAAGCAAAGCAGTGGGCATGCTGCTCTCTGTTCAGCCAGTAAAGCTCCAATTAGTTTAAAGCATGAATCCCTGAGGGAAATAGATTCTGTGTAACATTTATCAGGCACTTGGTTTCTCAGATTGTTAAAAAAATGATTTTATGTTCTTTAAAGGAAAGCATTCAAAAGCGTCTTTGATTTAGCCAAGGTTGTGAGAGGAAAATGATAACAAGTCATGGAAGAGAGAGGCAAGGGTCTCTTTGTGACAACAAGGAAGTTCTACTTTGCTTTTAAGGCAAATGTGTTCATTAGAAAGCCCATTTTTCCCAGCAACTGCTACGCTGTCTTTGCAAGGATTTTACAAAATCTGATGTACTTAGCAGGGTCTCTCAGGCCTTGTCACCTAAAGAATGACATCTCAGTGCAGCTGCCATGCTCTGTAAATGAAAGCAGTGTTGGCATAAATTGTATGCAAGATACTTAATTAGGACCTTTCCATACACGAGATGTAATTACAGACACTAGGCAGTGAGCATATCAGATAACTTCTTCTCAGGCCTATAGCCCAAAAGGCAAGGTCTGTATATTTGTTGCTAATTGCAAATCAGAATGGCAGAGCTTCCAGAGCTGCTTCCGAGCTGCACCCAAGCCCACGGTTCCTCCTTGCCCATGGTCACTCTCTGCCAGCAGTGCCAGCACTATTTCAACTTCTTTGCATTTCTGTTTGATCGCTTCGTGAGATCTGTCTCATGCTGTTGTTGCTCCAGGCTAAATGAGTCGTCAGAGAAGCTGCATTCAATTTACAGTGATAGAAAAATCACCAGAAATCAAACTGGCAGTGAAAGATATTTCCATGTATTGGTTAGAGCTGAGGTGGATGAGACGCAGGAGCGAGTGGCACCAGTTGCAGCTTCTCTTTAGAGAGTTTAGGTTCTTTTCTGGCATTTGGAGGCTGATCCAAGGCTGTAGAAATTAATATTTGATGCCATCCCAGCAGAAAGACTTAACTTTTAAATAAAATCTTCAAACATTTAGCTTTGATAATTTAAAAATCTTCATTATGATGACAAGCTACAGCAACATATTTTCACAAATAGGTTGTCATTTGTCAGTTAATTTTCTATCCTCATGTCTAGGTAGCTGATCGTCCACTCTTCTTCCTTAATCTCTCTTTCAGCAACACAGACCAAAATGTGGAGAGGAAATAGAGGTTTTGCATCCATTGCTCAAAAAAATGAAATAAAGATCACCAGCCTTAAAGGTACTGGGAACAGTAGCCCATAGAAACATCCCCTATGTTGCCACGGGGACACCTGAGCGGAGAAGCTCACTGTGGTCAGCCTGGGGCAGAGCCATACAGCAGCAGATGGCATATCCCCATGTCCTACCACTTCCCTACCTGCTGAGGGGTGCAGTGGAGGAGCAGAGTTAGGAGAGGGTAGAGAGCTCCATCGCCACGGGGACTGCCAGCACCAGGGCAGCCCATCATCTTTCAAGTGATGGGATATTAAGATTCCAACCCAGAACAGATTATTTGGAAAAGGTGAATATACAAAACTCTACAATGTATTTCTGTGGTCTCTTACAGGCAGTTTGTTCTGGCTCCTTTGGAGACTCCAATGTCCTGCACATTTTTGGTTTATGTGTAAATACTTGGGATATATATTTTCTTTTATTGCCTTTACTTTGATGCTAGGTTGAATGACCAAAAATGCTGCACAAAACATCAAATTTCCAGACCAATATTTTAACCTGGTTTGCATAAACCTCCAGATCTTCTGAGTTCTCACGAGAGAATTTGCATCCCAGTGTAGAGTTTCTAAGAATCTCTATATATTTTGGGTTTTCTAATGTAGAAAAAACCAATTCCCTGCAGAGGAAAAACACCCAGATAACAAACCAGCTTGTTTTACGTTTGCTGTGTGCACTGATCAAGATAGAAGAGATGCAAAGACCGGAAATGAAGAGATGCTATCCATAGTTTCATTTTCCAGAGATAAAGTGGCTTGGAGTATTTTTTTCCCTTTCTCTTAGATAAAGATGACATATGCTAATGTGGAAATAAAGGAAAATAGGAGCATTCTAATCCCTTTGTGAAAGGGTAAACCATAGCATAGTAATATCAAGATTGCTTATAACAGAAAGGCATCAAATCCTGATGAACTCAGGGAACATTTCAGATTCAATCCAATCCAAGAGGGTAGTGGCACCCCCTGAGAGCCACATGCTGTGCTCTGCCCTAGCAGATGGACCACAGGATGTCCTCAGGACTCACATTAGCTTCTGTAGGTAATGGAGCTCTCATTACTTTCAGAAGAGTTTTAATTAATTTGAAAACATTTAAGCTTATTAACAAACACTAGTGGCACTCAGGAGCTGTGAGAGAGGAGAGCACGAGAGAGACTTTCAGAGCTGCAAGTCCTCCTTGTTTCACGCAATAGTAGAGTCACCAGAGCTGTCTTGGGTTGATCCAAGCTTTCCATGTTGCAATGATACTTAGCAAGAGCCGAGGCATCTAAAAGACGAAAGCCTTGACAGCAACACGCCAGCCATGCTGTGTGTCGTGCATACTGAAAATGCTTCCCACAACCAACCATCTCTTCAGCAGGCAGAAAGCAGCAGGAATTGAACACAAAGGTCACCAGCTCTCTTGTATTTTAAGACTTTTCCTAATTCTTCTTCCAGTGTCTTCTTTTGTGGCCTGACCGCTTTCATACCAGGAAAGAGAAACATTGAGCGCTCTCACAGCAGAAGTCCACTCACCCTTCCTTGCTTGTCCCACTGTGTGATGACCCTGTGTCCTGGATTTCCCACTCAGCATGGCATGCAGAGGGAGGCTGAACGTGCAGGACAGACATACAGCACAAGGCATTCACTCCATGGCTGTGTTAGAGCTCTTCCCCAGCCAGCCCCACATCGCAGCTCGCTTTTCGTGCTGGAAGTGTTGAAAACCCACCTTCAGGCTGCTTGATGGAAACACAGCAATCGTAATTTAACAACAAAGTAGGCACGGATATTGGTTCCCACCTAGTTGCATAAGTAAGAATAACCTGGCCCTTATCCATGAGAATTGGCAGGATTTTCTATGCCATATTTTTCTATGCTGTGTGTGAAGTAGGCTACGTTATTGCTAAAATGTTTTGAAACATGGGAGAATAGAGCAGTCCATGAAGATGAGCTAAGTCCTGGTACTTTCACAGAGGTGAGGCCATGTAGGTGCCAGTTTGATGCAGCAGGTGGTGGTGGCAGGGCAGTCTCAGCGTGTTCTTTCCCACTTGCAAGGTTCTGGTTTCTCCAAATCTTTCTCCTTGTGACCCAAGGTTATCCATTGCTTTCTCCATCACTCAAACAGGACCTTTGTATTCTCTTCAGAGACTGAGTGTTGTATAGCCCAGTAGCCTTAGAATTTGACCCTTACTAAGCAAGGATTTCTTGATGTATCCAGCACTTTATCTCTTAAAGTGGAACTGCATATGGGACCTCTGAGACCCCCTTAAAAAAATACACTTCTGCTGCACGAGTGGCTCCTAACAGGTTGGTTGTTCCACTTGTGTCTGATTCTGGAGCCGTCACAGGATCTACAGTTTAGGAAAACTGCCTTGAAAATCAGTGTAACTACTTAACTGTCCCGTCACCTCTTGGCTTCGTTCCTTTTGGAGCCTGTCTCTGGAAAGATACTCTATATACTGCTTATCTAAGGTGGCAGTGATCAGTCTGTGCATTACTGAACGAGTATATATAGGAAGAAGATGGCTTTAGAGAGAGGAAGCTGTTCTTGTGCAGTTCAGATTCAATTTAGCACTTGAACTTCTTCCCACTTGTCTCCTTGGATCTCATAATTTTTCTGGCTCTACACTTTTTTCTTCACAAGTACAAGACAGGCATTGGCCTTCTTGACTGACATGAGTGCCATGCCTGGGGGAGGAATCTCTACTATAACGACCTCTACGACAAAACAAAGAACTTCAGATAAACCAAAGAGATATATCTTAATGCCTGCAAAGACGTCACCTACTCCTCTGTCTCAGAAAAAGAGAAACTGAGATGTGGACTGTGGTCTTGCCTTCCCCTGTGGTGGGGACACACCAGGCAGGGACTCCCGAGGCATGAGAAAATCTCAGCCTGGCTTAGAGCTATCATAAAATCATTTAGGTTGAAAAAGACCTTTACAGGCAGGGTTTCAGTAGGTGCTAAAACTGCTGGGCAGCACCAGCCTCTTCCCACCCCATGTACCATAGACATCACGAAGCTTCTCCCAGACCCAAAGACCTTCATCCAGGTCAGGGCTGTTTTCTAGAAAAACATCTTTTCGCTGGGAAATTGTTTCCTGTTTGATTGGTTTTTTTCAATTAAGGAAATAAGCTGCTGTTACCTTTTTTTCCTTCCATAGCACTAAATAGTTTATAAAGTGTGAAAAACAGCCAGCATCTCATTAAATAATTCCAGCTCTTACAGGCTGTTGTAAGAGCTGGAATGCCACCAGACAAGAAAGTTGGGCAATTACAAACTTATTTGAGGGATGACAGGTCTGAATATGCTTTCATAATCCAGGCAACAAATACATAGACATAGCTATCCCTGGTCCTTCTGGTATCCCTTCTCATTTTTTGACAATTTCAGGATTTACTGCATTTATTTTAAAAATGAGGGGCACTGTAAACACCTTGAACAACCTACCAAGCAGATGGCTTCTACCAGTCCAGCATGTGTGTGGTACATGCCACTGATGGCAGGTCTGTACAGACAGAGCACTGACAAAGGAGTTGGTCCATATTCTGAATTCTGTTGACACAAAGGTTTTCTTTTTTGTAATTCAGAGACAAAATCACCAATATATGTAATCAGTACCCCACTGAATCAGCTGTGTCTGCCTGCCTGCCTGCCAGGCAAGGCTGTTTTGAACTCCCATCACCAGGTCCCTGAAAAATTCTTTAGAGATCCTAATTTCTATCCATGGATAATGATATGATATTATTTCCAAAAATTAATGCATTCGATATATCATACAGAAGATTATTCACAAGACACAGAACTGTCAAGTATCTGTGTGTATAAATTGTAATTGCCATCCGTCATCTTTGGTACATGGGGCTGACCCCCTGCGGCATCACTCAACCCCAGCACCACTGGCCCTCTTTCACTGGTGACAGCCACACCCTCAGTACTGCAAAAGCAAGACTAAACTGTGTGTCAGTCTCAGGGATCATAGAACCATAGAAGGGTTTGGGTTGGAACAGACCTTAAAGCTCATCTCCTTCCAACCCACTTACCATGGGCAGGGACATCTTCCACTGAACCAGGGCCCTGTCCAACCTGGCCTTGAGCACTTCCCAGGGGTGTGATCAGTCACAGAGAGGAGTATCACAGACTGCTGTGCCTCAAAAGGTGTCCTTGGTGACCAGCAGTGGCCCAGAGGCAGCCTAATCTCCGTCACAGTAGCCTGTGCTGCCGTCGCCCTTGACACCCTCGTGCTCTAGCCCGGAGTTACTTTGCCTCTTTTGTGGTTTGTCTGTGAATGCTAATGGGGTGATGCGCTGATTAACCAGTGTGTCCAGGGCTTGCCTCCAGTGCTGCCAGACCAGGGCAGCCTTTGCCAGGGCAGGGTCACCCCAAAATCATCCAGAGGCTGTCCAGTGTGGGGCTGCCCATGGCGAAGGGAATGTGTGCTGGTCTGGCAGCAGACTTGGGCTCGGGGTTGAACGGGCAGGACACAGAGGGGTTGCCTGGCAGCTCCAGTGAGCAGCACATGCCCTGCCAGGGATGAGGATGCCATCAAGTGGCCAAAGCTTTATATTCACGTCCCATTTGCTCTTCATGATTTTATATTTATATTATACATATTTATATTGTATAGAGTAGCTTTCTGCCCTCTGCTCCCTTTCCGCACCAGGGTGCCCATGGCTCTACCTGACAGCTCCTTCTGGCAGGTGTGTGCTACATGAGAGTTTTGTCCAGGCAAATCCTGGGCTCCCATCTCAAAACTAGTTTAATTGGATGAATAATATAATGAAATATCACCATGCAACTCCAACGTGGGCCTCAGGGCTTTACACCCAGAGAGCACTGAATGGATTGGGCTTGGGCACCATGAGGGCAGGATCATGCAGGTAAACAAGGTTGTTGTGAACTCATCAGTTTAATTAATTCATGGTCCATTTTACATTATGCAGGCAGATAAACACATCATTTATTTGCATTAAAAAGATAGTCTGCCCAAGTATTATCCCTGGAGACACATGATATTATGCATCTAAAAAACATGTTTTACAGACACGCGTTAAAATAGGCAACATGGAAAGGATGAATCCTTAAATGCAGCCAGCAACAAATACTTGTGTGAAGGCTCATCAATTTTATCCATATTGTTTATCAAAAACAGTCCTGTGTGTCCTCAAGAAGGTCAAAGGCACACTGAGCTTTCTCACCTGCAAGTCCTGAGATGAAGAAACATCAGTTGTCCATTCACCATTTTAAGGCCAGTTCTGGGAGCACCCACACTTCTGTTGTTAATCTGGGCCCCAGTGATGAGGAGCCCAAAGAAGGTGACCCCATTTCCAGAACCCCTGCTCCAGAACCAAAGTTTTAGGCACTTTCTGCTGAGATCTTCTAGTATTGTGACCAATTCCTCCATTCATCCAGGGAAGAGGACGTAGGAGTTTCTCTTTCCTTCTCCTCCTTTTATGGAGGAAAGCTGGACAGCTGCTCCACATTGTCTTCAGAAACCCTTTTTTTAAGGCATCTGCTGAAACTGCAATCACTGGGCTCTTCCCCCAGAGCTCTTCTCCAGAGGAAGAGCTGTTCCTCTAGAACATTTCCCAGATGAAGTGTTGTCCTAGATCATTCCCCCATGCCATGTGTCCCTTTGCATGTGAGCCAGTTACCCCCCGGCCTCTCCTGCCAGTGCCACCAGAGTCCTCTTGTCACAGCAAAGCTGGTTCTTCTTGGGCTTTGGTATCAAAAGCTCCATGCTTAGAAAATAAATCATAAGGGTATTTAACAGCATAAACAGAAATAATCATGATGTAAAAGATCTTGGAATAATTGAGAGGCTGAGGTAGACCAAAGAGAGACTGGGCCTGCTCCAGTGGTCTCAGTGGGATTCCAGCAAAGAGCTGGAGGTCTGAAATGTACTGTCCTAAAGAGACTTCCTTTGGTGATGGTCTGCTCAAGGCTACAAAGTGGTGTCTGCAGGTTTTGGCAGCTGGCAGGTCATGTCAGGGAGCTCAGAAGGTCTGACAAGATGCCTCGAGGTGGTCCCTGGTGGGCAGCTGGTGGGCTACACCAGGCAAACTGTGTAAATTAATAGGCAGCCTCTATATGAAATGCAGACTTGTTTTATTGTTTTCTGTATAAAAAAAAGCAGCTTAGTCTCTGAATTTAATATCCTCCTGTTTCTCAATTTAATTTATACCTTGGATAACAGACTGAATTTGTTGAAACACTTCACATTTTTCATGATAATGTGTTAAATTGTGCTGAACTGTGTTGTAGAACATGAGTGTATGCAAGGAGTCACCCACTTCTTTGAACCCGAAAGCAAACTAGGATTTGGTGGGAATCCAGACCTTCCTACATAAAAACACCTGTGTACCCACCGCATTTCCTCCTTTCCTTGTTCACAAAGAAGATAAGTGTTAGAATGTCGTGTTGTACGAAAGACACTCCTTTGGTGATGTGATGTGGGCTGGGTTTGGGTACATCCCTTGGGAAAGGGAAGTAAGTTGTCTTCCTGGTTCAATAGGAAATATGTCATTGGTGAAGAAGCCCACCACCACCACCAGAACTATTAAGGTGTTCTTAGTCAATAGTGAAAGACTTGATAATAAAATAGTCTTTGGATTTGATTGAGCTGGTGCAATTTTCAGAGTCCTCCATGGACTACGTGTGCACAGCAGTTGCTGTAGGTGCAGGATGGGAGTCTTCGGTCAGAGCAGCTGAGCCCTTACCAACACCACACTGCTGATTTGGCTCAGGAAAGTAGGGGACTTTCTGGTCTTCTCAGCAACACTTTTGAAATAAGAAAGAAGGAGATTTATGAAGTACCGCAGAAAACCAAGTAAGAAAGACTGCCAGGGAAAATCTTGAGTATCTAGCTGCTAAAAATTTTTCTTTAATCAGATATTTTTAATCTTGCTCCTATATGCAACTCTTAGTTAATGAGGGAAAGAGTGAAACAGTGAGTTGATAGTCAAGGCACTTTAAAAGAGCTTAATTTCATATCTTTATGGATGGAACAAGGGAAGAAAGAATATTGTGCAGGGACTATGGTAAAAATAATATTTCAAAATTTATAAAATACTAGAGAATAATCTCCTTTCAAATTTTTATTTCTGATTGATATTAATTTAAAAAATCACAACAATCAGAACAGATTACAGTGAAGCTCCAGGAGATGTGGACTGAAACTAAAATCCATTGGCACGTTTGCTGTCTGCTCTGAATCCCACAGAGCCAAATTGTGTTTGGCTATTCAGGTGTTACCCATGTAAGTAATATGACTTTCAGAGGATCTATGCAATTGCAAGTCTATTTGATTCAAAGATTAATTCTGTAATTTTAATAAAGCTAGAGGGTCTTTATATACTGACCTGGAAGTTAGGGATTGGTCTCAGTTTGGCATCTTTTCATTGCTTTGAGAGAAAGTTCATAGCCAAGAAACATGGCTGCACTTGATGGGAATCCTCGCAATGTATTGACCGTGAGGCCCCTAAAAAAGACCTGTTGAGGATGGAGAAAGGTTAGAGCATAGGAATATACGGACTATTTTAAGAAGGGGAAGAAAACATCGAATGAAGTCATGATGGGATTCTGAAGAACCAAATCCTTTGGGTTTGCTTGGAAGATAGGCTCCCACTGCTGGTCTTAGCTGAGGTCTGCATTGGGGAACGGGAACTCAATGGCAGAAGTCACTGGTTTGGTACCATTGTGCCCTGTGCTCCCTATGGACCCCCATCCGTACATACCAGCCAGAGCTACAAGAGGTAAAGGGTAAAAGCTGGTCTCATGGAACTGGTGCAAAACAGAAAGCAAGAAATCTAAAATGTCTTCCAGTGTTGTCCGACCTAGCTACAGTCACAGGGTGACAGAACCACAGAGAGCTCTGGGTTGGAAGGGACCTTCAAGCTCACCTTGTTCTAACCCCCTGCCATGGACAGGGACACCTCCCCTAGACCACGTTGCTCCAAGCCTCGTCCAACCTGGCCTTCCTTCCCTCTGCATAAACATGTGGGGATCATGCAAACCCCAGGGTACAAGAAGGCTCTGTTTCCATGCAGGAAATGCTCTGACCCTTGGGGCTGGGTCTGTGGGCACAGAAGACGTTTGGAGAGCGGAGAGGGAGCGGTGTGGCTGCGAGCCAGCCCAGCCATGTGGGCACTGTGCCATGGGGACTATTTTTCAGGTATCACCTTTGAGCATAGAAGGAATTTCTCAGTCAACTGAAAACCAGACTTCCTCTGTACCTTGCTGAGAACTCTCTCACTACTGCCTTTGGAAAAAATATTTGATAGAAGCTGGTATTTTCACATGCATCTTCCTAGGGTCAAACTTTGGTACCCATACATAACCCATTCTTTAATTAAGATAGTAAATACCAGCTTCCAGATTTCCTTTTTCTGCTCAATATATTTCTTTTTAAAAGATGCTGGTATGTACAAGAGTGAAAGATTATGTAGCTTTTAAGTGCTTGAACAGTAAAGTAAAAAGTAAAGGCTTTTGAAAAAGCTTTGTCACTCCTGACTCCTGGCCTTGATTGGTCTCCCTTTGAACCCCCCTCGCTACAAACACCACACCCTGGTGTGTGTGAGGATGTGCACAAACTGCTCACTTTGGAGGTGAGACTGCTCACAACATGATGGCTGCAGGGAGTATCTCTGCTGCCCTGTTTCTCACGAAATCACTGCATTAACCACCAAGGCTCATCACCACAAGTCACTGATGTAAACATCACAAGTTCAGAATAGACATGAAAAGGAACATCAGCAATCAGACCCCTTTCCAGGCTTTATAATGGCCAAGCTCCCACAGCTACTGTAAAAAAACATGAAAAATCTTGCCCCAAGACCAGAAGCCCTTAGACTTAAGTGTATAACCCGTTTTTCCCCCGAAATTACTGAGCTCTACCAAACATCATCATATCTTATGTCCAATAAATCCTAAGCATAGCGCTGACTTGTTTGAGACAGAATCAAAATATGTTCACATAGTTTAGATAAAACTTGCAATGTGAAATTGCAGTGTTGGGACATTTCGGATATTATTTGATTCATTGGGATGTTTTATTTTGTTAGGAAAGAGAAGTTTCTCGGAGGAAATTCAATGTTTTTGCATTATCCATAACACAGGAGAGCCAAGTTAAATAATAATGAAGACTTAGGATGAAAAGTAGGTATAAATTTTTCTTATCAGAATGAACACACCTGGCTATGGAAAAAGACAAGAGTTATAGTTGCATTTCTTTGTGTACATCAGGCAGTTATTTCCAGCACTGAGAATGCTGTTCCTTTGTCCCAGAATGAAAACATCCAGCCCCAGATTTGCCATTTGTCAGTTGTGAGTCTCCCAACATTTAAAAAGATTTTCCTTACAAGAGCAGGATCCAGTCTTGCTATCAACTATTACTCAATCCTACTGACAGTTTTGGGGCAGGTGCCAGGTGTGACAGCAGGAAAACTACAAGAAGTACAGAACTCCAACAGAAAACCCATATAGTTGTTAACTCAGGCAGGACAAGGAGGGCAGAGGGTGGGGATGAGGATGGAGAGAGAAGGGAAAACCCATGGAAGTTCCCATTTCAGCCACCCTACTGTGAAAGTGCACACCAAGGGAAATGCACAAGGCAGGTACCGTGGATCCTGGGCAGCCTGTTCACCCTCTGACTGTCCAAGCACAGCCCTCAGCAGCTCTCCAGGTGCTTGTGCTTCACATGAATGTGACTTTCTTCACTCAGTGGCAAAAACTGAACCACACCACAATTGTGCTCCTGTGACAGCTGGCATAACGTAGTGGCATGTTGGCAAATATTGAAATCACACTGACTTGTGATTTTGCAGGTTATTTTCCTATTTGTAACTTGTTACATTTCTCTCAGAATGTGAAAATTAACACTTTGGAGCTAAGAGCCAACGTGCTGTTCCAATGATAAATACAGATTTATTTCAGTATCAGAAGACGTTACTTCCACAACCATGCCTTGGCAACGCAATAAAGCTGCAAACCCTTGTTCTCTACCATTCACATTTAACTAAGGCAAAGTTTGCAGGTAGAACAAATATCTTTTATTACACTAACAGACAAAGTCAGAAAAGGGAGATAAGTTTTTTGGCACGCAGCCCTTCTTCATGCTTGAAACTAAAGCAATCCTGATTTAAGAACGCTGACAATCAGCTCTATCTGGGTGCAGAATGAGGGCGAGCAGTGCAAAAGCAGAGTTGGTTCCACCAAAGCACTGCCCGAGGTGACCAGACACACCCAGAGTGCCAGGACAGTCCCACTGGAATTGGTTCATTGACACCAAAGTAAGTGGGAAACATTTGACCTCTGCATTTTGTAGAAGCAAGCACAGAGGTAAGACTTTCTACTTCTGATTTATAATAAGTCAAATTATATCCATGATTAAGTCCATTAATATGAAGTGTTGTTTCAAGTTAATTACACCAGCAGTATGTGAACCCCAGTCATTCATTTCTTCATTGTGTAATGTGCATTATTACTCTCACTATTTTGATTTAGAAGGAATCTACGCTATAATTACCTACTGCCATTGTAATAATTTAGCACTAACTGGCTTTAGCTGTCTCTCAACCCTGCAGATAGGTTTTTAACAGCCACTGTATTTTCCAATTGACAATTAAGTACCTAATAACCAGATTTTACTTCAAATGTCACTTACTTTTACGCCCTCGTTCTGGTAGCTCTGCAACATGCAGTCAAGAGTCCCTTTGTACTGGTTTAAGTAAACTCCATCTGCCTGAAGTCGACTTTTCACAACATCCATTGGAGTAGATATTGCCCAGGAAACGGCTCCTGGAAAAATGCAGAAGTATTTGAATAATTCCTTCTCTATACTTCCTTGGCTGCAGGTCACTGAACTCAGAAATTGACTTCTCATCTATCACATCATATTAATGCGATTTTCACATCAGGGCATTCACTCTGCTCAGGCACAGAAACAGTATTTCTGGGAGGAAGTTCCCTGTTTCTGGAAGAAGCGTTCAGATTTTGGAGGTTATGCTGCTGATCAGATGCAGGCAACCCAAGAGGGGCTTCTCCAGGTGCAAATACATCTTCTGCTGCTTCTGGTGGAATGTGGACATGCCATGGGAAGATCCCGAGCTGCCACTTGGGACGATTTCAAAAAAAATGGAGTCTTCTGATAATTCCATTGTAAAGCAAAGTTTGAGCTGAGGATACAAATAAGAGGTAGGTGCATCTCAGGCTGCCAGGATTAAGCTCCATGCAGTGAGATACCCTGTCATTGCTTTAAAGAAACACCTATTTCCATTGATCAGCCTGCAGCTGAGTGGGATGCTTTGCCTCTGGAAAGATCAGCACACGACTGCAATCCATGGCCCAGCTGGACAGACAAGAATTTATCTGGACCTACATGAGTGTTGGGGCACACTAGAAAAGCTGTCCAGAGGCACCAGGGGCCTCTTTATTTGAGGAGAAACGGAGAAGGCATTTTATCATTACCTTAGCTAAGGATTGACTTGCCTTCATGGATCTGCAATTTAGAAATGGCCAAGAAGTGAGGAGTGGGTGTAGGGGTGACCTTTCACATGGTGGGGGATGCACGTGCCAGTCTTACTGGCAAGAGTACACATGGAAAAAAGAAGATCAGAAACAGTCAACTTGGCTTCTGCTAGGTGTGGGTAGGTGCACGCCCTCCTGGTGGGCAGCCAAAAGGTTGAAGTCCTCTTCTGGAGGCATCTTGGCTGCCATGTATCCCTGGCAATGTGATTGGCAGGCTGCCCTGAGGCATCCAGGGAGATGGAGGCACTGACTGTTCTCCTCTTCACTGGCATTGAGCCCAACGAAGGTCTGACAACACAACTTCCATAAAGTTTGTCAAGTCATAAAGTGCAGCTGTGGTGCCAGGGAACCTGGCCCTGGGGGAGGAAGGTCATTCCAGTCCTGTGTCCTCTCCTGGTGTTAAGGAGGATGCAGTGGCCCTTGAGTCACCTTCATAATCTGCCCTGAGGACCTTCCTGTCCTTGCCAGTGCTGGGAGGAAGTAAAGATGCTTACCTGCTACACCCCCTGCCACCCAGATAGAGAAAGGATTAGGAGAAATGCTTCCATCAGGAGTTATCCAGTCACAGAACATTGCGTAAGGGATGAAATAGGCGTAGTACCCAGGAACATCCCTCAGGAGCATTGCAACGTTGCCTCGGTATACTCCTGCTATCCCCTCTTTCTGTAGGATTGTCCTAAAGCAGTGAATTGGGCCTCGGTACACAGGAGATCCAGGAACTGTGGATTTTAGTTTAACGCTTTCTACAAAAAAAAAATAATAAAGATACAACTGTTAAAATAGATATATTGCCACAGAACTCCTCTCCAAAGCCCACTGCCATCGATTAGAAGTCACTGCTATCCAGTTGCTTCTGCTGGGGTCAACAGATAGCATGGGAAAAAAGTTTTAGGAGAGAGTACTGAGGTCCATTTTTCAGAAGACATTTAGACACTTCAAGACAGACTTCTCTTAGATGCATGGCATACTTCCCAATAGATATGTGCCCAGTGAGATTTCCAAATAAGTTTAAGGCTATGTGCCCAATTTTCATTAATTTTAACTTCAACTTATGCCAAGTCACATCTTTGAAAGCCTAAACATCTTCAGAGTCTGGGCCTCCCCATGCAGACCAAGTTGTTTTTGTAAAAGGAATTAGGTTGTTAAGCCGCATGGAGTCTTTAAAAATGGACATAATATTGTTTTATCAAAGCAACAGAAAAATGCCAGCATTTCACAGTTAAACACCATGACTGTAATCATGAGAAAGGTGAAATGCTGAAATTCAAGCTGTTCAGCTCTGAAGCTGCTCCATGTCTTCATTCGGTTGTGCATGTGCTCTGGTGGGGTTTGCTCCATGCTGGCAGCCTGCAATGGAATTCAGCTGCTGTCTAGAGCTGAAGCAGCTCCTTCTGCCTGCGGCTTGTGGACAGGGAACAGTCACCCCCTGCCATCCTGCTGGTGTCCCCTCCTGACCCATCCTGCCCACACCTGGGCTACCTGGCACCCTGTGTGAAATAAGTCAGTGGTTTTTAAATGTAAATGGGAAACTTCTGCTTTTGAACAGAGAAGGGTGGAATAACAGACAGAGGTTTATGGGCAAATATATGTGGGACTGAGAGCGTGCAGAGGGAGATGGGGAGCTGGCATTGCTGCTGGCAGCCTTGGTGCTGCTGCTGGGATCTCCAGGGGACCCCACAGCCCAGGGACTCACAGTTCCTGCAGCTTCTGGTCTTGAGCAGACCTGCCTCATCTTCCTTGTAGATCCCAACTGGCTGGAAATGCCATTGATAAAAACCCTCCTGTTGAGCTGAGCAGGATGGGGTCCATCTTCAGGCAAAAGGAGGAATTTTTAGCCCAACTGCAGCAGCACAAGGCAGCAGAGAGCCCAGCCTTGAACAAAGTTGTTGTAAAGCTCTGTGTATGCACCAAGGACTGGCAGAGACAGGCAGAAGCAACTCTTGCTTCCTACCTTTGGTGTATGGTTGTGTTTGCATCTGTAGCCTTATCTTGACCAGTTCCACGGGAGTGCCAATGCCCACAGAGAGGACCCCAGCGACGAGGCTGGCCACAGTCATGTCGGTGAGCGACGGCGTGGTGGCCAGGTCCCCGTGGCGGAGCTGGCTGAGGAACCGCAGCGTGTTGCTGTAGACACCGAACACCAGGGAGCTGTAGATGCCGATGCTGGCCAGTGGGAAGGACATGCCCTTGAAGAAGCCGGCCACCTGCCCAGGGAAGGGAGCAGGGCTTAGGAGACTGAGCAGGACTGAGCAGTGTAAACCCCATCTTGTCTATCAGGTTAGAAATCACAGAATGGTTTGGGTTGAAAAGGACTTTGAAAGTCATCTCGTTCCAATACCCTGCCATGGTCAGGGATGAAATGCAAATCCAAGCAGCAGATGTCTCCTGGAACTAACTGTTTGCACATTCTGAGCAAAGGAAATTGGTTCATGCTGCTAAAGGCTTATAAAGATTGTGCAGAATACAGGATATGGTTGAAAGCACAGCAACCCACGTAGAAGTTCCTCATATAGACAATGTTTGTTCTAGCTTCACCAAAGTCAGCAAAATCCCTCTGGGAGACCTTTGCCAGTGGGATCAGGCAAAAGAGTCGCAGTGGATGAAACACCTTGACCCATGTGGAGACACTGATCATTCCATGCCAGGGATCTCTCTTTTCCCTGTAGGAGTCACCAAGAGGGTTACCTTAGAGTTGAGCAAGAGAAGGCTGTAGGGATTTGCATGCTCAATTGCATCAACTTTATTGGTCTTTATATGCTGATGTCAACAACATTTTGTACAATTGCTTTATGCATTTATCTGTTTATTGACTTGCACTTTCTACCAGCACATTTAAAGTACGATGAAGTACTTACAGACTCATTTCTGTACACAGTGAGAACACACTTGAGTGTATTTCCATATCCTTGTCCAGCTTGCAAACGAGTCTGCAAAAGACATTTGTAAAACATGATTAAAATCCTATACTTCCAGCCCAATGAAAGCTCATTGTATGTAAACAATGTGTACTTTGCTTTGAGAGCAAATCCTTCCTTAGTCGTAAAGTGAACTGAGCAATTAAATAAGATATATGTGCATCCACCCTCTTGAACTTTGCCAGAAGCAAGGCTAAGCAGGATCTCACAGCCTGAAGCTCTCTGCAACATCTGGAATTGATGGCTATCAAATTGCTCCCCAGTCTGGACCAGCCATTCTGACCCAGCACAGCAGGCTGCTGGTGTGCAGTGCTGTCATTGGCAAGGGCCTGATTTATGTGGAAATTGAAGAGTAACATAGTCGTCTCCATTTGGAGACTCTCAGGGAAGGCTGGGATGTGTTGCAAAGAGAGGAGAGGTGAGCTCCCCTGGGAGACTTCTGGGGCCCTTCTGCTGCAAGGTGGGTTTTAAGACATAGAGATACTAATTGGAGTTAAAATAATTCAGCGCTATCTCAGAAATTCTTCATGCTTCACTTAAAAACACATTTTCACATAATTTCAAAAAAAGACTTTTTATTTCTGGAAAGTAATTTGGTTATACACCTTCCAAGAGATGTAAGAAATGGCACGTAAGTCACAACAAAGCCTATAGGATTCAGCATACTTTCCCCTTCTCATATGTATATATTTAGATCATCTTTCATTCAAGCTGCTCACAAGGTTGCTCTAGAAACATCCTCACAAGGGATGCATTTTTTGGGCTTAGAGGTGTGCGAGGAAATGGAAACACTGTTCACTCCACAGCACCTGGGGCTTCATCCTGGCTGAGGCCAGAGCTCATTTTTTATAGGAAGACACACATGCTCCATCAGGAATATATTTAGGGAATGGGGACAGCATTTCTGACCATATTTATCAGCACTGCTGCTAGCAATGAAGTCTGAAGGGACAGTGCCAACCTGCGCTGGTGGGACTGTGTCCAATCCTCTCCACTGGTTCTGCCCTGATTTATACCAGGGTGAAGCAGGAAATTATTTGGGAATTTAAAGCCCAAAGGAATGTGTGTCCACCAGAGTTCATGACTGGTGGGAGCTATTGGATGGCAAATAGCAGGTTGGATGGTACAATCATTTGGCCCAGAGCCCTGCAAGAGGCTGCCAGTGCCGCAGTGGGACCCTGGCAGGAGCAGGACGGACCAAAGTCTGTGTTCACCCCTCAGCCCAGGCTCACCCCTCACCCTGGGGTGGCTCCATGCAGCTGTTTGCACACATGGAGCATCCCTGCTCTGCTCCAGGCCTGGCCAGAGGCCACAGAGAAGCAGCAGCAAAAGCAGAATATTTACTGAGCCCTCAGAACAAGCTGGTACATGAAGATGCTCCCATGGCTCATGCAGCACACGTTGTGCAATGCAGGCAGGCCCAGGCCACGGGTGCAGACCGGGCACACCGTGACTCACACTAGGCATAGTGGGGCTGGGGGGGACCAGGGGGAGGTGCCTGAGTGACCCAGGATAAAGTGACCCAGGATAAAGTGACCCCAGTGCTCAGCCCTGAGTTCCCTCCTGGCTTCGTCTTAGCCCAGACATTTCCACTTTGCCTCCTTGGGCTTGTTTTTTTTCTTTTACCCAGTAACCAGGTATTTAGAGGTTCAAGTTAATATATGTTTTGAGTAACTGAGGGCAACTGAGTTTTCTCACAATCTGGTTCTCGCACACATGTCCCTTAGCTAATCTATTAACACTTGGCACTGAAATCCCTGCTGGCATCTCTGACAAAGTCAGCTACTACCAGTATGGATATTCCTCTTGAAAGTTCTCCTTTTTGTTATGTTTTGATTAGATAGGGCTCTTGGGTGACACCCAGAAGCTGAAGAAAATTCTGGGGAAATGAATGCAATGGAGAGGATGAAAAGTGAGTAAAGGCACAACTTTTAAAGTTTTGCAAGGATGTAGGAAAAAACAGCTTCCGGGGTTTAATGGAAGCGTCACCGATGGGAAGAGGTGGCTGAAGGAGGCTTATACTCAGTCCTGCCTCTTCCCCCAGATGGGGAGAGACCCCTGATCCCCTGGAAGCTGCAGATGCTGCCGAGCAGCCCCTTTGCTGGCCTAGTGCTGTGTAAAAACTCTCTTTTCCACTTTCCTGCTCCTGAATTTGGAAAGATAACAAGTCTGCCTACTTGGTATTCCCAAGGCAAAGCCTTGCCCAAAGCCGAGAGCAACAGAGGGGGCAGCCTGACAGTTGTCTTTATAAGCACTGAAGGATGGGCTTGCTCTTTCTTGGCATCCAGAAACTCGATGTTTCCCAGCAGGATTCTCATTGCCAAACTCCTCCAAACCAGGCAATGGTGCCATGACCACCAGCCTGAGATGGGGATTGCCTTGGCAACGCTGTGCAGGGCCTGCCTTTGCTGCCTGTGCCCATGGCTGGGTGGTGTGGGCAGCCTTGTGGCTCCTCCCGCGGGGGTTCTGCACCCACCTTTGCACAGGGATGCCCTTGGTGCTGGTATCACTTTAGCAGCTCAGAAAGGATAGGGCTGGCCGGGCATCTCCTGATCCCAGGAGAGCCTGCTGTGTGCAAGGGCATGTCTGTGATGGCTGGGGCAGGGATGTGGTGTGGGTCGTGCTGGGCCCTGCCTCCTCGGCATCACCCTCCAAAGGTCTTTAAGGTGCAAACATGACCAGTGGCTTCTGGGTTTGCCACAACTGGCCTGATGCCAGAGGCAGGCTTGAACCAGAGCAGGGAACACAGAGCCACAGAACTGTGGAATAGCTTGATTTGAGAGATCTTTCAAGGTCCTGTCATTCAACCTCCCTGCAGTGAGCAGGGCCATCTCCAACTAGACCAGGTTGCTCAGAGCCCCATCCATCCTGCCTTTGAATGTTTCCAGGGATGGGGCATGCCCCCACCTCTCTGGGCAGCCTGTGCCAGTGTTTTGCCACCTTTTTTGTATGAGACTTCCTTATATCTAATCTAAACCTATTCTCTTTCCGTTTAAAAGCACTACCCTTGTCCTATCGCAATGGGCCCTGCTAAAAATTCTCTCTTTATTTTAGGCCCCCTTCAAGTACAGGACGGTCACAATAGGATTTCTTTGGAGCCTTCTGTTCTTCAGGCTGAACAACCCCAACAAGGGCAGAGAAGCTAAAGTGATGAAAGCTGCCCAGAAATGCCTGTACAAAAAAGAGAAAGGAACAGGATCCTCCTCCCTATCTCTGTATCAATAGGAATGATCAGCTTGGTTGAGTCAAGATGCATTGGTGTGTGCATGGGCTTGTTTGCATCATGCTGACAAATACCTTCTTACTTCTCTAAATCCTCCCATTGGAGGAATAATTATCTTGCGGGAATCATAAATACTGCGTGTCACAGCCCTGGGATAACAATTTCAGCACTCTGCCCTTCCAGCATTGCCAGCACTAGGAAAACACATAAAAATGTGCCTGCAGCAAAACAGATACCGTTGCCTCATTGCCCTTTGAATACTAGTCTGTGGCAAAGTTCAATAAAACATTGGCAGAACTGTTCAGTGAACCACACATTAAGTAAGGCCAGGTTAATTTTCAGCATTATTTCTCCATAGAGGAACTCGCACGCATCAGTCAGTTCTTCTAGTTTTTCATTCAGAATGAGCATTGGAGAGGAAGAAAGCCTGTGAAAACATTCCAGGTTCCCTTTTGGGATAAGTGAAGATCCTTTGAGGCATCACCTAGAGAGAAGGTCTGAATTGGTGGGGGTTTGGGTGGTGACATGTGAACACAGTTCAAAGTGTTTTACCTTGACCGTGTCCAGAGGATGGCCCGCAACCACGCTGGCAATTCCTGGGGATGAAAGCAAAGTATTATGCAAAACACCGAGGCTTTTGTGACAGGACAGGATGCAATGGGTTTAGAGGAGAGAAGAGATTTCCACAGGAACCGTTGTAAGAGGCCTAGCCAGAGCAATGACCAGCATGGTGCCCTGTCCCTGACAACAGCTAAAAGCTGAGCTTAAATACTTTTCGTGTACACTCTCCTGGACTCCTTCAGCTTTACATCTCAAAAGCGCCAGAGAAGGAGAAGTCATGTTTGTATGTCCTGTCCAGGACCAACCCCTTTTGCGCTCCTGTGAGCTCACACAAACTTTTAGCCTCAGAATGGTGAGATTCCTGTTAGACACAAGGCAGTACTTTCTCCTGGCTCAGAGTGATGTCCTAGCTGACTGCTAATGGGACCTATGAACTCCTCATCCTTTGCTATTTTAAGAGCAGTTTGTAGAGATAACTGTCAGAGAGGGTTCAGAAACAGAGGATCCTGCTCTCTATAGATCTTTACAGTGCCATTCCGCCTTATTCCCCATGGTACTCTGGGGAGAAACTGGCCCATATTCTCTTACCATCCATCCACCTACTCACACCATTCACTGCCAGGAGCTCTCATGACAGGACAGAGCACAGTTTGGTTTCCCTCTTCCCCAGGAGAATGGAACACCTGTGTGCCAGGATATGGTTTTGTGTGTTTGTTGCAAACAACACTGGCAGGTTTTAGGCTTTGTGGAGAGTGAGTAATTTGTGACGTGTCCTCACCAGCAAGTCTCTGTGCAAACCAGTGCCCACAGGTGCTTTGGGGACGACATGTGATTTCTCACTCATATTGGGTTAGTACTGAAAAGAGCATCATGTCCTTGGTCGACACATTATGACTTTTCTAAGAGTTTGTTTAAAAATGTCCCCTCTCCTCCTGGACCTGAGACCACTCATGGTCTAGTGCTATGCAAGAAAACTCTCAGCTGCTACTGCTGCTGAGTGCTGGTGGCTGTTCACCTCCCGGGACATCCTGTCCCATTGCTGGGGGTGTGCAGCAACAGCACAGGGCAGTGGGGCAGAGAGAGCAACCACAGGCTACAGAGATCCAAAAATCAGCTGCTCACGCAACCTTTTGGTAGAGGTTTTGGGTTTTTTAGTCAGCAAACTTATTAACTGCTTCTGGCAGGACACCTGTGAGCTGCCTCACACCCTGCTCCTGTGTGGGGTCTGAAGGGTCACCTGGGCAGAGGTTTGCTCTGTGGCGGCTGGTGCAGCTGGCAAACCCAGTGGACATCTCTCAGTTCCATAAACTTTGTCTCATTTCTGGCGCATCTACGGGTTTAGCTTCCTTTTCTTTCTGACATCTGTTTCCTAATGTTTGCCATCGGATTCCCAGCAGACAGGATCAATCCCTGCCCTGGCCATCGGCCCAGTGACCGCGGTGGGATGGTGGGGTCAGAGCCCGGCAGTGCCTCTCCCGGGGAAGGGGACACGGGGAACGCCGGGTTGACAGCTGCCAGCCCCCTCCGAGCCCGGCGGCGCTTCCAGCCACGGGGGCAAGGACGGGAGAGCCGGCGGGAGCTGGGGGCATGCGGGGCCCTCTGACAGTCGGCCCCCCACAACAGCATCACACGTTCTAAACTTGAATTTTAAGTATCCCGCCCGTGGAAGTGGGATTAAGCCGCACTTCTGAGCCAAAGCAAAACAAACCCTGGGAGACGCCGGGCGGAGGCACAGACCGTGGGTGACCCGGAGGATTTTATCCCCGGGCACCTCCGCCGTCCCCCCTTCGCTGCGTCCCCACCCGCGCTCACGGCATCACTCACCGCCCACCAAGCCCGCCACGAACTCCTGCAGCTGGACGCTTCCCATGCTGCGCCGCCGAGCCCGTCCCGCGGGGCTGGGGGTCCCCGCCGGGCTGGGGTCCCCGCGGGCAGCGGCGCGGGGTCCTGCGCTCCGCGCTCCGCGCTCCGCGCCCGCGGCTTCCAAGCGCTGTGACATCACGCACCGCAGCTTAAAGGCGCCGCAGGGGCCGCGGAGACACCACCCGGCCGGGGCGGGGAGGGTCGCGGCCCAGGCGGGCGTGACGGCGGCAGCAGCGCCGGGGTTCGTCCGTCGGGGATGGGAGGCAGAGGGGGCTGCGCATCACCCCGGGGCTGGTGGCACCGAGCAGCGGGAGGAGCAGCATCGCTCCCTGGGCAGGCAACGGGGAACGAGGCTCAGCGTGAAGGGAGGAAAAGGTAGGGGAAGATCATGTACACTCGCAAACTGAAGATGTAAGTACAGAGATAAAGAGTATTACAGCCTTAATCAATTGAAAAACATCTCCGTTCCCTTCACTGAAATCACTGCCTCATTGTTTCAGGAGATATCCCCGATTTCTGTAGAATCCTTCCAGGAGATAATTCCTATTTCTGTATTTTGGCAAGCAGTGAACAATTGCCCCCCTACACCATTCCTTCTACGTAGTATTCACAATTTTCTTATACATCTATTACATGCTTCTCCATCTGTCCAGTCTTTCCCAGAGTCAAGATTCCAGATCTGGTTTATTCCCCTTTCATGCAAGACACTCCTTTTCGCCCTCCTCAATCATTTTTGTTTACAGTCCTTGAACTGTGCAGCCAGAACCACAAGTGATAGGAAAGAACCACTCAGCAGAATAAAGATATTTTCTGTTTTGATCACAAACCCTTTTCTGGGGATTCCTAACATGCCTTTCTGATTGAGGCTGAAGGCTGGGCTGCCTTTCTTGAATTGTGAATACCTCATCTTGAGCCCAGTCTGGCTGTTGTGCCTCCTCTGTGGCACTTCCAAACAGTAAATCTAATGTCTTACACCTGCACAGCACCTGGCCACTCAATGCGGGACGTCCTCACGATCTTCAACCAGCTCTTCTTGTGCTCATCAACTCCATCAGAAATGTCCTCTTGGACTTCAGGGGCACGACTGCTCTGAAAAAGATGTCTTGGCCCTTGGCCCATACATCTGGCTGAGGTTTATGCTACAGCCCAAAGTGAATTTTATTCTGTCTAGGCTAGATTTCTTCAGATGGCAGTTCCCTGGGTCAGTTTTGGAGGCTTTCTGACAAGGTTGGCATCAAGTTTGCTACATTGCCTTCCTGAAATGCAAGATTGGATTTTCTTGAAATGTTTTTTGTCTATATGTTCTGGTAACTGCAGAAAATAGTTCCTGAGCAAGAAATCCTGAATGCCAAAATACTGGCTGAAAATATAAATATTTTAATTTTTTTCTTAAAAAACCGGTATTTTCATTTCCACTGATAAATTAATATATTCCACAAAAAGACCTTAAAACAATGTTCCCTTATATGCATGCACATATACACAGGAAACCTTATCACCGAGTTTGCTGAAGGGGGCTTTTGTCTAGAAATTGCTTATAGAAATTTAATATTGTGTGCATGGTTATCAGCTCAGATAATCTACACCTGAAACTTTAGATTTTTCAATGCATATAACAATGCTCATTCTTCATGAGGAAGGTTTTCCTCAAGCACCAGGTCTCTAATGGATTTTGAGGGGAACTGTGGTCCTGGATAAATGTTGAAGAGAACATGTGTACACAAGCACTGCAGAAACTTTTCAGTTATTCATTTTCTCAAACTTGCTTTCTTCTTTTTAGAAGAAATATTATTCCACATACACACTAACACAGAAAAAGGGTTTTGTCCACATTTTTCATGCACGTTTTCTTACAAAACCAGAAGAAAAGCTGGCTGAATGAGGTAATTATTCAGATAGCAGCATTAATCATTAATCGTATGAATTCTCTTTAACTGCGAGTAACACATTTCCATGCCAAATTCAGAACATCTGCTAACTCAGGGAGAATACTGGACATGATCTTTGTGCAACACTGAACCTGGAGCTGAATTCATGCATTATGGAGAGTTTACTGTAAACAACTCCTGGCCTAGAGGAGGGAGGCAGGGAGGCTGGGACAGACTGAACGGAGATGCCCTTGCAGCTGTACATGTGGACACACCCAGGGGTGCAGGACACTCGTGGCTCTTGCTGATGTCAGTGCCCACAAACCCACGGATGATCCCAGCGTGGGCAAGGACCTGTATGTGGGCTTGGACAGTCAATGTTTGCTGAGCCTCTCAGTGCCCTGTTCCTCTGTGGGTTGTGAGGGGGTATTTGCCCCTAAAGTGTAGTGGCTGCCACTGAAAAAGAGTTTATCATTAGTGCCAGCTATGTATTGGGAGCAAGTGAGTCCCTCCCAGCCAGGCTGAGGCACCTCTCTGGTTATGCACAGGTGAACCTGTGCTGCTGCTGCGGCTCCTTCTGATGCTTTGAGCACCCTGGCCTTGTGGAAGCTGTCCCTGCCCATGCCAGGCAGGTTTGAACCAGCTGAGTTTTAATGTTCCATCCAACCCAAACTGTTCTAGGATTCTATGATTCTGTGATTTTTACTGAACTGGACTGAGCTGGGACCACTTTTGGGCAGTGGCACTGCAGGGACATCTTTGCACTCAGAAGTACTTTCCAGCATGCTGCCCTGTCCTGCCTGCGGGCTGAGAGGCTCGAGGCTCTTATCTCCACCTGACGCTGTCAAATACAGTGCTGTTTGTTGAGACCTGTGCACCCACCTCCATCTCCCAGCTGGCAGGACATCTCCTTTTACTGGTAACAGGCAGCAGTGACATATGGAAAACTGGGAAGAGATCCATCCTTTCTGCTGCTCTGAGTCCCAGCCTGGGCTTGTAGCTACTCACAAATGCTGGTCAGAGGGAGATAAGTGTGGTTTTGATTAGGGATGAGGAGTTCTCTTCCTCCTGCCAAGAAGGGGAACAGGGAGATTGTGTCATCCTGAACACTCTGGATGTTCTCCTCCTCAATCACAAACCCTTTTTTTTTTTTACAGTATCACACTCTTTCAACCAGTTTACATCCTTTCCACAGCAGGTTTATGATGCTACTAATAAAACAGAAGAAATTTCCCACTGTCTTACCCAGAGCTGTGTATTTTTTCTGGGAGAGCATTGCAGTGAAGGAACTAGGACAGACTGAGGAACTTGTGGCAGATTCACACTTGACTGCTCTTGGAATTAAAGAATCAACTCAGCAGGGACCGAGTATGTTAGATAGAAAGGAGTTATTAATTTCTTATCCATCTGTGAACAATTTCTGGGCTAGGATGTATTTCACTGTAAATTCATTTTCAAATTCTCTTTAAATATTCCCTTTAAATTCCTTTAAAATATTAACCTGTTAGTAACAAATAATGGCTTAAGCTGCTGGACAAGATACAAGTAAAATGACATTAAACCTCACTGCTGCAGCCAGAGTCACTGATACCAGATTCTAATGCTTGGTGTCTCTTTGAGGGGCTGAGTCACATGAGCAGAGCCCAGTAAATTAAAAAGCAATGTACAAACAGCCTGAAGCAATGTGTAAGTGGTGATAGGAGGACAACCTCATGGCTATAGCAGCCAGACAGATCCAGGCTGTGGGAAGACATGTCAGGGGGCACATAGCAGAAATAGTTTTCCCTTCCAGGAGCTACCAAACGAGCCTGTTTCTGTAGGCAGCAAAACATGAGTGCTTGCTCTGCAGGAATGTGCATGGCACATGAATAAGAGGCTACAAACACACCAGAAACAGGCATGGAGGGCCCCACTGTGAACAGCTGCAAAGCTCTTCTCTGCCTTTCCTTGCCCAGGACTCGGGTAGGGTTTACTGGAGAAGAAGTATTCCAGGAAGAATTAGGCAGTGAAGGGAACCCTCTGGTCTTTTCATCACCTGTATCTATATCGTCTATATCTATATCATATCATATCTATCTATCTATCTACCTATCTATCTATTTTTATATAGGGAGCTCTTCTGACAAATGCCTGAAGTACCTGATATCCCATGAGAAGATCTGTCTCCCGACCTACAGGCAAGACCCAGCTGATGCAGTTCCATGGTGCTGCACAGACCTCCTGGGACTGGCTGCCCTCAGCACCAGGCATCTAACATGTCTGACATATCTAACATATCCCCCCAGATCCCAGCCTGGCTGAGCACTAGGCAGCAGTCAGGGCAGACATTCCATGGGCAGCTCTCAAACACCATCCAACATTTTTTCTTGAAAGCAATGAGGAGCCCTGTCCACTGTACCGAGCTCTTCCGCTGCAAAATTTCTGGAGAGCAGGAGAAGCAGCAGTATACTGAGCCTGGTGAGCTGCAGCCACACTCCCACCCAGGCAACACTGACTGTCCCACAGGCTTAGGAGGTTTTGGCTGAGATAAGCCAGCTCAGCAGGACGTGCTTGAAGCTGAGAGCAGAGCAATGCTGTAGAAGCCAGCTACAGTATGGAGCAAAGGTGTTCTTCTCTGTCCTGGCAGGAGGAGACAGCCAGCTGTGACTCATGCTCCCTGCTCCCATTGCCCAGGTTCATTTTCCACACAGCAGCTGTTGAGAAGACCCAGAAAGAGCAGGAAGTTTCCCTGGCAGAGGCAGCTGGGCAGGGAACATGTGGTTGTACTGCTAATGAGCCTGAGAGGAGCACTTTGCCCAAAGCCATAAACAGGTTTCTGAGCTTTGCCTGTTCCATCAACAGCTCGTGGCGCTCAGCTCAGCCCCAGCATACTTCATGGTCATGTCATAGAACCACAGAATAGTTTGGGTTGGAAGAGATCTTAAAGATCCTCTCATTCCATCCTCCTGCCATGGGCAGGGACACCTCCCCTAGACCAGATTGCTCAGGGCTCCATCCAACTTGGCCTTGAATACTCCCAAGGATGGGACATCCACAGCTTCTCTGGGCAACCTGTTGCAACCTCACAGTAAAGAATGAGAAGGTCTCGGGAAAAGGCCTGGTGACCAGGAGGAATCTTATCAGCACTTGGGATAGGATTTTTTCCTTTGAGCTTTACGTTTCCCTTCCCAGTTCTCTGCCTGAGCTGGTCATGGCAGCCCCCTTGGGCATCTGAGATGCTCTGTGGCTCATGATCCAGTGGGAACCTAAGGTCAGGTGTACACATTCCCACTGCAGACATCCACATTTAGGTAAAATAATCCCCACTCTAGTTTTTCAGGTCTTGTGTCAAGTCAGACACCAGGCAGAGACTCTTCAGGTGAGATGAGCTCAGTTTGAGCTCCAGCTTCTGCTGACATGCATTTGCTAAATACCACATCTGAAATACCAGTGGGTGAATGCACATTATCTCACGCAAACCCCAGTGGCAATTGTAAATTAGAATAAACCCTTCTTTTCAGGTTGTGAAAGCTGGATGTCTAACTCTCTAGAAAAATAAATGGCGAATTGGACCTTGGCTTTTGTAAATCACCTTGAAAATCTCAGTAACTGCGAGTAATTAAAATAGTCAGTTCTAAAATTAAATTTAAATGTTGTGAGGGGGATGTGTGTGTGTGTTTATGATTGTCTTCAGTGAAAAAGTTTCCTCTGTGTTTACCCCTCCAAACATTCTTCCACCTTTTTTACTATTATTCCATGGCAGGATAGGGATTTTGTGTAGGTTGCCAGGCCCAGCTGGGCTGGCGTAGAAACTCATCATGGGGGGAAGAGGAGCAGGCTAATTTTACAGGGTGAACACCCTATTTGCATGGAAACATCTCTGCAGTCAATAACACCAGGAAGAGGAATGGCAAACAACACAGGAGATTTCAAAGTTGCAAATACCAATCATGGTGCTTGAAAGCTGCAGGAAAATTTACATGAGAGGAGCAAACACCACTGCTTTGTGGGGAATGCTTTGATTGAATGGGCACAGTGAGACAGTTTCTCATTTGTGTTAATGGAGAAGCATCCTTTGTTTGTGTTCAGTCTCATTGATTCCCTGCTCACAATGTCCTGTTTAAGCTCCATTAATTCAGCCTTGGGTCTGCTGGAGAAATCCTGTTCACCCTTAGCAAATCTCTCCATGGCAATTATCTGACATTATAAACAGGACTCCAGGAAGGTCCCTCTGGAGGCTCCTCAAAATCCAGTAAGGCAGGGAAGAGTGCTGTGCACCTTCAGCTGGAGGTGGATGTGTCCTTGTGCATTTTGGCTCCAGGAGCTGCTGAAGATGAGGAATGCCTCAAGAACAATGCCTGCTCATGTCTTCTTCCCCTTGGACACGTGTGTGACCTGCCCTGGAACTCACTGAGTTATGTGGTTAAGAGCTGCCCATCTCCTGGACAAACAGGGAAAGCAAATACTCTGGAGCAAAGAGCCAGGCCTTCTGTTGGGCTTTAGCAGAGGGAGTCTGTGACAAAGTATTTCAAAGGAAAAACCCAGTCCATGAAATGCTGGTAAAAGCAGTTGCTCATCACTCATGGTCCCATTCCCATCCAGCCAGCTGAGTCTCACAGTCTGGATGCTGTGAAGGGTCACCTCCCTGCATGACAACATCTCCCACTGGTTTTGGTGTTGCCATGGGACACAGGGATGTCTCAGCACCCATGTTCCCACAATGGGCTCCACATAGCTCAGGCTGCTGGGCTTTACAGCAGGAGCTGGGTCCTTGTGTGCAAATTCAAGAGATTTTCACTAGAAGTCTGTGGATCAGAGCCCACATCTGGTCTGAGTGGTGCTTTTGTGGTGTCTGTCCAAAGCTCAAGGAAATGTTCATTCTTCAAAATGTATTATTTTTTGCCAGTGGCTCATCTCTGTGTATGTATCCTTGCTGTCATTCCAGAGACACCATCAGTGTGTGTATCACTACCAAAAGGAAGTTATGCACAAAAACTTCAGGTCCAGCCTGGGTATTTGCCACAGATGCAATGCTGAGTAATTACCTCGTTGCATATATTGACACTTTCCCTCCAAAACCTGTGAAAGCAACAGGAACAATTTGTTGCAATGTATTTCCCGCAGCACCAAGAGCCAGATTTTGGTACCTGGAGAACGCCAAGACCCCCAAGGACCTGGACCTGGTGATTGATAATATTTGGGCCGATAGTGCCACCAAAAGGAAACGGGATAAACTACCCATCCTAGAAATGCCTCCTGACGGTGTTTTTGGAGCAGTTTCCCCGATTGCCCTCCCTCCAGATCTCTGCTTTACCCCTTCTTCCGTATGTCTGTCTCTATCAGAAACACACACAGCCCTCCTGAGGCGCTGGGAAAGAGAAATTATTGATCTAGTCGGGAGTCTCTTTTTAGCAGCTAAAGATATTTCCGGCTCTATACAATTAAATAAAATTGCTTGAATGCTAAATTGCAGCACATGGAGAAATTTTATTTTTTGTTTTGGAAAACATATTCTCCATATCCTGAAAAATTATTTTATTTGCTTGTGGTTAACTGGCATACTTTTATTATTTTGTTTCCAAGCAGATGCTAGGACAAGAAATGAAACATATTGGAGTTTGCCCAGATCTCTAAAGCATCCGTTGCCGTAGCTGACTTTGCTAAAGTAAGCCTATCTGATGGGCTTTACATTAGGCTGGTATCAAAACTGTAAGTTTATCCTAATTTAATGAGAATTCACAGTCTCCATTTACAGGGGAAGATGGATTAAAATGCTTCTACAAGGCTGTTTTTTCCCAGCTTTGGCAGCCGGGGTGGCTGCAGAGGGTGCTGTTAACCTGCGCACACCAGCGCCGAGATGGACTCTGCACAGCAGGAGAGACCTCTGGCATTCAGGGGGATGTTAAAGAATTTTCCTGCTAGGATGTCAATTTAGGCTCTGCACAGACCTGAATGCTACAGCTGCATCTGAAAACTTTAATTGAATATGACAGAGAAAAGATGGGTCCTGTTGGCACATCCCACCCAGGTGCCTTGAATTGGCACCTTGGAGAAAACAGTGCCTGGATACGTAGCATAGCAGGATCTTGCAGCTCTTGCTGGGTCTCAGCACACCCTGGGTGTCCCCAGACTGTTGTGTTTGAGGGGTAAAAAGCCAGAGAAGGGGGTTCAGTAAGACCACGCTAATTGCCTGGAGCAGAGCAGGAAGGATCAATGAGCTTTGCACAAGCTGTGTTTTCCTTGCTGTGGGGGCAGGATGTATATCTCAATTTCTTTTTTGTCTGATGATGAGGAAACCACGACTTGGCCTCCCTGCACTGATGAAGTATAAAAATAGTCTTTTATCACCATCTTAAGGATCTTTGTATCTTCCCAGCATTTGACAGCACATTATTTATTTTACCAACCTGAAAATGTGCCATTTGTTCCTGAGGAATGGTCCAGGCACAGTTAGGCTGTGTCAGTCCTACCCTTGGGGTGAGAGCTGGAGCTCTCCTGCAGCATCACATCTCAGCAGTTAGTACTTCACTCCTTTGGTATGATTCAAAACTTCCTCTTCTGTTTTCAAAGGCAGCTTCTTCCCCTAAATAATGATAAAACCAGGCTGTGCTCCTACTACCGAATGCTGCTTTCTGCCTTTTCCCTTGATTTTCTCTAATTCAGAGCAGCATGACACAGGTTTCACTGTGGTGCTTGCAGGGGACACCAGGACGGGGCAGAGATGAGGACATGGATGCAGGTGGCAGGTGATGGTGGGGACCACGAGCCCTCTCCAGCCATGGGATATCCTGAGGAGCTTTTACAGAACTCAGCAGCTGAGATAATTTTTTCACGATGGCTTTTAAATCCATTTCATTTCAGCATTAAATGCATTTGCCTTCCTCATCATTAACTACACAATTGTTTAAAAAGCTGTTTTCTTCCCTTAAAACTCCTGCCATGGTTTTGCTCCTGGTTGCTCTTGGGTTTCCTCTAATCCTGCCTCTCTAGCAAAGGCGGCTGCAGCTCTCCCACTCCTCCAGACCACCTTGAGGACTGTGATTTTCAGCATTTGGCTCATCACCTATGCAATTACTTTCCGTTCAATGGGTTCACACTGGTGCCCGCTAACAGATGCAGCCAACAGACTGGTCCGAATGGGCCAAAGGTAATGGTGACCTTTTGAGTTGCGACTGTGACATTTTTACAGATGGAATATTTTTACCTGCTCAGGTTTTCTGGATTTGTTTTTATTTGTGATTTTTTTTTTAATAATAATTTCAGCATCATTTTTCCAGGTTTCTGCCTATCCCTGTCAGGAGGAGTAATACCAGAGGAGTCAGTCCAAAGCTGATTGAATTTTTGTTACTACTGCTGCGTGAGCATGTAGTGAGGAATAGGTGCTGGAGAGTCAGGGTCCTCCCAAGGGCAGGCTGGGACTGTGCAGAGAGGAGGCAGAAAGCTCCTGTTTCCAGCCTCAGCATCCCCCTCAACAGGGTATGTGGTATCCAGCCCATCAGCCCTGCCTCTCAAACCACAGGATTTTGCTTGTAAAAAGGCAGAAAAAAAAAGACAGGAGGGACAAAAATGTTCTCAGTGAGGGCCTTAGAAGAAATGTCAGAAGACTCGTTCTCAAATTATCCCAAGATCATTCCATTCCATCCATTGCTGCTGCTGCTCAGTGGAAAAATCATATAAATAAAACTAGTCCAGACCTGCTGTACATGAAGGCAAGCAGAAACTTTCAGCTTGTTTTTTTGTCCCACAGCTGCTTGCTGCTGCGTGGAGTTTTCTTTAGTTGGTGTGACCCAAATTTCAGAGCTGTAGGCACCGCACCTGGATGTTCTGTGACTTCAGGCCTGTCCCTTCTCAGGTATCCCGGCTCCATCAGCAGATCCCGGGGAGCCCGGAGGGAAATAGCTGCAGCAGGTGGGCTGTGGCTGCTTGCTGCTATCCTCAGAGTCTCACGGTTACCGCAATTAATGCAATTAGCAGTGCTGGGGCCAGGATTGAGCTACCCAAGCTGCTGCTCTCACTGCAGCTCACTCCAGCTCGGACCCACAGCATCTGTCTTCTCCTTTTCTTTTCCTTCTGTGAGTTTTTATGTTATGTTATGTTTTATTAACTTTCAGAGTTCCAATTGTTCTTGTCTCCATCCCATCTTTCCCTCATGAGACAGCAGCAATGATTGCTGAAAAAACAAAAAAAGTTGTTTGTGCTTTTTCTCCCCAACATTGCTGGTGATTCACGAGTGCCACGATTTCCCTTCGCTTCCTGTGAAGTTTTCAGTAGTTCCTTCCCCTGCCCATTTTGTGTGATAACTCAGTCAGAGAAACATCTGCACCCCATTAGGAACAGCTTTGGGTACATAAAGCTGAATGCAAAGGGTAAAAAAATATTTGATGGCCGAGTTACGCTCTCATCCAGGAAGCAATCTGGCAATTGACACGGGGTCCCTGGGGCACCCAAGCTGAAAAACAGGCTTAACCCTTATTTCTAGCACGTCACTGAAGCTACTTACCCTGCTAAAATACTGAAACTGCTATGAATCATACCTAGAGCATGAAGAAGCTGATGTCTTCTGTGTCACCTAGCAATGTCAGCTTTCTTTTAAATAAAAATTACTTGGTAAGTGCTATCATGGAGTCACCACCGTACCCAGTTTCTGACTGCTACAGAAATCAGCTTCACTCTATAGTTTCTCAAAAGCTGGAATAAACTGAGACTAGAAATCTGACTTGTTGTCAAGGGGCTTCAGGTAGATCTGATTTTGGTTACTTGGACTAGTTGGCAAATGGCCCATCAGACAGCAGGGGGCTATCTGGTTAATCTTGGTTGTACATCTGAAGTCAGCACAGTGCTTTGCAGGGGCTGCCAGCTCAGTGTGGGACCAGCAGGATACATCTTCATTGCACTCGAGTCATGAGATCCAACCACCTCCCATGGGTGGTTTTACACCCCATCTGCCTGCCCTGCTTGTTTAAGCATATCCTTTGAAATCTTTCTTCAGGAAATTCTGAACAAACTTCAGTTTTGGTGAGTTTCAAGATTTTTGTGCTCCCTGCTGACGCATGGTCTCTTTTCTCCTCCAGATGACCAGCACGTTCCCTGAGAGCTCACCTCTCCTTTCTGCCTGTGTACTTTCGCTTAAAGCATTTCAGATTTTCCTTCTCTTTCTGAGAACAAGCAAAGATAAAAGTGTTTATCAGCCACTTGAAGATTTATTTTTCCATTTTCGTAATCTTCTAGGACAAGAGGAAACAGCCTCAGGTTGCACAGGGGAGGTTTAGGTTGGCTGTTAAGGAAAATTTCTTTACCAGAAGGGTTGTCTAGTATTGGAACAGGCCTCCTAGGGAAGTGATGGAGTCATCATCCCTGCAGGGATTTAAAAGACATGTGAATATGACACTTAGAGACGTGGGTTAGTGGTGGATTTGGCAGTGTTGTGTTAATGGTTGGACTCAATGATCTCAGAGGGCTTTTCTATAAATTACTCTATGATTGTATTTTGAGGCTGTTTTGACTGTGAAGGTCCTGCCATGCCCATTGCTGTCCCCAGACTCTTCTCATGGGTGAGCTCAGGTGTCCCTCCCTGGGCTGGACACGGTGAGCCACATTTCCCAAAGGCTAGGACATTCCCATCAGTTCCTGAAGAAAACTCACAACTGTGCAAGCAGCTTTTTTTTTTATAAAACCTGTTCGTGCTTTCCCTGTGCCCACAAGGTTTAACAACTCATTTTGGAAACCTTAAGGTTGAAGCCCCTGCGGGCTGAGGAGTGTTTCAGACACAAAGGCTGACTGTGTTTCACATCCTCCTCCTCTCATTTTCTTAGTCTTTATATGAACATAATTGCAAGATTCTCCTTCCTACTTTCAAGTGAGAGCATTGTCAAAGAAGCAATATCCAGCCAGCCACGGTTCAGGCATGTCTGGGGGGGATAATAAAATGTTAAAAAAATGGAAAATGTTTTTGATGCTGCCTGTTGCTACAGCTGACAATGCATTGCTGAGAGCCGGGAGGAGATTCCTCCAAATTTCATAGCCAGGACGTAGATGGATAACTAGAAATAAATCAAGACAGTCACAGACCAGAGCCAAATGGTTTGCAATGGTGTAGAGAGAGGATCTTGATTTGGGAAACACAGTGATTAATTTGTTTTCATAGAGTAATTACCAATTAATCATTTGGCTAATTATGTTGTGTCATGAATTAGTTATAAACAGACTTCAACCCAATTATGAGGACTCAACTAGATCATTTAATTGGAAGTTTATGCTTCCAAAAGTGCTTCACAAGACTTTTTCTTAGCAGCTGAACACATACATCTAACTGGAAAATGGCACATGTTTAAATCACTGACAACTGAAGATTCCTTAAATTACACCCTGTTGTAATTAGGAGGCTTAGTAGTGTATCCATAGCTGAGCTTGACCTCTGTGATAATGCCAGCTGTTTAAGTGTGTAATCATTCCTTTACATCAGATCCTTTTTTTCATGAAAATGTTGGTATCTAAGGGAGTTTTTTTACTTCATCAGATGAGGAGGCCTAAAATAAACATTCTTCTCTATGCTGACACATGACAGCATTAACAATTGAAAATAAAATTGTACATAATATGCTCTTTCAAAGAATATCCTAAAAGTTTCTGAAGAAAATACCAGCTGTACATAGCAGACTAATACTTAGCAGTTCAAGTTATCCCTTGGGAGTACATCTGCCAGATATAAATATTAATGAAAGAGAATTGTGACAGGAAGATTAAGATTCATTAATCATTATTATTAGCCATCATCAGGTGCTAACAGAGCAGCTGCTTGGAGTGAGACCTCCTCATGTTCACCCAGAGCACCCATTCATGAGGATGCCTAAGAGAATGAGATCTTCAAAGGAAGGGATCAGCACTCTGCTGCCAGAGGAAATGTATTTAGGGAGTAAATACAAAGCTTGGTGGCTGTGGGTGTGAGTTGGGTCCCTGAAAAGATGTGATGGTAGCAGGGGCACAGTCTCTGGTTTAAGGGAAAGCACAGCCAGAGAAACCAGGAAAAGCTGCAGCTCCCATGCTCCGGTGGGATATAGAGGTTTTCACAAGCTTCCCCATCTGAGGCATTGTTCAAACACTCTGCAGCTGTCAGACCCTATTGTTAGGTTTATATTGTGTTGGGGTTTTGATGTCTCAGCCATTGCAGAGCTTTGGAGTGGGAAAGAGTTCACTGCCTCCTCCCAGGCAGGTTGGTGTCTATTTTCACAGCTCTGGTCAGCCAGGCAAGCTTAACTCCTTGCTCTCCACCACGCTCCCTTTGCATTGCTTGTGTTTCCAGTTTCCTTCAGGTCTTGCTCCTGCAAGAGTTTCCAATTTATCTGTTTGCCTTTGATAATTTTGCTCAGTACAAGCCACATGGAGTGTGCTTACTCCTTGGTGTAATTGCAACAGAAGCAGCTCTGTGCCACCTCTAGGCTTTGGCATTATCTTTTCTCAGCTAAAAACAGGAGAAGGTGGCCCAGTTTCCCCCCAGACCACAGGCAATGGCCAGGCAGGTGGCTGTGCCCCATGCAGTTACTGATGCACAGGAGTCAGGGAATGGTTCACATTGGAAGGGACCACTGGAACTCGTCTAGTCCAACCTCCCTGCTCAAGCAGGATGCCCTAGCCTGCATTACTCAGGACTGTGTCCAGGTGGCTTTTGATATCTTCAGGGAAGCAGACTCCAGAGCCTCTCTGTGCCAGTGTTTAGTCACCCTCCCAGTACAGAAGTTCTTCCTCATGCACAGAGGTAGGTGCTGAGAGAAGCAGAGCACAGTCATTCCCCTGCACAGTGGATATATTTCGAACACGAGTTTGGAGAAGTCCACAGCTCAGGTGATCCTGATGTTCAGCTGTCCCTGGGGATGCATTTCTCCATTTATATTTACCAGTAGCAGAAATTAGCCCAAGGACACCAGCCTTGACAAAAGGCTGCAAACTAAAATACATAGCACATGCATTTTTCCACATGTGAAACTCTAATGATTTCTGCAGAAGTCAAGGACTACATAATTTGGATCAGGTGCTGGCATTTCTGCCTTGCCCACACCTGCAAATCCCATCAATTTGCGTTCCTGGGAAAGGCAAAAGTGCCCCCAGGAGCCTGGGAGGGGTGAATGGGAACTGGTAGCACTAGGGTAGGGACAAATAGATTTATGGGGGATAACGTAGGTCAGTGGGCTGTTTGCTTTTTCATCATCCCTTCCCACCTGCATCATTAACCAAGAAAGGGTTGCAGACAAGGGCCAGCCCGGGCCTTCACCCCAGCCCACCTTTTCATATTTTGGGGAACAGTTGCTCTGGGCAGGTACCTCACTTGGGTCCAAACACGTTCGTTCTGGTGAGATTTAGCGTATAGCTCTAGGTGGACACAGAAACATGTCTGTGTGTGAGGACAGACTAATGGAATCCATTCCAGGGTCCAGGTGTGGCACAAGCACAGCTGCTTGCCCCCCTGTTGCATCAGCTTCCCTGTGGATAACCAGACCTTGCATCCCTTGCTTCTTCATTCCTTCCTATTTCCATGTGTTCCTGCTGATGATCAGCATTAGCACAGCCCTCAGGCACCACCTTCAACCTGTCCCTGCTCTGCAGAACATGGTTCCTCATCTCTGATGTGGTTCCTAAATTGCATTGGCAAAACACCGGATCCTGGATTAGGCTGTCCCAGCAGGAGAGCTGTGTTGTTCCCCCATCCCTGGGCTTACCCAGTGATGTGCATGTTCTGGCATTTGCATGGAGGTGTATATTCAAGATATTCTCTAGTCACTCACCATAAATACAGTTCTGAAAGGAAGCCAAGTTGTTTCCTGTTAATGACTCATTTCCATTCCTTCCCATCACGTTGCCGGGCAGGGACCTGTTTAAGCTTCTTTGTTTCATGCTGAGTTCTGCTCTTCTGTGATAAATGCCACTTGCCAAAAGCTTCCTTTCTAAGCAGAGTTCAAAATAAAGTTATTAAGTCATGTACATTGACACAATCGAGATTTGGGAGAGAAAGGAGAGCCCAGCTAACCCTAGTCCTTGGGGCAGGGTGCACACCAATACATTTAAATGTTGGGGAGCTGGTTTTCTCCCTAAAACATCATTTAGTGGGGCTCAGGTTTATATAAGGAATGTGCTGTTCTGTTCCACATGGGGGAGACTGGAGGCCCAAGCTCCACCTTGCTGAGGCTGATGGAGTTCTCTAATTGATTTTAGGAATCTTTGGGTCTAGTAAGGCCTGCAGTGTTTTTCTAAAAAAAGTCTCTTGTACCTGACTTCAGAGACAAATTCCATGCCCTACCATGTCTCTGTAGGTCTTTTTATTGACTTTGAAGTAGGGTTTTCCCAAGGGGTATACAGATTAATAAATATTGTGGCTAGAGTCCTTTCCCCCCTTTCCAAATGAAATCTGACATCAACTGTTGAGAAAGAAGAATCTGTGTTATCAGAAATCCCCAAAGACAACTATGATCATCACCACTTTTATTATTAAGGGGCATATTTTGCCATGGTTTGTTTGGTTTGTTATATGAATTAACTTTGTGAATTCATGAGATTAAAAGCTTAAACGAGATCAATGAAGACTACACAGCATGCATCAAAGTAATTGCGGATTGTTTTTCAAACTCCAGAGGACTGCGAGTGTTGAAGTACTGAAGTTTTAGGGCAATAATAATGAATTTTTCAAATAGACAGATGAAAGGAAATACATTATCAGTACAGAAGGATGAACCGAACTGTGTGACTGGGACCACTCTTGGGGTGAAGGCACATGATGTCCTCACTAAGGCAGGAATCTGATCCATGGAGCAGTTTGAGAAAAATCGTTTGCTGCCTGTGTACAGGATGTTAACTATGTGGAAAAGTAATAAAGTAGCATAAACCTTAGAGAGAAACACAGAAGCTTCCAGCACTGCCCTCCATCCTTTCCTTTTTACCTCTGAGCAAGACTGTATGGAAAATACATTAGAATCATGAGTTTTGCTCCACTCCCGTTTCAAGATGGCAACATATGATATGATTTTTGCCAGCTTTTGATTAAAATTGGGCTTCTCTGATCCATAAGCATAAAGCTTGTAATACTCTCATCTCCCAAATCCTTGATTTCTGATGTTCACTGTTCCCATAAATTATCAAGTACAGCCAATAGAAAGCAGCTAATTTCTATCTAGTAAAAATCAGGCAGATTTGTGGATTTGATACTACATAGTTCAAAGTATTCTAATATGCCAAATTTATGGAAATACTGAATTTAATATTCTCAGAACTATCCACACCTGCTTTTCAGACAGAATTTCTTCCCTCCTCTGCCTGATCCCTTGAGTTTGGATAATCTCACTGTATTTTGCATGGCTTTCTTTCAATGTACCCAAGAAGTCAGCCTTCTTTGTGCTTAACACCAGAGGCTGTTTCATACAGTCTGACTTAGTTCATCTGGAATCTGATTTACCGTGTTTTTCAATGGGAAGGTAGCGGGATGGTACTGAGGTGCCCCTGGGAATGCAGGAGGCATGCTGGTTGCTCTAGCTGCATTCCTGATTCCAGCTGGGGCAGCTGTGTGAGGACATTGGGATGAATTTTCACCAGTCTGGCTGACGCCAGGTTTTTTTACATTTTTTAAAAACCTGGAGGTGATGCAGCACTTCATCCTGAGCAGTACCTAGAAGAAAGACTGGAATCAAAGCTCCTGTCTGGGAGCTGTGCTGGTTTCCAGCATCCAACCAAAATCCCGTCCCAACTAGTCAAAAATCACCAAAGTGTGGTGTAAGCAGAAATTATTATTAAAACCATCATGTACCTTGCACGGCTGTAGCATTCCTGGTCTCAGTGTTACACTTACCACAGGGAAAACTGGTCTACCTATGAAGACATGAAATAGTGAAATGTGATGGGTTTTTTTCTTCAATCCTTAAAATAGGTAACACTGGTACATTTAGACACAGCCTGTCAATACACTGTCATACCAGTGTGTAATCATTACAGCAACACTTGAAGATTTACTGAGTGGTTGGAGTAAATTCATCTATTTTGAGCAGAAATGGTGTGTGCACAGTGCAGGGATGGGAAAGAGCCGTGTTTCATCAACTCGTGCGGTGTCTCGAGGAGGTGACATAGTTGGCAGTAAGAAGAGAATGTTGCAAGATTTCACAACTGCAAAGAAAATACTGAGCTGACCCTTTTTGGTTAGATCCTCATCTGGTGTAAATCAGTCAAGATTCACCAATGCCAAAATTTTTCTGGATGCTGTTTCCCAGTTTTCCAGCATCAAAACTGATGTTTATAGAAGCTCCTAGTTGCACATATTAAAGTAATCAAGAGTATTTTCATTACTGACTGTGCAAGTGAAATGAAGACAGACATAATGGAAATGTGTTCAAAAAATCATATTGACAAAGAATTTAAATAAAAATGGGTTTTTTTCTCCTGCGTATGGCTGTTGTGCACAGTAACCAGGTCTAACAGATGCCAGTAATACAATGGAAGGATTGTAGTGAGGGGGAACGGAAATGTATTTCCCAACCCCAAATGGAAATTCTGTCTCTGTTTAATTCCTCCAAGCTTCTTAGATTTAAATAATTCTTTTTTTTTTTTTCCTATTGGCCATTTCCCATAGCTGCACATCCCTCGAGTGAGCATCTCGCCTTTGGGATTAGCTACAGAGAAGCACAGTTCTCTTCCTCACCTCTAGGAAAAGTTTATTGGATTTCCCCAGTTCCTGCTCTGCTTCTTTCTGCTTTCATTACGCAGTCTGGGATATCACTTGTTGTTTTGTTTGAGAGAATTAATATTTTTATTTTATTCAAATTCATGCAGATTTTCATGTTGTCATAGGCTTCAAGGGTTTCTCCTTCACGTCTGCATTCACAAACCCCCTGCTTTCTTCTCAGGACACCAAGCAGCTGCCACGGAGATTCCAAACATTTGATCCTCCCCTTTGTCCTCCCTCTTTGGTCTCCAGACCTTCTGTCCTGGTGAAGGACCCTTTTCTTGGAGCTGGGCCAGTGCAAATCCCTGCCTCTGTCCTGTAATAAGGGAAGTATCCACTGGAGGGAAGGGGCTGGTTTGGGTGTGGGAGCTCGCTGGGGAAGGAGGCCAGGGGCAGGCAGAGTGCAGAGCTGCTGGGTCCCAGGAGCTGCTGGGCTAGGGGCTCTTCCTTGCTTGTAGAAGAAATTGTCCTCTTGCTCAGCTCCAGACTTGGCAGGATGCTCTGAAAAAAACACGCACAGAACCAAGAGCTGAGGTGTCAAACGATGGGATGCTGGGGGCAACGCTGCCTCTGGGAACACAGCAGGCCTCTGCAGCTGTGGGACAGGTCCCACCCAGAGCCAAGAGTGTCCCACACAGCAGGAGTCTGGAGTCCACGGGTTGTTTCAAGGGAGTGGGACCGTGCAAGAGCTGCCTCAGGTACCTCTTCCTTGCAGATAGCTCTGCTCCTGCATTGTGTTTTCAGAGCACAAGTAATTTTGTTCCTAAAGGCCTAATTTTGAGTAAGAGCTTGGTGTAAGATATGCCTGCCTCTCTTCTTCCCTTCCTACCCCTTTTAGAAACATTAAAGGTGAGTTCACCTGAACCCAATTTGCAGGTATTTAACCCAGTTTAACCATATATGTAATCTGTATGTGAGTGGTTGGCCAAGAAACTCTTCAGATGTCCCTCAGTGTGGAAAATATCCTGTGGAGGTGGCTGAATAACTCACTTTCTCCTCCTGCTTAGTGCTAGCCTTGCCTTCACTGGAGCTTTTTTCTCTTTCTGTGCAGATGTGAGATGCCGGGCAGAGACAGATGTGGGATGTTCTGTAGTAGGGCAGGAACCCAAGGTCCAACATCTGGGAATCTGGGCCAGGCTGCTCATTGCAAAGCAGGAGGTTGGGATTCAAGTCTTCAGGACTGTCTCTGGTCAGCGGGATTTTTTCCAAGACTCCTGGGCAGGATGACAGGGCTGTGGTTTTGTTCTGCCTCCACATCCTGAAATAAATTTATATTTGATCAAACATGATAAAATTATGCTATCAGTGAGCAAGAGCTACAAGCAAAGTCAGTCCCCAGTGTTGATCTGTCCTGCTGTACACTCAGGCCATGGCATTTTGGCCACAGCTGAAAGAGAATGAGGCCAGGTAGAGACTGAGGATTTTAAGGATTTCGCATTGTCTTTCAGCTCTTTCTTTTTGAGTCTTGAAATGCTTTCTCATGTAGTGTTTTCAGCTAAATTTAAATACCAGGTTAGTTCCTATACTGTCAAGCAATCTTTCGTAGTTCACACTGGAAAAATATGCAATTTGATGTTTTCTCCTTGTTGATTAAGAAAAGCAATAACAAAGCTCGAAAAACAAACCCCCAGTCTCACTACCTGATTTTTCACAGGCTACCATTCAGCATTGTGTGAAACCATGGCAGAGAGAGTGTTTTTACCTCGTTTGAGGTTAAACTTACGTCAGGTTTCATGAGCTGCCTTGGAAGATTCCAAGCCAAAGAAAAGGACTCCCAGAGGCTTGGGCTGTTTAGGGTGATTTATGGTCTCCTGAAAATCTTTGTAGATCAGCAGTGCTTATGAGCATTCTGGAAATGGAAGAACATTGAAATTTGGGTAGGGCCTGAAAAAAAAAATTTTAGAATCCTCCTCTCCTCCAGATATTCTTTTTGAGTTTTCTGTACAACCAAAATGGGCATATGAAATTCAGGTCTTTAAAAGAGTTTAAACTTGAAGTTTCAAATCAATTCTTGTCATATCTCTGTCTTTATTTGAAAAGCTAATTTAACAGATCATTGATATTATAAGACACTATTTCACTGGGAAATAAAGGTCATCTTGCTGTTACAGGTGAACATAAATATTTTTGCACTAGAAAATTTGTCTGCCTCTTGGCTATTTGCTACTCTGGTGCTGTTATTTCCTCATCTACATTGAGTTTCTCCTGCTTTTTTCATATCTAAAGCCTTGTCTCTAAGGTTTTTTGCATTTTAAGGATAAATATCTCATTCAAATGGGCCTGAACCTACACATTGGGTAACGTAACTGCCACCCACCTGTTCACCAGGGTGAGACAAAGGATATTTTTATAGTTACCACGTACTCAAGAAGAATCCAAGAAGGGGAAAGCCAGCAGGGAGAGCATCATCCTCTTGCATCTCTGGCTGCCATGGTGATGGGGTTCCAGGGGAGCATCACAAAGGGAGAACACCCCACCCACCTCAGATCCCTGCTGGCAGAGCTGTCCATTTCCTCCTCCCCAGTACAGTCTTGGGGGCATCCTGGCTTTACTGGGATGTTTGCAGATGGCCTGGCCACTTTCTAAAGAAGCATCAGTTGCTTTTATCCCTGCCAGTGAGGTAATGAGCTGTTGAGACAAGCCCTGATAAACCAGCGATCACCTTCTTCCACCTCCTTCTTCTCTGGTGTGGGAGAGAATGTTTGATGGACTTCCAACCACTTGACCAGCAGCCAAAATGACTTGTTCAAAAGGATAAATTTAATAGAAATAGGATCAGATTGATGCATTTTTTTCATTTTCATGCTAATTGTTGCAAAGACAGCGATAAGTAACATTCCATTTTATTGTGACATAATCATAGAATCACAGAGTGGTTTGGGTTGGAAGGAACCTTAAAGCTCATCTCGTTCCGACCCCCTGCCATGGGCAGGGACACCTTTCGCTAGACCAGGTTGCTGCAAGCCCCATCCAACCTGGCCATGAACACTCCCAGGGATGGGGCAGCCACAGCTTCTCTGGGCAACCTGTGCCAGGGCCTCACCACTCTCTGAGTAAAAACTTCTTCCTAACTTCTAATCTAAATCTCTCCTTTTTCAGTTTAAAACCTTTGCCCTTTGTCCTACCACTACTGGCCTGTGCACGAAGCTGCTCTCCCAGTATCTGCCCTTATAATAATGCATTTCTGGTTTATAAACATAGAAGAAAGCATGAGAATGCCTCAGTTGTGCCTTTTAAGGTATTTCTAAGTTATTTATTTCCATACTTTAAAAAAAGAATATATCCTGTAAATACATAGAAACAGACAGACTTAATGATATTTCACACTGAAATAGTTATCACGTATTTTCCTCCATTTAAACTTAAAATACATTTTGCTACATTATAAATGGTTTTTCTTATTACTGCATCAATATGTACGTATTTCAGAGTTTAGCTGGCAAGTGTAATAGAGTGGAGCAACTCCTCTCTAATGTAATGACAATACATTAAAAAATGCTCATAAATACCTGGCTAATAGAGAAATTCTGAATAAGATTCATTCCTGCATAGTATTTGATGTGTTTACTGAAATCCAGAGCTCTAAAGCACAGGAACGATTTTGAATGGACTATTATTATTCATCCCATATATTATCCTGGTTGCTGCCTGCAGTAAAAAGTGGTTTATTATAATGTGATTTCTCAGCTGCATCAGTATGATATACCAGCAGCTAATGAAGTGTTCAGGCACCCAAAACCCCAGCATCATTGAAATTCATTACCACGAAGATTCTGCCAGAACTAACTGCTGTCAAGGCTGCTTACGCACGTCTTAGTTTCATTTCACAGAATGACAGAGCTAATGCTGGTACAAACCAACAGAAACAAACCCCTCCAGCCTGCAGCACACCCCAGCACAGTGCTGGAGATTCCTCCAGTGAGCTGACACTCTGGCAGGGCCAAGAATAGTTTGAGGACTTGGATGTGCTTTTTTCCTTTTAAACTGAAATATGGAATTTGTGTGCAGAAGAAATAATGACTGAATATGGGAGGGATTTAGGGGAAAAATGGGGAGGTCTCTGGTGCCTCCAGTGCACTCTGAATCACTGGGCTTTGGGCAGGGCAGGGGCTTTGGGACAGAGAACAACTCAAAGACACAGACTTGGGATTTGGAGATGAGTGGGCAGGGGTGAGCACCAGCCCATGGCTGCTGGGTGTTTCAGGCCCTCCTGCACCCCCGGATGCTGAGTTCCCACCTCCAGCTCCCACTGCCCTTGCAGCCTGCCCTGGCCAAAGCACAGATCCTCCTGTGCCCCTAAATTTATACCCACAGGCTGACGTCCACACACATCCTGAGCTGCAAAGGCTCTTTTGCAAAATGAGTGCATCTTTTTGCAAAATGAGTGCCCTTTTGTTGAGCCTTTCAGTGTTTTCTGCAATGATTTCCCTGTGACTTCAGACCTCTGTGACTTGGCCAGTTTGTTTCAACAAAGATTCTTTTGTGGCAAAAAGCAATAGAATTATTGAATCATTAAGGTTGGAAAAGACCTTCAAGGTCATTAAGTCCAGCCTTTGACTAAATAACCACAAAACCATACTGCGAAGTGCCACGTTTTCTCATTTTTTCAACACTTCCAGGGATGGTGACTCCACCATTTCCCTGGGCAGCCTCTTCCAATGTTTAACCACTCTTCCAGTGAAGAAATTTTTCATAATATCCAATCTGAACCTCCCCTGGTGCAACTTGAGGCCGTTTCCCATTGTCTTATCTCTAGTTTCCCAGGGGAAGAGGCCAACCCTCACCTTGCCACAGCCTCCCTTCAGGTATCAGTAGAGAGCAACAAATGCAATATTCAGGAAAGGAAGGGAGAGGAAGTTTTGAGCTCAGCAGAAATTTCTGAACCCTAGGACTGCCTGAACAGATTTGTTGAACAACTCCATTTACATGCTATTTGCACATTCCTGTTTCAAAAGTCAGCCTACACGGATTGCTCCTGATACGCCTTGCCAAAATACTTGGGAGTGATCCAAGGGAACGATCTTGACTGTTGCAGGTGGGTTGTGGACTCTTGAGAGGTGCTGGAGGTGTCAGGGAGCTCACTAATTATGGCTCATTACAGCATGGAGGAGAAGGATGTTCTCAGCACGGTGAGTTTTGGTGCTTTAACAGGACACCTTTCCAAACACCTCCTGATATGGGCAAGGTGAACAGGGATGGGGGTTCTCTGTCTCAGCCTCCTGCAGTTACATTTTGCTGCTGAGATCAGTGGGAGTAAAGCTGCCCTTTTGTTGAGCCTTTCAGTGTTTTCTGCAATGATTTCCCTGTGACTTCAGACCTCTGTGACTCGGCCAGTTTGTTTCAACAAAGACAATTTTTATTATCTCAGTGAAAAGTCTGGATATGCTTGTATGTTGTACTTGCTACATACACATTTTCAAGCATTAGTCATGCCATAACATCTGCTTTTTATTGGTAATTACACTATCCCCATTTTAATAAGAGGTAATTCTTAAATTTCTCATAAAATATACATGACTCCAGGGAAAGAAGGTGAAAGGTTTTGCAAGCCTCTCACAGCCAGAAGACCAAAATGAGTCGAAATAAATCCTTCCTGAGCAGAACTTGTCCAGCCACTCATGACAGCACAACCTGGGATGCCTGTGTGACTTGCCATCCCTTTTTCTCCTAATTGTTCATGCTCTGCAGAACAGACCTGCATAGTCTGTGCACCACAGCCCTGCTGGGTGCTGTTAATGTGTTCAAAAATGAGGACCTGGTCCTAAAATGGCACGTGTGTGGATACCTCCTGGGTGTAACTCGACTGGAATTAGCATGAAGGGAGTTCTGCGAGATCAGGTCTGAACTGGGGAGCAGTAAAAGTTTGTGGGTTGTTTCCAAGTGTTTTAGACACTTTGGAATTGCAAATAGGTGTCCAGATTAATGGGCCGTAGCTTGTTTGCATTCATATTTATGGTAGACTTGGTATAATAGTGTGCCTGAAAAATGTGTAACATCTGAAGTAGAAGACCAATATCCAGATAAAGAATCATGAAAAAGAATCTTTTGGGGCTCCATTAAAAGCTTCCAGTTTCTCATTTCCCATTGTTTCTCTGTAGGCAAGTGCTGCTGTGCTGCTTTGGCCTGTGAGAACTGGGCTCTGCAATTCCATAGCCTGTTTCCAGGGATTTTCCTAGCGATTCTGGACAAGGAAGGCAGTGACAAATGACACTTTAACAAGGTCATCCCTAAATCTTTGAAAACCAGGGAGCTTTTTCAGTGGCTCCTGCCATTCACTGAATGCCTGCAGCCAAGCCCATTTGGAGCATTGTGTGTTGAGCTCATTGTCGATGCAAATGCACACAACTAGTTTTGATTAAGAACAAAATGAAGAATTGACTCAATCTGCTTTTTCTTTGTTTGAAACGCTTCAAGCCTCTCATTATCATCAGGGTTTCTTTCAGTGCAGGAAATCAGAATTTCCATAAAATAATGCTGAAAGGCACAGGGTGAAGTCAAAGAACATTTACGTTCCTAATGAATGGAAGGATAAACATGCAAAACAAATTTGGGGACACTCAACTGAACATTTGGGGGCATGTTATGGCATGTGGATTGTTTAAATTATTCAATATATATTAAGCAGCCACATACAAAAATGGTAAAAGGACAAAGCAGGGGGTTTGAGAGAGGCCTTTTCCCCTTGCACAGTAACTCACAGCTATCCAGAGTGTGATTATTGCATTCAGCAGCCAAGGAGAGTTTGCATGGTAGAGTGCCCAAGTTGCAATGTTTCCATTTGGGAGTTGGATTAGATGACCTTTTAAGGTCCCTTACAAACCAAACTATTCTATTATTCTGTAATTTATGGGAACAGGGAGCTCCTTCCAACGCAAGGGAAGTCCCATGGCAGCATTTGTAGCCTTGGGATCACTGAGGTGGGATCAAAAAGACTTTGTGTAACCTCAGGGCTGTGTTTGGAAATGCTGATGCTTGGAGGGATGTGCCGGCCGCTGAGCAGAGCTAGCACGCAGGTGGTCCGGCATCGTTTCCCATCCTCAGGATGTGCTGAATGATTGGAAAATCCTTGTGCCAAGGGAAACTGGAAAGTGGCAATCACATTCTTCTCTCTTTCAACATCTGGATGGATCTGGCCAGAGAATCCCTTCATTTTTTATGGGGTTTAATCATAGCCAGGGCTGGCAGTGTTCCTTGCAAATCTGGGTGTTTGGTATTTCCAGTGCAAGATCTGGCTATCCCGTGTATAATACTGTAGGGCAGTTTTTCTGGGAAGAGGGAAATAAAGGGAAGGACATTTTGACCAAGGATGACATTAAAGAGCTATATTGCAAAGACAAGCTCTCCAAAATGAGAAAATGGGGGAATTGAAGGTGTTTTTTCCCTATTTCTCTGCATGCCTAATCATGAAAATATCAATAACAAAACCAGCTCCTGATTCCCTGTGTTGCCTGCCTGCCTCCCCTGGGTGACATGCAGAGGTCAGGTTCCTTCCATGTGGGCTGGAGAGAAGGAGAGTTGTGTTCAAGGCACAACTTTGCAGAGGATAAACTACCTGTGAGCAGGTGAGGGGCTGGCAGGTGGATGGCCATTGAACAGAGAATCCCCTCTGTTCCCAGGGGACATTACTGGGAAAGAAATTGTCTTTGAGACACTTACAAACATGGCTGTCATTTCCAGAAATATCTTATAAATAAGGAGCCAAAAAAACCGTCTTAAAATCTATTAAAAGCCTAAAAGTAATAAATATGAGGCAGATTAACCATCCAACTGTCTTTTGGCAAAGTTGGTGATTACTATGTGCTGACTTAACAGCAAATGTTCCCAGTGTAATGTTTGCTTGCATCACCTAGAACACCCCAGTTGAATCATTGTCCTAAAAAACACACAAAATACCCCTTTCCTTTGGTTTGATGACTCAAACAACAGCTCCCAGCTTCTCGTGTTGTGGACTCAGAAGAGGTCAGAGAGCATGGGATAATCCTAGAGACAGGAGAATATTCCCCACAGGAATATTCCCCACCATTTAGGAGCTGGGGATATGGTGTTGGGGGACTCAAAAGCCAGATTACAGGGTGAGTCTGGGAAAACTTGGATTGAAAAAAAATGAAAATTAAAATATATTTTCTTGTGGTTGGTGCACCTCAATGAAATATCTCTTTATCTGTGCAGGACAACCCCAAATACAGGAAAAAAAGTACAGCTGGCAACATCTGGGAACCAGAAAAAGCTTAAAGCAGAAAGCAGAGAGGGAAGGATGTGTCAGAGATTGATACCATTAGGTTTTCTGAAAGCAAATCTATCTCTACCTTCATAATGGTAGGTGACAGTGGAAAGAAAGCTCATTGTGTGTTTAAAAAACAGGTCATCTTCAAGAAATGTCACAGAAACCTTGAGTAGACATGAGCAAACAGCCCTGGGGGAGTCATTTGTCTTTGCTGTCAAGAGGAAAATTAAGACTCCAGGGGACACAGAGGCTGGGTTTGATGGATGCTTGAAGCAGAAGACAAGTGGGTCATCATTCCTGTCCACCAGGGAAACAGGTTCTTCCCCTGGAGAAAAGTGACTGTATCAGGTGTACACCTGTGGAGAGGAGAGAGGCAATGAGAAGATAAATGGTGGAAAGTCCCTAAAATCTCATCTGGTATTGACAGCAATAACCTCACTCATGAGCTGGGGGATGGTTGTTGCTGCCTGACACATTTGTGGGCAGAGCAGGGTTGGTGGCTACATCAGCATTGCTCTTGCCAGTGCCCGTGCTGGGTGTTTTGGGGGATTGGTCCCAGTTCTGAGGGGTTTTTAGTGACCCATGCAGTTTATGTGCTGCAGCTCCACACCATGGCACAAACTGAATTGCCCTGAGGGGAGGTGGTTGGGAGATTTGCTTCCAAATTCTGATCCTAACGACAAACCTCATGTAGATATACGTGGGTACAGCACCTACCTGTTAGGAGGACATTCCTGTGATGGATGATGCTGGGCAGCTCTGCAGCCCCCAAACCATACTGTGAGAGACCCAGCCCTGAGAAGGAAGAGAAAATGAAATTTCTGTTTTAATCAATATCCAAGAAAATATCACCTCTTGAACATCCTTGCAGCTCCTCTATATCAAGCATCTTGTCATCCTCTTAACATACACATATGCAGAGAAGATAACTGCTGATTAATAGCCTCCATTTTAGTTGATCCCTGGTCAGCTGTGCAATATGTATTTCTACTCAAAACCAAAATTTGACTTCTATAAGCAACCGATTTCCATCAGTGAATTTCCATCATGGTGAATCATACAACTAGTTTTACTAGGGTTTTTTTTCTGTTTTCTAATCAGATTTATTTCAGCCATAAAACAGAATCTGGTGATTAATGTCTAACAGATTTCATCTGAGCAATCTGTGCTCTTGGGTTAGTAATACAAAGAAATAAGGAAAAAATATTCTGATAATATTTCAATATTGTTACCTGCCAATGCTGGGAAAAAAGCTGCAGACACGCTCCAAGTCTTGAGGTCATCTTAAATAATATTAAAGGTTTTCAACTTTTTAATTAAGTTAGTTTTCTTGGCTACTTTTTCAGTTTAGCATTGAGGATGTACTGAAGTCTTTAAAGGTACTTTTCCTTCAGTTCTCACATAATCATGGGCTGCAGGAGGGGGGAAGCACCACGAATAATGAGACATCCTACTAAGCTGCACAGTTTGGCAGGCAGAGTTCTCTAAAGAGACTCAAGGTGTTTATAGACATTTCAACTACGTTAGATCTTAACGGCTACGCTTTAAATTCGCAGCATCTGCAGCTGTTTCTGAGCAGGTAGAGAAGAGAAGGTGCCCGTGACACAGAGGGAGGACTGGAAAAAATTGTCCAGACCTGAATAGCAGTCCCTGATCATGGCAGTCACCTCCATCAGTTAGTCCCTGGGAAGGGACAAGCTCCTGCTTGGCAGCAAACCTCCTCGTTACAGTGTCCTCTTAGAAACATTAAACTTCCACTGCATCCTGTGACATCCAGCCCTGGAAGGGTAGTAAGAAAGGAAATTGCTCTTTGGGTTCCCAGCTCCATCACCACCTCTGTGCACACATGGCAGTGACCAGTGGTTCATACTTGATGGTTCTGCTCACCATTCAATTTATTTTAGGAATATATTCTTCACTGAGCAAGCTGGCCTAGTGGAAGGTGTCCATGTCCATGGCAGAGAGTTAGAACAAGGTAAGCTTTAAATTTCCTTCCAACCCAAGCCCTTCTGGGATTCTGTGATTTGGCATCTGCGACTGTTTCCTCTCAGGGAACAATCCATGGGTACAGCAACAATCTGGTTTCACTCAAGCTTCACTCCTTTGCCTCTGGCAAAGTTTGGATGGTGCAGCTGGGAATTGGGTCCACTCCTGCCCTCAGGGTAGTCTCAGATCAGTCAGGCTGGGGGGTTTTGACCTGGGTGGCCCATCCATACTCACTATTTACCACAGCAGCAGCTGCAGGCAGCTGTGCTTCTCCAAGAAAAAAGTCCTGGTCCTGGTCCTTCTGCAATTCCCCCATCCCCAGCATGAGGTGTCCCTTTGGAGCAGGCTCAGCCAGCAGAGCAAGGGAGGATGGTCCCAGCAGGACCAGGAGAGAGAGCTGAGGGAGATGGATGCGGCATGTCCAGGAAACACATTCCCGGGACATGACGGCACATCCCAGGGGCCCGGGGGCTGCACTTGTGCTGGGAGGGAAGGACTGGGCTTGCATTCAGGCCCCCCTTCTCACTTGGGAGCAGGGTTTGAACACATTTTCTAAAGCTACTTCTGTGTTTTTCCCGAACTCCCACCTCAATACTTCCACTGTGATTCTGCAGGGAAAATAATCCATCATCAAGGGTCAGCCTGCAAGCTGCTGAGCGCCTGTGTCACGGCCAGGATCCCACCTGCCTCACTTGTGTGTGTGTGCCCGCATCTCCCCATGTCAGAGGAAAACCTCTACGGAAAAGGGGCATTTTGTCCCACAGCAGCTAACATGGGGTCGCCAGTGAGCCACAGCATTCCCAAACACCAGGCTAGCACATTAAATAAAGCTCCAGGGACTTGCAAGGAGGATGTTCCCAGGTGCAGCCTTGCCACGGTCCCAGCCCACACAAGGTAAAGGAGCCAACGTGCATCAGCTGGACACCACTGGCTGTGTCCTCTCCTCAGCAGGTTCATGGTCACATTCCTCATGTGGTGAGGACAGGTAGAGCAGGACCTGAATATCCAGCCTCATTTTAACTGGATATACTTTGCCTGCGGTTGTGCTCACTTTTGCCCAAAATGGTGCTTTCAGGGAAGGAATCGAGTTCACCTGCATAATGCTCAGGTGAAATTTAGATTCACTTGCCATGATCTTCTTGCTCTAGAAACCTGATTTCAGTGTTCACACTTATACAACCCAAGACTGACAAAATCTGTCATTTGCTCTTCTCTGCTGAGCTACACTGAGAAGCGCAACCAAACTCTTTAAAAGCATGAAAATGAGATTAATTATTTTTAAGTCATGAGTATATCTGGACATGTATTAAAAACAAATGACAAATGTGGGATGGAGCCAAAGCAGAGCATGATCACACCCCAAATGAGATTTGGAAATAAACCATCTAAATGGATGCAGGCTCCCCCTTGATGATGGGCTTGCAAGATTGCAGAGGAACTCTGGGCCTGGAATTTACTGCGAGGGAGCTGTGGTTGAATTTCTTATTGTCACTGTTGTTTTGCAATGCCATAATAAATGTTGGTGAATTTGTAAACCATAAAAGGAGGGACCATGGGTGAGTGCTGTCATCCAAGGACTAGAACAAACATTTTTGGTGTCAGCCCATGCCAGAGAGATTTTCAGTATTATAAATTAAAAACAAGGGGGGAAAAAATTAAAAAGCTAAACAAGCAACAGCTGTTTGGAATGGGGCCCTAAACCCAAAATATATAAATGATGTTCAGACACATGCTGAGAGACAGTGACAAGAAAATGCTCAGCACAAGAACTGCAGTCATTTATAGCTATTCTGCTCACAGGGCACTGTTTTTGTCCAGCCACAAGAAGTAAGTCATTTTCAGTGGTCTCAAGAGGCTTTGGTGACCCAGCCGCTTCCACATCTACCTGAGCTGCACTGGTCAGAGCCCCCCCGTGACAACTTTGGGATGTAATCCTGGTGACTGCACAGGGAGGTGGCACAGCCTTGCACAGCAGATTAGGAAACGTTAAAAACAGCTGAATTAGGAAGGTGTCAATAGAAATCTTGACACTGGGGATAGCAAACCAGAGGTAATAAGAGAATAAATATCAAAAGAAAACAGCAATTGCCATTGAAAGCCTTCTATAAGGAGATTGTAGACATATACACTGTCCAAGATGAATTATGAGTATTAGTTTGTTTGGAAAGGTATTTGCCCTTTGGACAGCCATATTTTTGTTTTGAGCTTCAGAAACATAAATTACAGTCATTTAAACCCCAGGCTTACATTTTACTTCAATGACGTAAATGAGTTCCCAACTTTCAAAGGCCAGCTGTCCCTTACAGCAAGAGGTAGCAATTATATAAAATTCTTTTATTGCACGGAGGTATTTTCAGTCCTTTAAGTTTATGTGCCCCAGGTGAAGCAATATAAACAAACTATAGCTGTCACAATTGTGTTAATAATGGAAACTGCATTTGGGAAGTTTTAGGGATAAAACCTGTAACTTTATACTGCTGAGGTGTCAAACCTTTCCAATGTAAAACAGAAGTGCAGCTGTGTAAGGTTCCGAGGAAGGTTTCTGCAAAGCCAACATTCACAGACTCTTTAGGTGTATAAAGGTGGTGACTTCCAAGGCACAGTCGTTAATCAGAATTGCTGTGAAAAATAAGGCTAAAAATACGTTTAAATGTCTCTGGGTTTTTGGTAAACTTCCGATAAACAAAGTTAAATCCACCCCTAATCCAGTCTCACTGAAATCCATATTTTACAGATGTGCTTGTGTTCATGGCTGATGGCAGCAATGAAACGCTGAGGCACAGCCTGAGTATGGACACATCAGACAGTCTGGGTCTTTGAATTGCTCCTTCAGCCTCAGTGCTGGAATTTTCTATTGTGGATTCCTAAACTTCAAAAACACACCAGGCAAAGGAATTGATTGCAACACTGCAGGTATATGGGTTTGGTTGTTTTTTCCCTAGACCCAGTAGATGAATAGAGAAATGCTACAGCCTTAGAAGAACTGTTTGAAGGTTCAGAGCCAACAAGAAACACACCAAAAAATGCCAGTGTGCCTATAGACAGCTCCAATTTCCTCCCCTGTCCACCCTGAGAGCAGAGCACAGTGCCGCTTCCAAAGGCACACGGTGTTCCCAGCTGTGCATGTACCTGGAGCTGAGCTGATTCTGATCTCCAGCTCATTGGCTTTGGACAACAGTGACATCCTGAGCTACATGGAAGACAATAATTCTGCTCCACAGCAACTTTTAGAACCAGCTTTCATTCTGCAGTCAGAAATACTGATTTCCTTTCACAGAATCACAGAATCGTTTGGGTAGAAAGGCATCTTAAAAATCATCTTGTTACAACCTCTGCACCATGGGCAGGGACACCTCCCACTATCCCAGGTTGCTCCAAGCCCCGTCCAACCTGGCCTGGAACACTCCCAGGGATGGGACTGTCACAGCTTCTCTAGACAGCCTTGTCCCAGTGCCTCACCACACTCACATGGAAGAAATTCTTCCTAACATCCCAACTAACCCTGCCCTCTGTCAATTTGAAGCCATTCCTCTTGTCCTGTCACTCCAGACCCTTGTCCAATGTCCCTCTCCAGCATTCTTGGAGTCCCTTTAGGCACTGGAAAGGGCTCTAAGGTCTTCCTGGAGCCTTCTCTTCTCCAGGCTGAACACCCCCAGCTCTCTCATCCCGTCTCCAGAGCGGAGGAGCTCCAGTCCAAAACCATTCATATCCACAGAAGTGAGTTCACACTCACCCATGACAAAGTCAGGGCATTTGCTATCAGTCAGTGTTCCAGCAAGGCAAGTAAAAGGTTTGGAGGCAGATTTGAATGCAGTTCACGTCTCTTGCTTGGTGAACTGACAAAGAGGAGAATTGAACTTCAAAGACTTCCATTACACAGTCGATGACATTTAGGAAGAAAAGGAAAATTACCACTTTTTTAGGAGATTTACAAATGTCATCCATGTCCATGGGTGTAATTTTCCACTGAGGAAAAAAATTTCAGATGCAACATATGGACCATGCAGTAAAAAAGTTACCATAGCAACCAGCCTCCTAAAAATCCCTATATATGTATACAGAAACCAAATGCATGTAATAATTATGGCCGCATATCTAAAGTAATTTATGAGTTCCATCTTCCCAGCTTTTTTTGTCTGTTAAAAGTCTAATTCATGCTTTGAATATCTGCTTACTCTGCTGCCTCCTGAACGTCTGCACATTTTGCAACTGAAAGTCAAAAGCATCACAACTGACAGTCACTGACAACAGAGTGAAATCTAATGTAGCTAATTCAAAATATATGCTATAAGCATAAAAGAATGGTTATAGGACCAGAATGATTTAAGCTGTGGGAATACAGCTGAGATGACATTTAAGTTCAGAAAATGTTAGCTGTTAAAAACAAACAGATGAAGGGGTTTGAATGTCAGAAGAATATTTCAAAAACAGGGTGTTTTACTGGGGAGAAGGGAATTTGGAGGGTTACAGCACTCCCTTCCTTCTGTGATCCCTGTGTCATGGATTATGCTCTCCCCAGAACCCTGGTGCTCCCATCACAGTGAGCTCATGGACATTCACTTCTGCTATATTTTGAAATCTCTGGGAGGGTCTTAACAGATTCTATGTCTTGTCACAGCATGCTCCCGTATTTCTCTGTGCTCTGGCATTAGGTACCAGAGATATTCCTTATTGTCTGCTGGATACTCTGGAAATTTAGCAAAGATGGATTTCCTAGATGAGAATCTAGGAATACAAAACCTCTGCTGTTGAGAGTAGATGGGGACATGGAGTCAGTGCCAAGAGAAGATCTCCTGACTCTGGGACAGGAGGCATCGGGTGCATTGACATTTTCTTCCAGATCCTGCTTCCAAAGATGCTGTGAGGAAACATTTCACCCTTGCTCCCAGGGCACCAACCTGTCCTTTTGGCTGGCCAAAGTGGGGAGAGTTAAACTGAATTAAATGTAAATTTCACAGACTGATGTCACAGTTTACAAGTGGACAGTCCTGAAAGTTGAGGTCAGTCCCAGCACCCAGGAGCCCCAAGTGAGTTTCAGGCCCCATTTTGTTCTATCTTCAGCCAGGAAATGAATCAATTAAGTGCATAATGAATGAACAGACTCTCTACCAGTGTTCAGGCTCTCAGTGAGACAGAGCTTTGACACATGCTCTAACTCAGCAGTGTTAAGCTCAGCCTGTTAAAAGCATTTTTACATCACACCTGACTCTTGTTCCTGCAGGTGGGAGCTACCTCTGTCTGCGCTGTGTCACGGCCTGCACTCCTGTGTGTGAGATGCTGCATCCCCAGTGTGCAAACAAGGCTCTTGCTTCCTCCTCAAAACAAACAGTTGGAACTGTCAAGTGAGTACCTGTTTGTCACTGGGACGTCTCACAGCCCCTCCTTGCCCTGACTGCTGCTCCCTTTCCTGCTCTGAGCATCAGCTGCTGAAGACTTGGTGCGAAAGGAGCTGAAATGCAGCCTTGGACAGGTTTGGTGCAGGTTGCCTCCACTTCCATCCTTTCCCAGCCCTTCTAACTGCTCGTTCTTTCACCCTTTCAAAGCAAATCGAGCAGCTGGTGAGAAGTTTGGGAAGAGCAAGGTCCTGCAAATGTCTCTTTTGAGGGAATGCATTGCTAGTGCTCTTAAGTGGACATTTATCCTGCACTGAAAACTGACAGAAAGTTAATAAAATCACATTTCTAAGCCCCTTGAGCACTTGTTCCTGTTGAGAGTTATTTCTATCACAAGCTTTATCTCTCTCCCTCTGGCTAATTTGCAGCAAAGTCGCTCAAGAAAAGACCAAGATATTCTTATTGTTACATGAGCAAAGATGCATTTGTTCTCCATGAGTGGAAATCAGCACTGTTAGAGAGCCAGAAGAAGACCTTGGCTGAACTTAAATCCTTTCTTTAGCATGAGTGTATATAAAACCAGCTTTTGCTCAAATGTCATTTCACTCTGGTTGCAGAGACACTTGATCCTGTCTTGCTCCGCCAGAACATAAAAGGCATCTTTGGACCTTTTATTGATTTATCTCTTTTCTGCAATGTCTCATGGGTCTGTGACGCTTCCCTTCTTCCTGCAGTGGGGACTGGGTTTTTTAGTTTTGCTTCATTTTGTTCTTCTGTTTAGGCAAGAAGGGAGGTCCTCCTAAGCCAGGAGGCTTCAAAGTCTGTGTCACATCCGGACTGAATCACCCTGGACTTCATCTGCTGGGGAGGAGATTTCCGTATGTTAACCCAGTGTGACATGCTGAGATTACAGCTGCTGCCTGGCAGGTAAATGAGAAAGAATCCCAAAACTTGGAGGTTATGGGAAGATATTCCACCTTGCTGCTTTGCTTGATGGCCATCTCTAGGAGCCGTGGTGCCACCCCACTGGCTCCCAGCCTGAGGGTCACCCTCCCTAACCACATGGTAGAAGCAAGGTGTCCCCAGAGATGACAACAGCTTGTTGCAACAGTTTTTTTAGCTCACACTAAATCATAAATGGCAAAACAGATGAATTTTAGAAAACCTGGACCCATGTTTGCTGGCTAAGGGAAGGTCACACTTGTCACTCTCAGGGGGATTACAGTTCCACCCTCATCCCATGGAGAATGTGTGGTTTTATGGATGATACAAAGTTTGGTAATTATTTCTTTGAAATGTCCCTTCTTTTTCCTTCTGGACATAGAATATTCTTTCTGGTGGCTAGGCACATAATAATTCTTCTTAATACTTTCCCCATAAAAATTCACTTTACAGAGGGAACTCCACATGCTTTTAGGACTCTGAGGGACACCAATCCTGAATAGGGTAGAAACTCAGCAGCATTTTAAATTCTGGAAGCAATAACAAAGAGCAAAGCAGCGTGCACTGAGCAGTGTCTTAGGGCTGGGTATTTTGTTTCTCACACTGCAACACCTGATCTTGCATGAAACACAGCACTCTTGGGTCCTTAGCTTAGCACTCATAAGAAGTAAAGATAAAAATGTGTCCGCACATCCCCATGTTTATTGTGAGAGAGAAACAATTTAGAGGCACCAAGATGCGGACTCTGCACAAGTCCCTCTGACACAGAGCACATAGACTGAAACAGGAGGGACTTTATTGTCAGAAGAAATTATTGTACACACAGAAATGCTGGGCTTTTTAAACTCAGGCACCTGAAGATGACCTCCATGATCTGCAAGTAGCATGTCAAATGTGAGCTTTGAACATCTTCGTTGTTGTCGGTCCCGCATATCCCAGTTTTTCCTGGTGAAGTGGAATGTGCCAAGGCTGATGCTGTGATCTGTGGGTTGTGTGCTGAGAAGGCAGTGTGTGAAACCTGCTGCCTCCTCCTGACCTGCTGGGCAGAGTCTGTCCATCCTCAGGGCACAGGAGCCTGTGGGTCCAGACTTGCTGGCAGTATCAGGCATCCTGGCACTCACGGGGTGCTCTTGTCTCTGCCCAAGGCAGCACAACAACTTATGTCATCGCTCCTGGCTGCTGTTCAGGGAAGATCTCTAGGAAAGGACTTACATTCCTTTGAAGTGAGACTTAAACACAAGCACAGGTGCCTCCTGGAGCAAAGGTATCTCTGTACATGATAAAGGTGTGGATGTGGCACAACTCCCCTGGCAAAGAACAGGCAATGTTCTCACAATCTGCCATCTCGTCCTTGCCAGGCCAACATCACGGTGCCCCAGATCCACAGATTTACCCCCCCAGGCTTGAAGAGAGGCCATTCATGGGACAAATTCTTGTGACCTTTCCAAAGTTCTCCCCAGGCAAGAGATGCCAGGCTTGAAAAAAGTCATTTGCCAAATGATTTCTTAATGCTTGTGTCTTCAGGGGAAATTTCTCATGCTTTTAATTTATTGCAGAAGAAAAGTGGAAACAGGGAAGGCTTTATGATTTTTAAATGTTCTAACATTTATTTTGGTGTTTCAGTTTTTATTACAATTATGCTTGTGACAAAGGAAATTTCTCAAGACCAAGAGCTAATGTTTGCTCTCAGCCACTAATGGATTTTCAATTAATGTCAGAATATGCTAAAACTATTCTTTTGCTGCCTCAGAAGGGAAGAAAAGCCTCTGGCACAGGCAACATTGTCGGTCCCATTACTTGTGAACACTGTTCAAACACACCTTCCTTTTACTATCCCTTTGCCTTTACTGGGTCATGATTTTCCTCTGTGGAATTTCTCTTGAGCTGGATTTCTCTCTGCAGACTTCTTGGTGAGCATTGTGCAAAAGACACTTAGTTCTCTTCAGGCTGGTGTGTGAGAGGAAATCTGTTCTTTTCACTCTGTTCTGATCAGAAATACTGAATATGCATCTCTTGCATCACTTATTTTCCTTTCCTGAAACCACACCTCTAAGTGCCACATTCCCTGTTAGAGCAATTACTGATGTGCAAACTGGTGTCTACACAGAATCATAGAATCACAGAACAGTTTGAGTTGGAAGGGACCCTAATGATTGAACCCCCTGCCATGGGCAGAGATAACACCCACTAGATTGGATTGCCCAGAGCTCCATCCAACCTGGGCCCATCCAAGCCATCAGCTGGTCTGGATTTCATTTCAAGGCTCTGTGTTCTTCCATGAGACATCTGAATCTCAAATAAAATGTTTAATATAGTCACTTAACTCCTGATCCCTGGATTTCCTACCTCAGCATGGTTAATAGCTTACATCCACTTCTGGCATTATATGATATTTATTATAGCTGTGGAAGTCACGCCACCCAGTGAATTAGATCACGTTATGACATTTCCTTGACCTCTGTGTCAGCGCAAGCAAAGCAAACAAAACGATTGTTTAGATGCTGTTCTTTTACCTTTTTGTGTTTCAAGTAGAAAACCTTGCAGGAATTTCAGATCTCAAGAGATAAGTACCAACAGAGGAAAGGTGCTTCTCTGTGTTCTGAAGTTTTGCTTGAGTAACGCTTCCCCAGTCAACACCTGTTACTTAAATCCTTTATTTTTCATCCAAAGAATAGCTTCCTGATGCCTGAGAGGTGCAGGTGGGTTGTGGTTACCTTCTATCGTGGCCGAGGGCAGGCAGCCCCCAGTGCCTGGTGGAGGAGGGATGCACTGCCCCCCCAGCAGATGTGCACCGGGCTTTGATCCGGCCGACGCCGAGATCCGGCAGCCCTGCCCGCCCCCTCCATCTGTGGATCCGGGGCTCTGGGGACTGCGGATGTCAGACCTGGCCACACAACAGACACTGCTCCGCAGAGGGAACGGAAACCCGGGAGTAAACAGCTTCCTCGTGCTGCTCCAGGGTCACCTAAAATATTTTGACCCCTAATATTACAAGTTAAGATGTGATTGTGTTAAATACAATGAACATACATGGTGTTCTCAGAGGTGCAGGATGCAGGCACCACATCTTGACCGAGTTAGGTAGAGCTCAGTGTCTGTACATGGTGCATTAATTCACAAGCAGCAGGTTGGGAGGGAGCCCTGGACCGGGATGTGCACTTTGATCTGATCCTCTCTGGTGCTGCAGAGCCGTTTGCTGCAATACACGTCCAGACACGCTGGACTTGCAGAGGGCTTTTCCCAGGCATGTGGATTGGGGTAGATAGTCGGAGGCAATAATGCTCAAAGCCTTGCATGAGTCCCATCATGTAGATAAAGAACACGGGGACTAAGAGGGGGATTAAAACAGTCTGAGGGCGGAACAGCTGGGATGAGGAAAATCAGGATGGGGAAAATGTATTTCATCTTGGCAGTAAGACAAATGGATTAATGTAAAAATGCAAGAAAGGCTGCAGTGGGGCACTGGGTGTTTAACTACCCTGGGAGCCTGTGGTCAGCTGCAGCCAACACCACATCTGAGGACCACAGACCTGACTGCAGGAACAAGGCGAGTGTGTGCCCCTGGTTTACTTTCCTAGATTACAGGCAGGGTCTTTAAAAACTGTTTTATTTAAAAACCCTACATCCTTTAATCTGTTGTGTTCTTCTGCTTCCTAAAAATATCTTGGGTCATTTCATTCACCAACACTCTCAAAGGGGAGACTTGCAGGTGGGATGAGCAGCCCAGCTGGCACCTACCCCCATGCAGGATAAAATGGCATGTCCAGACTTTGTTCCCTGTGTCTGGTGGCAGAGAGGGGGAGCTGTGGGCCTCCGGGACAGCAGCATTGGTCACCTCCATACCAAGGCCCTTGGAGCTGTTTGCTGTTTGTGAAATGTTGCAAAGGAGTGTTTGGTTTCTATTGGTGGCATAAATCAGTCTCACTGCCTTGGCACTACTTCTCCAGGACAAAGAATTCCTAGAAAAAGGGAACCCCGGAATGTGTGATCCTGTTGGCCAAATGGTATTTTCAATACTGAATTTTTTTTCTGCAGGATGCAACCAGGATTCTAATGAAAACAACACATGGAAGACCTCAGGATAAGCCCCAGTGTATGCTGAAGAGTACATAGCTCTAGTCTGAGTCCTAAAGCAAACACAGATGCATCTACAACAACCATCAAAGGAAAACAAATGTGAGGCAAGAAGGAAAGTCTATAAGTGCCTGCAGATTAATGGCTGTTTTGTCCAGGCTGTGGGATTAAATTCCAAGCTTTGCATATGAAGAAGCAACATCTAGCAACAGGAATGGGAGTGTGTCCAGAGAAGGGCAATGGAGCTGGGAAAGGGGCTGGAGCACAAGTCTGATGAGGAGCAGCTGAGGGAACTGAGGCGGCTCAGCCTGGAGAAAAGGAGGCTCAAAGGGGACCTTCCCACTCTCCATAACTCCCTGACAGGAGGTGCAGCCAGGTGGGAATCGGGCTCTTCTCCCGTGTAATGAGAGACAGGACAAGATAAAATGGACTCAAGTTGCACCAGGGGACATTTAGACTGGATATTAGGGAAAATTTCTTCACGGAAAGAGTGGTCAGGCATTGGAACGTGCTATTCAGGGAAGTGGTGGAATCACTGTCTGTGGAAGCATTCAAAAAATATGTAAGTGTGGCACTTGGGGACACGGTTTAGTGGTGGCTTTGGCAGTGCTAGGTTAATGGCTGGACTTGATGATCTTCAAGGGCTTTTCCAACCTTTATGTTTCTGTAAGCTGAATGTATGAGTGGCCACAGAGGGAGGGTTGGGTGCTGCTCTTCCAGCTGAGAACAGACAGGAGCTGCTGTTCCCTGTGGCTGTGGAGAGCTTCTTCCCATCCCTGTTTTGTTGACTGATGAACCACAGGGAATTGCATGAACCTTCCAAAAGCCAACCCCAGAGCCCTCCTGCATCTTGGTGCATTGAACAGCTCCCAGCAGAGCGGAGAATTCTGAGCACCACAACTAAAATGAAAAAAAACAAAGCCTCCATTCCTCAAACCAGAGTTCTCTGTCTGGAGGTATGTAAGGAACAGCCTGTATCTCCTGCTGTGAAGGCTAAGGCAGCCTTGGGATAAGGTCTCCACTAACACCATTAAAATATTTTGACAGACTTAAAAGCAAAATTTCTGAAGGGAAAAATTCTTTCTTTCAGGTTAGATCACATAAGTGACAGACATTTTTTTCTCAGCTACAAAGCTGAATATTTTCCGTATTGACCTTCCAGCCCAGTTTCACACTGGTCAGTGTGCTGGTGGAACACCTACCCCTTGCCTGCTCCAGTAGCATCTTCCCAGATTGCTAATATGGGATTAATTATATCTTTTGGGTCTAATTCCTGCATTTTTTTCAGAGGGAACCACTAAAGAACTGTAAGTGGACGGGAAAGCATTTATTTGGGAGGTTGGGGTTGGTTTTTGTTTCTGCCTGAAAATACCTCTGGCAATGTATGAAGTACATTTCCACTGACGTTGGCCATTCAGTACATTCTTATGAGATTTCATCTTGCCTTGTGATATTTGCCAGTTTGGTCTCTGGAAAACTGTATTTTTGGGCACACTGTAGTAATACCCAAGAATTCAGAACATGGATTTCAACATCCCCCAGTTGGAAGAATCTTGCAGTGACAGCAGAGCTATTTTTCAGTCTACACAGTAAGCAGCACTGCTATCCTCCAAGCAACACCTCCCTGTATCCGGCCTTGTTCTGAGTCTATGTGCAGAGCAGAGCAGACTTTCATGAATTCTGATTTCTCTGAGTGTATTTTCAACTTTTTCCTGTTTCCCATGAAACCCGAAATAAAATAAAAGTACCCAAAAGAAAATAAAAATGCTATGAGTCCCTGAGGCACCAACCTTTAGAGATACACCTGGGAAGGGATGAAGAAGCCATCCAAGTGTCAGGAGTCAATGCCATGAAATTCAGTATTTCTTGGGAACAAGTCTGAAAAAAACATAGAGCTGAGTACTGAATTTAGCACGTTGGGATTTATCAGGGTACAGTCACTGGCGCCTGGGGTGGATCCTGGTATGGATATGCCAGGGCAGGGCCAGGGCTCTGTGGGCTTAAGAATGAGGTGCAAGTGGGCAGCATCCTTCATGTCACCAACACCACCAGAAAGTGACAAAAAAGCGTCCCTTTTTCAAATCTCTCAGAAGAGACATTTGTTCCTCTGATATCTAAATCTATGAGAATCAGGCATTCAAATCCTGAGCATTTTCTAATGCCCCACAGTGTATGTGTGTACTTTCTGACCAGACTTTGAAAAACAGAAATAACTAAATATTAAGAGCAGGAAATTAGATTGAGTAGAGACATCCTAGCCTCATCAAAATCCCTCCTGTGCCTCTTCTACCCATGAGCTTTAGCACCACATAGCTGCTCTTTTATTAAAAAAAAAAAAAAAAAAAAAAAAAAAATCTATACATCAGGGGAAATGCNAAAAAAAAAAAAAAAGAAAAAAAAAATCTGTTCCCATATTTAGGTTCCTCTCTTCCTGTGAATCATACTCGGATGATTTTCGAGGACCTTTCATTCTCTCTCTGCCTTACATGTTAATCCAAATCTCCTTTCCTAATTAAAGTTTTATTCTACAAGAGTCTTTAACATTCGTTTCTAAGTGGCAAAATTAAATCCAGCGCCTCTTGATAAGGAAAACTCATTCCTGGTTGATTGACAATTTAATTAAAAACCAATATTTTCTTTCAATTGCTAGATTATTACCAAGACAGCAGCTTCAGGGATTATTAAGGATGCATAAGGAAATGGCACTTAAAAGCTGAGCTGCACAGCTATTTCAGGTTTGCTGCTTTCCCTTTCCCAGAAGGGACTTCATCTGCTTAATGTTACCTGGAGGAGCAGGGTATGGGCAGGGTCTGAGCTCTGATCGCACATGATTAAGGCCACTGACCTTTCTGTGCTTAACTATGGTTGGAAAAGACCTCAAAGATCATTGAGTCCAACTGTTCTCCCCAGCACTGCCAAGTCCATTACTGACCCATGTCCCCAAGCACCACCTCCACACACGGACATCTGTATGGCCTCTGTTAGGATTCCCCTTTCTACTCCCTTCAGCTGCAGCCCCACTGAGCTGGCTGGGCCTTGGAGCATTTTCAATTTGCTGAGATACAAGATGTAAGCAGCCAAGCTGTGCCAAGCCTTGGTCTAGATATATCTCTGTTTGCACTGAAAATTGCAATTAATAACCGAGAGGTGGCAGGATGGAAACTGCATTATGAAAAACATCCCATCCACATTTCTGAGGCTTCTCCATATTACAATGCCCTGCACTGTTGCAACACAGTGTTCATCTCTGGAGAAAGTGGAAAAACCTGGTTATGTGTCTATTGCACTACTGTGTGTGCCAATAACCATTATCTTCCCAAAACCATCGAATGTCCAGAGAAAACAGCGTGGCTGTCACAGGCCAGGGATTCTCTAATTAATTCCAACTTCATTTGCTATGAATCACTGCTTATTTTGGTTGCAGTCTGCAACTGAAACATACATATGTGAAGCCTTATTTTCAAGGATTTATTCTTACCACTGGTTTTAATAAATTATTGGTGAATAGTTGGCAACTACAACTGTCTTTTTTTTTTCCAGGTAGTAACATTTACTTCAGTAAATTGTTATTACAGAAAATAACCTAACCATAGTAAGAGAGGCTAATAGGGTTTTTTTTTCAACCATCGACTAAGCCCTTCCCCTGTTGTACCAATCTCATCTGTGGGATATGAGTCAGACATTGTTTTTTTAAGAAAAATAGAGGAACGGAGCTGATTCACATGAAAGGTATCATGGTAATGATCTTGGTGACATGATAAAGCCCCGAAAGCCAAGTCAGATAAACTTCTCTAGCAAGACCTTCCATTGTCCTCCATAAACCAGATAATCTGTGCTCAGATAGGAAAGCTAAATAACTCTTTCAAAGAGCAATTTCATCCCAAGGCTCCTTATCTTGACAGAGATGTTGTCGTGATGCCAAATTACTCATCACAGCCTATTAAGATGTTAAAGCTGGCAGTTCTCTTTAATTTGTTTATGCATCTTAGGAAACTGTTTATGGTTTCCCATCTGTTAGAGAAACACTATTTCATATATATTAACAGGGCTGTAATTTTCATATGGTCTCTACCATGGCCTTGATGATATGGATGAATGAGATACGTTGAGAGGATTCTGATCACTGATCAAAGAGATGGAGGGCCCTTGGTACCTTTCCCAGGCTTTTTTCTGACCAGTCAACTAAAACATCAAGTTTTGATGTTCACTGTTCACAAGTTCACTGGAGCAGGACCATTACTGATCACTAAAAGCAAAAATGCTTGGCTGTCTGTCTGGTTCAACCCAATATGGACTGGCAGAGAAAATATCCAAAAATACCATTCCCTTAAACACACCTTTTAGATCTACTTCATTTTTTAAACACTTATTTGAAGGACAACTTAACCAGAGCTTTTCAGTTATGATTCTCACTAGGCACCTTCATCAAATTTGCATCAACATTAGTATGTAACTGATTAGGTAATTATTTAATCTTTTCTTGATTTTCATAAATGAATTCAATGCTGGCAAACAATTCAGATACTCAAATATTGTAAAACTAAGTGGTCTCCTACCCTCCTTCTGAAATCCTAATATGGCCACAGTCTCTGGGTAGTTTCTCCATGTTAGTATTACCTACAGCTCAGTCCATGTTTTGCCAAGCAAACATCACAGGTCAGAAGTGTTCATGAGAGTATTTAGTCACAATAGCATAAGATAAAATCAAAATCACTGGCCATCAATAGTTTCTACCAAGGGCAGCTTTGACACATGCAGTGCAATGTGAGGGATGCCAGCAATAACACTCCCAATAAATTGAACAAAAGACATGAGACTGACTATCCACATACATCACAGGCTTTATGTTGGTCCAGAGTCTCAAAATTCAGCTTTCAATTTAGGTGATTTATTTTATGATTTCTATTCCCCGTCCCATAATACCATTCATGTGCTGCTGTTTTTCTGTTTCGTACATAGTCTGGGTTGAGCTGTTGAGTATTTTGGAGTATGAGCATATGTGACATGCTAATGGGGATGATCTTCATACAACCAAGCTGCTTTTCCATTTTTCAACAGATTTGATTACTCCTTCTCCAATATTTAAAAATTCCTTTTCATTGCCAAGAAGAAATTGGCTTCAGCATCTCAAGATCCTTTTTGTCACCCAGCTTTCCCTGTTTCACTGGTTCCTCAGCTGGCACCTGGGGTGGAGGGTCCCAGAGGATCGCACTGACTCATGGGCAACTGCATACCCCTCCCTGACCATGGAGCCAACCCCACCTTGCAACCTCCAGGCGAAGGAGTATGCACATGTGGATGGGAAGAGGGTTATCCCCACCAAGTGGGATCAAACCCTGAGCCCCGGCTCAGTGCTGCGAGCAGCGAGTGTGTGGAAGTGGTATCTGATCCGCTAATTAGTGTCAACTGTTTAATTTCCAACATCCTGTTATTTTACCCGCATGGTGATTTACTGATGTTAAAAATTTGGGTTGGCAGGTGGAGTTTTCCTTGTTGCTGGTAACTGCCAGAAAAGCAGGTGCCTTGTTTCTGATTTTAAGAGGCTTCTTGTTTTTCTTTCCATGGATACTCTTTTCTTTTTGAATATACTTTCCCCTCCTTGTGGCTTTTTTCTTTGCAATTCCTAACTTTTCCTTTTTTTTATTCCTAATCTCTGATTTTGGAATGTTTCCATTGTTTTGACTGTTGCTGGTATTTAAACAACTTCCTAATCTCTAGGAATTCCTTTCTTCTGTAAATCACCTTTAAAAACCCAGCAATCTCTTGTTATTTCCCCTTTCATTTTCATTGTTTCATCTCTGACAAGCAACATTCAATCCAGAGAGCATTTAAGACCAATTTCAATTTCTGCATGAAAAAAATCCCAACATTTTTTCAAGACTGAAGCAGGATTTTTGCCAGAGGGAATATTTGTTCTCTCTAGTAACAAGGTGACATAGTGCGAGTTTGGTCTAATTTCATGTGGGGCCAGGAAGAATTCATTGAAATGGCAGCAATATTCATTCAGCATTTCTTTCCGAGAGTGTCCTAAATAAACTGAGAGCTGCGTGATGTCCACGGAGCTGTTTCCTTCCTCCCAGGGAAATAGGAGGACTGTGCTTATTCTCACAGGTAGCAACAAAAGAGACCATCTGCTTGGCTATTTTATAATCAGCTTATTTATCTGCATGTGGGCACTGCAGGAGGTTTCAAATCTGCCCCCTGATGCCCATGGCTGGAGAGAAGCCGCGATGGCTGTGCGTTTTTTGGGGCAGAGACCAGGCACCTGGTGGGTTCTTGGGGTGTCCTGTGCAGGGTCAGGAGTCAGACTTCGATGATCCTTGTGGGTCCCTCCCAGTTCTATGTTTCTGTGATTCTGTGGTCTGCCCCTGAATGTGCCCCCATGAGCAGCCCCTTTGGCTGCGCTCCAAGCTGATGTTATTTACACGCATCATCATCTGCAAAAATCCGGCTGAAAGCCAAAAGGGCAACAGGTGGGGCAAGAAATCAGCCGAGTGGGCATTGCACCGGGGAGACACAGGGGCAATGGGTTCTCTTGGCAATTTGTTGCCTTCAGCCTTCAGAGGTGGAAGGAGCCCAGCAGTGACAGTAATTACAGCAATCGAAGTAAATCACATCTTGCCACTTGCCTACATGACATTTTTCTCCATGTACATGAGAACAGAAATGAATTTTCTGGTTGTGTTTGAAGACAACAATTTCAAAGATTTTGCAGGAGGATTAGTTACACATTTCAGCTTGCAGTGCTGGAAAAGGAAATTCAGGCCTTTTTGGCAGATTTTGAAGAAGGCTGGGGAGAGCATAAGTCAGAGCAAAAATGGACCCCGTATACATCATATTGGTGACATCCTTAAATGAGCAATTGTGCTTTGAAGTGCAGTAAGAAAATAGAGATTTTTATCTCAATGAAGTAGGAAGATAATTGCACTCAACGACTTTAATCAGCATGCTTCAGATTTAAGCAGACGGATACACAGGGCAAATCTGTGAAGGATGAATTATTTATTTTGGGCACACTAAAACTTTGTCTCTTAAAGGTCATCAAACTTTCACAGAGTTGACAAAGTCTGCTGCATATGTGAATGAGATTAATCTTCTCATTAGTGAGAGGCAACATTTTCTTTTGAACTTGATATGCCTGGTAGGGGAACAAAAAAAAACCACAGAACAAAATCATTTATGGAAAAGTACAGCTGAAGAGCATCTGTTTGTCTTACAGCAGTGGTTCTGCCCAATTGCTCAAAAAAAAATTAAAACCTTAGAGCAGAATAATATGTTCGGTCCAGCAGGCATAAATATTTGACATATCTATCATTCTAAACAGGATTATAAAATTAAAAGCCACCCCAATCAAGCAGCATTTATCAATTAGTGTGATGTCCCTGTAGTGGCTAAGAGATTTTGGTGTCAAAGGCAATAAAAGAGTCATTTACACCCTGTACCAGAAATCAGCAGTGAATAAAGAAAGAAATGCCATTGTTCATCATAGACTTCAATGAGACTGCCCGCATGAGTGAGCCTGAACGCACTCAGGAACAGCTTAAAATGATTTACCGTACTTTGCATTTAAATCAGACATGGGTCAAAACTAGGCTTCCAGCTTGAATTTATCCATCTGGATCCTGATCACTGAGGCCAAATTTTTATTTCTGAAGTTACATTGCATTTCAGGCAACACAAGATGGTTGTCTGCAGAGGCCTGGGACCACGGTTACGCTGCCAGTCCTCCCAGTTGGAATTTCCAGGGGAATTCCACACGAGTGAACTCAATGCATGCCCACATGCCAAAGGGCTTTATAGGTAATGGCAACTTAGACTCTTCCAGGCCGCCACAGGGAATCAATGGAAGAACTAAAGAGAGAAACTGCACTATTAATGGAAATAAATTATAAGATGAAGAGTCATGCACGGTTAAAACACTGTGTTGTTCAGTGAAGGAAGTCTCCAGTGGGCACACTGTAATATGGGACAACAGACAGGAACATTGGCCAGTTGAATGTGTGAATATTAAAACTCAGAGATTTGTGTAGGATAGGAAAAAATCACCTGAGATTCCAGCAGTTACTCAGATGCCACACTGAGTTAATGACACAGACCTGAGTTGATTTTTACTCTTGGAGCAGGGCTAGGATAAAATTAATGGTTATTTTTGTGAGTTTAATAAGAGCACAGAGTCTTCATTGTGCTCAGCAAACACAAACATTTTAACAAACAATACCTTTTTTTAAATTTAATCAGCCTTACTACCTCAGAGCACGGCATACGCATTTTAGTGTAAGCTTCTCTCTACTCACGAAAGTATTTCAAGATGCACAGAATTCCCTTTTTCAATCAAGAAGTGAGCGAAATAAAAAGCCTCAACCATGAGCCAGCTTGCCTTTCATAAATAGCTGCTTTGTAATAGTTTCTTGAGTATAATTGCACAAAAAATGCTGCAGCAATTTCAAAAACCTATATCCAACCTAAGTGCGGCCATACAGACAGCTTTGTCTGAAACCTGACCTTCTGAGAGGAATAGGTCACACAATTTTTTGGATTTTGACTTTAATGAAAAGCCTTTGGGCACTTCATTTGCAATAATATGGTTTAGACAGGGAAAAACCTCATCAAAGAACAGCGACAGCCTGAGCACCCCAGAGCCAGGTCAAGGCAGGCTGGTGTCAGCTTGTGATGGTGTGATGCAGTCTGGGGACTTACACATGTTCTGATGACTTAAACCAGCCTCAAAATGACAAAGTTGAGAGAGCTGAAGCATCATTTCCAATGGGAAACTGGTCTGAAAGTTGGATACTGAGCACTCTCCAACCTGGAAATCCCACAGCTCCATGGCAGGGCATCAGGTAGGGATCTCCCTCACCTCTTACCTGTCCCATGACTATCCAGATTTATTTTCAGCACAAACCTAGCACAGAAATCCTCCAATTCAACTCTGGGATGCTGTGCATCTACCAGGACCACAGCAGTAATTAAAAAAAGGAAAGGTCTGCTGCCTACTATCCCAGCATGGTGGCTTTTGCATGGTGAGGGATAAGCAAAGTGAGACCGTGTTCCGTGCAGGGATTTTCTTTCTCAAAAGATCATAGCCAAACTACCCTGGGAAGAAAAGGGCCTTTGAAAAACATACTTAATAAAATTCTAAATTTAAATTTGAACACATGCACAAATCATTTCTGGATGTTTATTTCATTTCACATTGAGAAAATCCCCCTTCCTTTGGTTAGAATTATTACCTTTTAATGGATACCAGAAGATTTGCTCACTGGCATAATTTTTCCCAGGATTTTTCTTCCTTTATGTGTTCACAGTTTTTCCCTGTTTTGCTCTTCCCAGGAACATGCCCTGTATTCAGTGGGAAAAACAACTTGGTGGTTTCTGCAGTTCCCGATATTTCCAGCCAGGCTGGAGTAGGCAGGGATTTTAGACTGGAGATTAGAACTAAAATAGAGCGACAAACAAAGGAGTAAGAGCTTAATGGTTGATATTATTAGCAATTTCTTTGGCGTAAGGCACTGCACATAACAGAGAGTGCCTTTATGAGTTCTTTGCAGTTTGGAGGTGCCGCATTTGGGATGTCTGATGTTCCTATCTTAAAAAGAAAAGACAAACTGGTGTGAAAAAATCAGTGGACTGGAGTGACATACAACTCATGATTTCTGGTTGTGTTTTTAGCAGAGGGAAATGTGGCACGTTCCTGGTGTGGGCATGCAGATCCCCCACGCTGGAGAGGATGTTCAGCCCTGCGTAGGGGCTGGGAGCAGGATGCAGTAACACAGTCCCTATGCCAACAAGGGGCTGAGCTGGGAAGCCACACTGGCTTAATTTATTGCATGGAGGAGGGTCTGGAAAGTGGAAAATTACCCAAGACTGAACAAAGAGGCTCATCTGTAGCCATGGGGACACACAGAGGGGCCAAGCGCCACCCAGGACGACTCAGTCAGGAGGAAGGACACACAGAGGAGCTGCTGTAGAGGGGGAGCTGGCTCTGCTCTCACTGAAGACCCAGCATGGTTAAAGCACGCTGAACTGGGAAGGGACAGAAACTTCCAGCTGTTCTACAGAGAAGTTATAAGATGTAGGATAAATGTCTGGGACAACCCTAGATGGGTTTGACCCCTATGACTACAGCGTGTGCATCAGTAGTGCCATATTTAGGCACCATAAGGATGCCCAAATTTACCTCAGCCTCACAAATGAGAGCTGTGGGGAGCAAAAGCAACCAAGAGAAGCAGAGGCAGATATGGGAAGCCTGGTGTAACAGCCGGGACCTCGTGTCTCCTTTCATTTAAATGAAGTAATTAACTCCTAAATCCCATCCTCACCCATGGAACAGAAAGGACAATCCCATCTACTCCTTAAAAAATAATCTAATACCTTAACCCTTATCTTGGTGCCCTGGTCAACCCCAACATTGTCAAAGGATTTCATTAGATTGCTGGAACTATTTTATTTGCTACTGGTAAATCAGACTTTGGTTTACCAAAGACTTAGTAAACTCCACTTACTACCTGTTTATCATCTGTCTGACACAACATTTTTTTAATCAAGAAATTATTTTTAAATCACTTTTTGCTCAAGGCTGTCATTGCTTAAGAGAGGCATTTTACAAATACTTTGCAGTTACAAACACTTGAAAAGCTGGCAACAGGAGATTAGCACTCTACCAAGATGAGTAAATGTTTGGGAACCTGTTAAAATGGTAGGAAATGGGGAACTGTGAAGACATGCCCTAATAGAATCCAGACATATGTTCATAGTCTCCTTTCAGCCATTTCAGTGAAGCCTCCCTGTGTCTTGAACCCTTTTGCACTTGCACAGAGCCACGCTGTGGAGTGAGAAATTAGTTTATATGGAATAGGAACCAATTCCCAGCCCTGCTTTGAAGTCAGCCGCTCTCAGTACAGCCACAGAAGCAGCTTCCATGGCCAGCATCCCTGCAAGCCATTAGAGCACTTGGGATCTGGAGATAATCTTCACTGCCCAGACCCACTCCTGGCTTCAGGAAGACTGTGCAAACATCATCTGTTTGATTTTATCTTCTCATTTTCACTTAAGGGGTGAAAGAAAAGAGGACACCAAAAAAAAGCCTTTCAAAACCTTTCTCTTTTTTGGTGTGGCTACTATCAGAGGCTTACATAAAACTCTATCAGCTTACATAGAAATCTGAGGCATATATTGTATTATGCAGATATGTTATGGAGAACAGCAGCCAAATTTCTACTCTCTGTCAAGCTGATGTAAATCTGATTTTCTGTAACTAAACTGTAGGAGAAAGAAAAATTCTTTGCATGAATGAGCTTTATTTACACAGGCAAATAGTGATAGGACAAGGGGGAACAGTTTTAAACTAAAAGAGGGGAGATTTAGATTAGATGTTAGGAAGAATTTCTTCCCTCTGAGGGTAGAGAGGCTCTGGCCCAGGTTACTCAGAGAAGCTGTGGCTGCCCCATCCCTGAAACTGTCCAAGGCCAGGTTGGACGGGGCTTGGGGCAATGTGGTTTAGTGGAAGGTGTCCCTGCAGTGCTGGGTGCAGGGGAGAGGCAGTGCTGTTCCTGCAGCTCCATTTCTAAGAGATGCATCCTGAAAGCAGACAAGGAAAGCTGAGGGAAAGGAGGACACTGCAGCCTGCCCATATCAAAGTGATCTATGAAACGTGTGGAGCTCAAGCACAGGAACCCCTGCCAGGACTGTGATGTCTCCAAAATGACCGGGGTTAGTTGGCTTAGTCTATAACCCACAACACATCTCCTTGTCCCGTCTACAAGGCACCAGGATCTCCCCACGGCTTCAGGGAGCCGGCAGCCCTGGCTGTCAGAGGAGGCACATTGGCGGAAGGACCACATTTGAAACATATTTCCTGGAAAATGATGATTCCCAAATGGTCTCAAAAGCCTGGAGAAACTCCCACTCCCACCTCTTATGTTCTGACAATGCTCTCTGGCTTCAGCATGGGCAGCATGGGATGCTGAGCTCTGGTGCCTCTTCGCAGGAGCAGGATGAGCCCAAGGGAGGAACCAGGATGGGGGCAGGTCCAGGTGGGGACAGAGCAGTGGGACCACACAGCAGAGAAGCCCATGTTTGTAGCACAGCTGCTGAGACGCCTCCTTGCTGCGAAGGTGACGGAGGAATCCACAGCTGACACATGCATCTTTCTGCTGGAGCATTCCATGTCTTTTCTCAGGCACTGTGACTAATTATAAGAATTAAAAAAAAAAAAAAAAAATTTGCAGATTTTGCCAGAAGATGTTAGACCTAAAACAAACAAAAAAAGGCAACCTACCAGGGGACAATTCACATGATTGACCAGTAAAAAATGGTAAACAGCTGTGCCTTAGCATCTGTACTGTGGAGCCAGACTCTGCAAAAAGAAGTAAATGACCAAGATAGAAATTGCCAATTGCTCCTCTAGTCAAGCCTAGGCCATGCTTCGGGAAAGGAGGATGCCACGGGTTGGGCAGACTCCTTTTTTCTCAGAGGACAGAGGGTTGCTCAGGTTGGGATTGGTTAAAGCTGAAATTTCTACCACATTTGTCTAGAAAGGTGTTGAGTCCAAATGCAGAGCTTCAAGCTCTCTTTGTTCCATCACCCCTCTGCTGTTACCTCCTAAATGGACCATCCTGGTGGGGGCATGGTGTTTTGACCTGCCACCAACGCCATGGCAAGTGCTTGTAATGTTTTTATCTTAAATTAAAGAAATGAATATTGGCATCAGTTTGCTTCTTGCATTTGCCCGTGTAGGCAAGATGGAAGGGAGCCCAACGATGAGCACTTTAAGCAATCCCAGAAGATGCCCCTTACTTGTAGGAAGCTTCATTGCTTCACTGGATTCTGGTCCAATTGCAATCAGTTACAGTTGTCTTTAATTTCTCAATCTGGAGTAATGAGATTACCCTAGATCCTGTGTTCTAAAACCCTTTTGGTTGTACAGTGGAAATCTAGACTTCCTTAGTCTGATGGCTCAAAATCAAAAGACAACCAACTTCTTCATTTACTTTCACAGTTATTAAATCCATCTTATGACATTTAGGGCAAGACTCCTCAATTTCTAATATTTATTACTTGTCTTGCTACCAGGACAATAGAGAAGAGAAGCTCATGGATCACTGGCTCCTACTGCCTTTATTTACGGACTAAGGTAAATACATATTTGCAGAACACAGTGATGTGACTAAATCAATCCACTGGGCTATCTTGCCCTCACAGGGTTTCTTAATGCTGCCATGAATGCCTAGATTTTTAGAAAACCAATTGCAATTCCCACATGCTGAGGCTGCATCCTGGGTGATGCTGTGTGCAGTGCAGCAGCATCGCTCCTGTGCAGTCGAGATCCCAGGCGTGCAGGGACCTCCTCAGTCACATCCCTCACAGCTCTGAGCTTTGCCAACACCTCTTAAAAGAAGGTATTTTTAAGCATCCAAAAGAGGTGAAAGCATATTTACTCCCCACATGCTTCTTTTTCTAATTACAAAAGTAATTAATGCCCTGGCTGTTGAGACACAATGAAATGAATTTGCTGAAAACTGCACTTTAGGCCTATTTGAGGTGAGATGAATTAATTAAAACACTGAGTAAATCCAAACAACAAACATATACATAATTCAACCCAAAGTGATCTGAAAGCCAAGCTTCTCATTAGCAGTGGGGAGTTTTTTTCTCAGACTTTTCTAAAATGGTTCTCAAAAATAGATCAATATGTTTAAAGAACATATTAATGTTCACTTGGCAATATTTCTAAAAAGAAGAATGAGTATTTCCAAAATCACCTATGTATTTTTTTCAGCATTTCCTAGAAGAAATAGTTTAAGGGTTTAAGTGAAATAAAAAAATACTTCTTTTTCTTTACTTTTGCAAAGGGAAAATAAAAAGCTTAATCATTTGAAATGCCTGGAAACAATTTTTTCAGCAATGTTTTAGATCTTTCAGCTAAAAGGAAAAGTTGCTATATCTTCACTCTGACTCTCTAGAGAATGTACTTCGATATCATAATTTTTAAAAGTGGCTGAAGAACAGGCTACTAAATCACAGGTTGCATAAATCAGAGGAGACCCATAAAAAGGGACTCGGTGGTTTACACAAGCTGTGAATCTGTCCCATTTTTGCTATAAATACTTGCACCGGAATGTCACATACACTTCCACATGCTAATGGCAGTGTCGTATTAATGCTGTGAAATCACACTTGTGAGACACAGATTTAAATGTTGTTTGGTTAAAAGGATTTTAGAGCAGAGCACATAAGTTTTGAAGGGTTTTTTTTGGCTGAAGGATAAGGAAAATGGACAGCCCTTTGCACTTTCATTTGTGACTCCTCTGTCAATAGTGACTGACTGTGGCTTATCACATAATACAGCTGGCAACTCCCCAAACCCCAGTGAAACCAACAGAGAAAATCACCATGAACATTTTGGGGCTGGAATTATGAGTTTTGGTAATGAATATTTTAAGCTCCTTTTGCAGCACTCATTCCCAGGGCAGAAATGGATTTAAAAGACAAGCTGGGGATCGTGACGAGCTCTGACATCACTTGAGCTGTCATGCTCAGCAAAACCATCTAATTACATGAGTTCTAAAGTCCTGCAAAACCTGCTGTTTCCATGGGTTGAGCTGAGGAGTTAATGCAAGTCTCTTCTTTAGATCATCTCTCGCTTTGCATTTTGTCTGAAGTGCTTTTTGTTGGTCTACATTTTGATGTATTTAATTAATTAATCCACTTAAGTGCTGTCAGCTTCATGTCAGATGGAGCTCTGTTGTTGTGAGATGTGACTGAATTGTGCTGCTCTGTCCAGGAGCAGTGGATGAGGCTGTCTGGGTGTCTGAATTTTGACCGGTGTTCATTATTCCTCTGATCCATTTATATATCTAGAGGTAGGAGAGCCTTGTGTGGATCTTGGAGATGGCCTCTCCCACAGTATTGCTGATTGCCTTGGTAAACCTGCATTGTCCCCAAAGGAAAGACTGTATCTGATATCTCATAGGCTTTGGCTTCAATCTCTAATTTTACCAACTGTTATGCCATTTTACATCATCATAATTAAGTTCCTTCATTTTTTTTTCCCACTTTGGGGGCTTGAAATTAGGCACCAAAATTGATATATGGGCTTTTAAAGGCATGGCCTGATTTTCAGAGGCCTAAATACTGCAATCTCCATTACTTTTCACTTTAGCACTTCGAATCAGAGTGGCCAATGCTCCTTACTCTGTATTTCTCTCTTGTCTTATTTAAGAGTGAAAGCAATTGAGAAAGGAAATATCTCTCTACTTGCATAACAAAAACTAGTGCAAGTAAATTCACCATATCTGCACCGATCCTTCCATATTGCACACACAACCCACATTTACCACATTTGCTGGATTTTTCCATGCCTATTGCTCTGCACAGCTCCCAAGCCCAGAGCCTGCTTGCTGCAGGTAGGAAAGAGCATTCAGGCTCATGAACCTGCATGCCCCAGTCCCCCTGATAACCCAGAGCTATTGCTCTGTCACAGCGTGTCACCATAAAATAGCAACGGAACGACTGGGAGTGGGCGAGGTGTTTATGTCTTCTGAGCCTCAAACAAGACCAAAAAAAGAAAATGAACTCAAAATAGAGCTTGAGATGCTCCTCCCACAGAGATGGGAGATGTTCCTCCCTGCAATGTGGGAGTCATCTAAATGTGAGGAAGAGACTCTGCACAAATCTTTAAGGTTGGAACTAATCTCATGTTTCAACTCTGTAATCTAGGACCGTTAAATATTTATACTGTTGGAATAAACACAAAGAAAATTAGTACCTGTTCAAATGAAAAGGATCAAGCTAGGATGGAGGCTAAAAGCAAAAGAGAACAAAATAATCAAGATGGATTTTCTTTCTCTTTTTATTCTCAGCTCTCCTTCTGTTAATGTGTTATTTCACCCTCAATACCTCCGACAGTACCAGCTGCTTTGATCCCTAAGGCTTATTTGCTCCCTAAGTCAGCAAGTTTGCAATAGCTTAAATAAACTCAGAAAGGTTCAAAGCCCAACAGGAGAGAGAAAATATACTTTTAAAAGACATAAAGTCAGGAAGGCATGTGTTCCTTAATGACTTTCCTGAAGGCATTATCTCTTCTTCCCCCACACTCCTCCTCCTCATCTACCTTCCTTCTGTTTTCTGGCTTAAATTAGACTGTAAGATCTTCTGGAAGTGAACGCATCTTTCCTGTGCAATGGGCCATGATCTTCACTGGAGCCCCTGGTAACACTGGGACTCATTTTCCATCTGTTGTCAAGGGTGCTTTTTTGGTCCATTAACAAATAGCAAAACAAAGAAAGCAAAAAAGACCAGTTTACACATGATGAATTAATTCCATCTCCACACTGCTCGTTTCTCGTCTCCAGACACTCCTTTTAAAACACAGCAGGTATTTTCCGTGCATGCCAATGTAGTGGAGAGGCTGTGGATAATCAGAACAAGCCCAAACAGGTTATGGAAACTGCAAGAACTGCTTCTATACACAGTGTAATTTATTACCTGTTGCATTCTGCTGGTGGCAGGATTATGTCTGTCACAGCCTGAAAGGAGGACTGAGGAGGTGCCACACGAGGAGGATATCACACACGTTACAGAGTGTCCTAAAGCTGCAGTTGTAAAAAGCAACTGAGTGTAGGTGTAAGGAAGGAGGAACAAATGCACTAGAGATGAATTGGTTTTCTTTGAACATAATGAGAGTTTTTGTCTGAGACAGCAGTGAGATTAAGGCCATGTTTTACTTTGAGTTATGGCCTCTTTTCACCCTCTTTTTGGATAAGGACGCAAATAACTCTACTTCCATATATTGCAGAATTCTGCCCTTCTCCAGGCTTTCTCAGAAGTCAAATGCTGAGGACAAAACCAGACAGCTTTGCCTGGCTCCTGGGACTTCAAATGCCTCAAATGAGGCTGCACAGTCTTAAAACACAAGTTCACCAACATCGCCAAACTTTGCCATCCTGCAAAATGCCTGGGGAGGGTTAATGCTGTGAGAAAGTCAGGACTGTAACTTTCCCACTAAATGGAGGGGAAAAAAGAGTTGAACATTATGTTTGCTGCCAGTACTCAAGCCTGGCTTAAGCTGCTGTCCACTTTATCTCCTACCCTGCACACAGTGGCAGAGGGATGGGCCAGGCTGCACTGGTGGGACCAAAATCCATACACAGTGTCACCAGTCCGGCAGTGAGATGGCAACATGCCATCATCTCCTCCCCAAGCCCCTCACCAGCCTCTGCACAACAGGCTCCACTCTCTTCTTCCAGAGTTTGGGAAATTTGGTAGAGGTTGAAATAAATTCTACTCATTTTCTCACTAGCAAATCCAGGAAAATTCTTTGGTTCGTTTCCTGGCAGAACATGGTTTGTCAAATTACAATTGTTTGCATTTCAAGTAAACTGGTTTTATGAAGAGAGGTTGCTCATATTCCTGAAGGATGATGGCATCTTCCCATCTCCTTGTTGCTTGAGGAGAGTGGGGAGTCTCTACGTCACCTCATCTGGCATCCAGCATTTTGCCACGTAGCCCACACACATTGCTGGCTACTGCTGATTCATTTCAAATATAACTTCTGCTCATCCAGTTTGCATAAAGGAAAAACACTGATGCACAAAGCTTTGGCAGGCAGGGCAGGGAGAGAGACTGGGAGATACAAACCTTTTCAAAATCTATAGAAAATTTGGTGTATTTATATCTATCCCTGCTACACCCACTAAGGGAACAGTCACAAGTCAATCTGAAATCATTACAGCCATGTCCCCATGTGCAGCCTGTCAGGGGGTTGGAACTAGGTGATCTTTAAGGTCCTTTCCAACCCAAGCCATTCTATGATTCTATTCACAAGCACCTTTATCAAAACAGCCTCTGATTAACAACCTTCTGCACATAAAAGTCCATCCAACTCTCTTCTTCTAGAAGCAGTTCCTGGAGCTGATCTTAATCCAAGGCCTTCCAGCAGTAGAAAGTTACCATGTATTAGAACCACATGTAAATCTTTGGTAGATCATATCCGAAAATTCTGGGAACAGCAAACATTCACATTCAACCAGTAGCCACAAACTTTGTTATAAATATTTATATAGGAAAACAGGCACAAAAGCTTTGTTTACTGCACAGCAAAGCACTTAAGAAATTTTTTTTAAAGTGCATATGTAGCATTTGTTAGCTGAAAATCTGTTCTTGAAGTGACAAATCCTGGGTTTAGTTCCAGTCAGACAGTTTGATTCTCCTGAAGTGAACTCAAGGACTCCACATCTTTGCTAGCAGCAAAAACCAGCTCTCATGGTCCATTCCCAGTGGTGGCCAAGTAAATGCACTAAAGGGTCCCAGTACATATACTGAGTCAAAATGTGACTGCACAGCTCCAACTTCACCCAGTCTCATTCTTTGGTTTACACTATGTTCACATCACAGTTCTTCAGAGCAGACCAAAAGATCTGCATTGGCAGGACCATACCCTTTCTGATATTTTCATGAGGTGCTTAGGCAGAAAATAATGGTCCAGAACATAAAAGGAGCCAGAGCCAGCAGACACTTCCCAGCTTGCATATTTTCCATGTGCATTGCATAGCCTGGCTGCTGGAGCCAACTTCTGGGGTAAACACAGCTCCTCGGGATCCTGTTCCCTCTGGTTTGTGCCACAAGTTCTCCCTCAGGCCACGGCATTTTGGGTGAAGCTGCCTCCCTTCCTTTGCTGAAGGGCAGGAGGAAAAAGCCTGAGGACCCAGCTTCTGATTCCAGATTTGTAATGGAGCTGGAGATCAATCAGTAGGATGGCAGGAAATGGTTACCACCCCAATGACACAGAATCAAGAATAAATTCTCCCTGATGTCTGTGATCTCTGTTGGTTTCTCTCCCTTTTTCTCAGTCTGTTGGTGAGATAGAGAAGTTTGTAAATTTGTGTTGGATTTTTTTCCAGGATCTTCAAGGAGAAGAGACTGGGCAGCAGATATAATCGACCTGCCATCCATCACCCAACTGAGGGAGACTAAGGATTAGTGATCAACCCACAGATGGACAGTTGTTCCTTGAACCGTCAACATTTTTCATCTTTTGTGCAGCAAGATGCTTTGGCAGATGCCAGCTTTACCTCTCCAAGAAAAGGGCATGGGTGCATGCTAAAGTAAGGGGTTGAAGCAGACAGGGATGTGCCTACAGTCACAGCCAGGGTGATCTGGACAATGCCCTGGAGAATGAGCTGAATCAAGAAATTAGACTTTAATACATAAAAAATTAATAGAGAGGGGAATATTTTTTAACCCTTCATTCATGACAAGACAGTGCTTTTTAATGAATGGGTCTCCCCTGAACACAGTTCCCAGGAAACAGCCAAATGAACTCAGTCCTTGGAAAGAGAGAGGAGAACACTGCTGAACATCTGATCTCACATAGGGACTGGGTAAAAAAATTGAACATTTTTCCAATGGAGAAAACAATGAACTCTAAAGAATGTAAAATAAGCTGCAGATGATCAAATCTGGAATATTTCACATTATATGTAAGGCGACAAGGTTTGCTAAAGGATTTAACCTTTCCTCATTACCCTGTCCTAACTACTCATTTTCTCTATTTCCTTCGGATTTCATAATCTTGATAATTTCCTATTTTGGATGCAAAGAAAGAAGTAATAGTCACTTAAGGAAAACTGTATCAAACGTAGGAGAGGATTTTTTCCACTTCTGCGGCTTAATAACTTTAGGAATGTAGGTAAAACTATTTCTTTCTCTACTTCTGTTACATTAGTGACACATGTAGATTGCAGAGCTCCATTCGCCCTGTTCCCCAGCATCTTTTTAAACTGCATGAACTTAAGCCAAGCTTTATTTTGAGATACCCCCAAAACAGTGTTGTATATTGACTGGCGTGGAATCACGTCATGCTTTGAAAAGCTCTTGAGACCCTAAAGCCAGAATAATACCACAACTCTGAGGCATCACCAGTCAGTTACCCTTCCTAACCCTGCTGCCAGTGTGGGATTTGGCAGATTTGTTCAGAGAAAACCTTTGGGCATCCAAAAGCAGCATGTAGGAAGGAAAGGAACAGCAGGAACCCACACAAAGGTAGCAAAAGAGAAAAAGAAGCTGATGTTTCTTAAAGGCAACCAAAAAGCTTGTTTTCAGAGGGTATTCCAGAGAAAGGCACCCAAGGAGGCACTGAACAGGATACAAGCAAGCCACAGACTGCCTCCTTTCTGTCAGAGGCAGCAGGGCAGAACTGGAAGGAAAGGGAGTCCCTCATAGTATGCTTGAAAGTTAAACTCATAGGATTAATTCCCACCCATGTAAGAAATAACTCCCTCTCTCTCCTTGCATCATTCTGTAGGGAGTTTTTCTATCAGAAATACATACTAATCCTCAATATTACTAGTCAAAGGATGGTCTTAGAGTAAGGAAAGATCTCAAATTAAACTCGGCTCCCAGGCTAAGCCATACCTTGGTGCAGAGGGACTGTATCCACTGGATGCCACTGCTCAGCCTAACTCCTGGGGACCACTCCAGCCCCCTGTAATCCCCTCAGAGCAAACTCAGAGCTTTATCCCTGTCCCACCTGGCTACAGCCCACCAGCACCCACTGACCAACTCAAATGCTCCTAACAGATAAAAAGGGAAGGGCTCTTTCATTCCCCTCCGCACAGATCTTTAGTAGCAGTGGCAGAGTGGGAGCCACAGGGAAACATTCAGTGTGTGCCTTCAAAGCAAAATGTACACTTGCTGGGTAATTCAGTAACTCTTGGCCTGATTCCTGACAAATGAGATCTGGCCAAGTCCTTCCATGGTGGCAACAAGATGTTAATGAAAGAATTATATCAACAGCTCTCAGGTTGTCTCCTTTATTTATACTAGAATCTAGTAATAGACACAGTAGATTAACTTCGGCATAGCTTTAGCATGAAAACAACATACCAAGGCCAAATTTTACTCCAAGTATAATATATCTATTGCCCTGCCTGTGTTTCTATTTATTTTGCTTAGACTGACAAACTTTAATTCAAAGAACGTAATTACAGCATAACTTGCTGCTAGGTTTTTTCAAGACTATATTATTCATTTGAAGGGAAAGTAAGTTTACTTCTCATTGAGTTTAACTATGAAGGTTAATTTTCTTTGAGTTAAAGGAGTTTGGGTTTTGACTTGATTTCTATGCATTTGGGGCAACCAGCACAGCTGTGAAAACATAATTGTTCTTAAAAATTTCGGGATGCTCATCCTCATTTTCAAAATTGCTCGCTCTTCTGTGTGCTTTCCTAATTTCAGCTCGCTGAAGCGGCCGCTGATTAGCAACCACAGGTGCAATCCTTCTGGACTGTTCACTACCTCCAGCTCAAGCATTTCCAGCCAAATTCTACATTGCAGAAAATAGCCTAATTAGAGGCAAAAAGCTGATCTGTTAAAATAGCAGAGGAACCAGCTAGAGAAGCAGGGAGAGTTATTTGCCCCATCAGAGTCAAGGGGAAATTTACCCTTACATCAGCAGGGAGAGGGAGCGGGGAGATGCAGAGCATTGGTGGACCCATGGTGTTGGGAGTGAAAGATTGGTGATAACCAGTTATTTATGAGCCATTAATATAACTAATAATTGTACAGCAGCAGCATCCCCAGGACCTCTCTCCTCTGCAGCCTTGGGACAGGACAGAGGCTTTTCTCTATGAATATACAGGGCTGAACTGATGCCCGTGTGGGTGCTGAGGCTTTGGGGGACACACCAGTGAGGCACAGGGCAGTGTCCAGAGCTGTGGCTGTAATGAGCACATAAATCATCCCTAATGACCCCTGAGCCAGCCAGCCTGTGTGGGGGACAGCGAGCTGGCCCATGCTGCCGTGGCTGCTGGAGAAAGGCTTAGGGCTGCAGTGAGCACAAATGGCTCTTTCACACGTCTCAGCAGATGTTACTCATTTTCTCCTCATCTGACTTTAAGATTTGGCTCCATTCTTTCCCTGTTCCCAGAGCCCATCAGTTGTCCTAGAAACCTCTCCCGGCTCGTCCATGGGCCATGGGCTATCCCAGCGTTCGGCAGGGGCCGGCCCATCTGCAGGCATCACACTCCTCCAAGTTCTCATCCAGATTGCTTCTGTCTTCCCCACCGAACCTCGCCTCATCCACTGGTCATTTCCGCTGCTCCACCGTGCATGGTGTTATTCATCAAGGTGCTTGTCCTCCTGCACAGCCACGAGCTCTCCAAAATACTTAAGGACATTTGCAAAATTTGGATGGAGGATAGGAATAGCAAGCAGGACCAGATGTTCACTGGGAAAGACTAACAGTGCACCTCCGTAACACAGTGTCTAAGGCTCACCCCTGGACCACAGGAGGATGAAGAGCAGCCAGCAGGGACAGTGCAGCTGGTCCTGGGATGGAGATGCACAACGGCATCATCTGCACAGCCCTGACAGGCACACAGCTTTGGCTGAACAGTCATCCAGGTGAGTAGGAGTCTGTAATTCACAATTCACTTTCCCATAAAGTATCTTTTAATTTCTTCTAAGGATCCCAGAAAAAAAAACCAAAAAAAACTCAAAAGATGCTTCAAATTTTTTGCCATGTTCATAGCTTAAGCTGTATGGCACTTTGTAAAGGGAAAAGATAATATGAGCAAATTCTTAAAAATGGATTGCTGACAATACATTTGTGTGTGGTTTAGCTCAAATCTATATACCAGTTGTGCACCACATGACATAGGAGTCACTAACCAATCTATAACTCAAGAAAAATAACATTCCCTATGGATTCTGCTTGTTATATTAAGCACACAGATCACCCAAAGTCACCTGTCACCACCAGCAGGAATTGACTTAAAATAAATCATCAGTGAGAGCTGCAGTGCTCAGACTGGGAGCACAGAGTGGATGGGAGAAGATCTGAATCCTCTTGGTTCAGGGATCAAATGTTTGCCTGCCATGGTACTTGGACTGGGGGGGATGCTCCTCATCAGCAAAGTGAGGGGATCTTCCCAGCCTGTAGCATCCCAAGCCCATTCTTAGCAACCCACAATTTCCCAAGAAATCCTGAAATGAAAATAAACTCCACAGTTGGGTGCATTCAAGGCAAATACAATTAAATGTTAACACAGAAGGAGGAAACCTCATACAAAGTACGTATTTTACTCCAGCTATAAGTTCTCCAGAGGGGAGCTGAGAAAAGCCCTGGGATCCAAAATAGTAAAATAAAATCAACCAGAACCACAGTTAATCAATATGTAACTCAAGTTTGCAAACTTTCACGTGGAGGGAGACATTTACAAAGTCACTTTGTTATTGCTACACACTTGTGTGAATGAGAAAAATACAACTCAAGAATAGCTTCAGGTAATCAAACCCCAGCTGTCAGAACTAAAAGCTGTGTCCAACCAGTGGTCTGTTTTTCTCTGGGAAGAGATTTGTGGTGATCCTCAACACCAGAAATGTGCCCACCAATTACTGGATTTACGAGCATGCCTCCACACCATCAGAAACCCCGCAGTCACCAGTGAGGGCCAGCACATCTTGCTTTCACCTGTGCCATATTTTAACAAGGAAAACACTCAGCAATACCTTGTGACTGTGATTTAAAGAATGGTTGTGAATATTTCACAAGAAGGGTAGTAGATGTTGGCCATACTCCAATCCAGACATTAGAAATACATGGAAGGTGAGCAGAGCCACATACAAGTTCAGAAAATTACCATACAACTGCTTTGCTCCAAAATCACCAGGTTCTGATGACAAGGCTCAGATCTGCTGTTGCCTACAGAAACTCAAAGAATCATAGAATCATCAAGGTTGGAAAATATCTCCAAGATCATTAAATCCAACCTTTGACTGAATACTCCCATGCCCACTAAACCATACTGAAAAGTGCCACATTTACTCATTTTTAGAACACTGCCAGGGATGGTGATTTCACCACTTCCCTGGGCAGCCTCTTCCAGTGTTTAACCACTCTTTCAGTGAAGAAACTTTCCCTAATATCCAACCTGAACCTCCCCTGGTGCAACTTGAGGCCATTTCCCCTTGTCCTGTCTCTGGCTGCCTGGGAGAAGACACCAATTCCCACCTGGCCACGACCTCCTTTCCGGCAGTTCTGGAGCGCAATCGGGTCTCCCATGAGCCTTCCTTTTCTCAAGACTGAACAACCCCATCTCCCTCAGCCACTTTCCACAGGGCTCATGCTCCAGGCCCTTCATCACTTGGTCATATCCCATCACGTTACCACACCAAGGCACATTTTTCTGCGGATGCACTTCCTGCTATCCCTGCGGATGCAGCACAGGCAGCTGCAGGCCCAGTGCAGGGAAACGCTGCCGGCGCACTCGGTCTCCAAACAAAATGAATTAAAAGGGAATGATTTCCCCAAACAGAGGCTGGGGGGAACCATCAGAAACAAATTAAAATCAAAACAACTTTTCAGCAGGAAACAATGGAACAGATGGAATAATATTTATTACTGGAAACTGCTAAATGTGCCAATTAATTTTGAAGGGGCTTAAGTGGATTAAGCACTTTTTTACTGGAAAATATGAAGTAGAAGTCATGAATCACAGCAATACCTTCAGCATTGTCAATGTATTTTTCTGGAAGCCTGTTCAGAAATCAAAGGAAAAACAAATCTGAAAAGTCTCAAATTGGACAATAATGTTTCTGTTGCATGAATAGGATCAATGTCTCCATTACCGTGCTTAGAAATATTAGAGGGAGGCAAAAAATCAAACCATTGTTTCCACACATCAAATTGGTCATTTTTGTCTGAACCAGAAAAGCATTTAACTGGGGCTGAAATTAGCCACGTAGGCATTTTGTGATGCTCTAAGCACAGAAAGATTTTTGAGTTCATTTGTACGTAGAAAGTTGGACAGATGATTAAATGCTTAGACAGACCAGTGTGTAATCCAAACCTTTTACCACACAGAGGTAGTATTATTAAAAGCAGGAAATTAGTGTGCATCTTTATTTGTTTATTTTAACACAAGGACATGGAAGTCCTTTCCCACAAAAATGTGTAATGTTTTAAAAATATTCATCCTACGCTAGGACATGGAGTAAAACATGAATAAAAAATATGTAATGATCCAATTCAATTTTAGGAGCACTTAGGGTGAGGGTTTTTTAGTATTTTTACATGCTTGCTAAGAGGACTTTTATCCACTTTGCTTCCTGCCAGAAAGAGAACTGAGAAGTGCCTTTCCGGTAAGGCTAGGAAATCAATTTAATTTTTCCAAAAGGAAATTAAAAATACTTCACAGCACTGAAATTTGCCCATTGCAAATATTGATTTTGCAAAGGGACATTCTCCTTCACAAAACTATCCAGAAACATTCTGCTCAGCTCCACTTATCACCATTGCCTTCCCTTCCTTTCACATTTTATGTAACACTTCATGTTTTCTTACGCAAAATTGTCATGGTCCTCCTGAAATAGTGCTATGTTTAGAGAGGTTATAAGGAGTTACTAATAAAATTGTGGTTATTTAAAGAGTACAAGATAAATATGACACACATGCTTTCACAAATAGAAAGCAGCTGGAAGGAAACTAACAGTGTCAGGATTATGTGTAAACTCCATTTTCCTATCAAAAATTATGGAAACAGAAAAAGAACTGAGAAAAAGTCACTGTTTGCTTAAACTTAGACTTATTGCTGCTGATTCTGGATATGGCTCATACAAGAGACAAATTGCTTTATGTATCCAGGCTTTGCTATTCTGATCTCAGCAAGAAAGTTTCTGATTTCTTCCTTAGTAGCTTGAATGTATTTTCTTTGGCAGATCCATTGCAATTGTGAAAGTATTTTGTCCCTAAATGTGAGCAGGTTTTCTTTTCCACTAAGTGACCCAAACCACTGTGATTTTGACCTGTTTATACAAACTGAATAGTTGCTCAGTGGGAGCTTTGGCTCTGTGAGGAACCTAAGATAAGACTTTTCACACAAGAGCGTGGTGGTAGTTGAGGTATCTCTGCACAGTCCTTAAACAGGAAGTGAGTGGGGGACACCTCCAAAAGCTGATCCATCCTAAACGAGTTATTTGGGAGGGAAGGAGGGAAACAGGACATAAGTTCAGTCTTATCTTGTTCATTCCCACCTGAGGACAGCCCTAAGTTCCAAACACTGCCATCATGCATCAGCCACAGAAGCCATCCTTGTGGAAAAGGTTAAAAAAACCCTCAAGTAACAAGACATGAGCTGCCTCAGGGCAGTTCAGCTGTTGGAAGTGCAGGTGTCACTTATGGAAACCTCACAAAATACAATCTTTTTCCTACCACCAATACTGAAGCCCACAAGGAATTATTCTCACACTTACAACCAGATGCTGCAATCAACCGCACTTGGAGAATAGGAGGAAGGTTCCAACTCATCTCACAGTTTGGCTTTCCTCAGGCCAAGGACACTGGAGCCACTTTGCACTCTGGGTGACACCGGCCATGCTGGAGCAGCACCAAGGATGCCAAAGAAGGAGCTGCCCACCTGTCTCCTACAGAAAGAGGGAGACCACTGAGCCAGTTTGCTCTTACTTATGGACTCTACCTGCAGCCAAATCCATTTAGGCCTATCCCTCCCTTGCTTATAAAATATTTGACTACTAACTCTCAATGCCTCAACTATAAGACTTTTTTTAAATTTAAATAGAGCTCAGGTTCAGGAAACTCTGGCAGCATGGTACGTTGCTCATCACCTGCTTTCTCTGGGTAATACCCTGTTTCCTCTGCCCTCCTTCAAGTGGTGGGTGAGGCTACAACATGTATTTAAACCCCAGGGGTTTAAGTACTGCTCAGGGGCTGCATCATTGCGTATGACCCCACTGAGCAAGCCATCCTTTTACCCTCTCCCTGGGCATCAGGCACAGCAGGGCACGGTGCTGACCTGGGAAGGGAGAGAAGTGGCAGGTAGAACACAGTTCAACAGTGTCCCAGCATCTAGACATCCCTCACTGGGCACTTTCTGGAGCTTTAATCAAGACTAACATCACTGATAACCAATAACACTATTTTCACAGGTCAGTGCACCTCCATTTCCAGCCCATTGTGGAATCATCACTGTGCCCATGACTTCTCTCAGTTATGCACCAGGTACAAAGCTGAAACAAATCTTTTCAGTTAAAGCAAGGTTGATATTTTGTGCCCCGCGCCCCTATATTACAAAAGGCAATCCTGTACTCCTCCTGTACTGCTCCTGGCTCAGCCCTCTTCCTCCCCAGTGATTTGGGAAGAGTGCAGCATCTCAAGCCCAGGAGCCCAACCATGAAACCTTTGGACCTGCTCACAGATGTCCAGAGGAGCAACCTTGTGTGTCATGTTCAAACACCCCAGAAAAACATCTTGTTTTTCCATATTGGTATCTCCTCACTGGATAAAGTACAAGACAGCAGATTTCACAGGAATGAAGGAATTACTCTGGTTGAAAAAGGTAATAATATCCATCACCATAAGCTAAGATTCAAGCTGACTTTGTTGCAAAGGCAATAAGACATGAGCTGTTTCCAGCCCACATTTCTTAACCCAAACACACAGCAAGGAGCATGGTGAGGAGGAGGGGGAGAGGCTGAAGATGCCCTTCCCCCTCTTCTGCCATGTGGTGCCCACAAGATGGGTGTTGACAGTCCTTTGTTCACATCATTCCCTGTTTTAAAGAAAGACAAGTCCACCACAGAAGCCGTGAGTACATGGAGAGAAACAAAGCAACACGATACTCGTTTGGCTCAGTCCCTGGAGAGGCCGTGTTTTACTAAATTAATAATCTAGTTAGATCTGTTCAGCTTCAGCTTCTTAAGAAACTAATCCAGACAAGCCCAGAAGTACTAATAACGCTTCAGTCTGGGCTTGAAGAGAGATTAGAAAACATTTATTTTGCTTCCAGTATTTTCTGATTGCTCCTAACCTTTCCTTGCACAAGCATCTAAATGAAGAAATATGAACAAAATTACTAAGTAGTAGGGCTTATGTTGAATTAAACTCCACTGAGAAAAAAAATCAAGGCAACCACAGCAAAACTGAACCACTTAACATTCAACAGAATAAATATACAGGAACACGCTTGGCCGTGCATGTAGAAAGTTGGAGATTTATAGGTCCATATTTCAAAACTGCTGCAATGAACTCCTTCATCTGCCATTTAAATCTTAGCTCCTGGCTCACCTACAACTCATAGAAAAGTGTCAGACTTGAATTCTCCTGCTTTGATTGTTTTGGAGGGGTTTCTTTGATGCCTCAGCATAAGCATGTTGACCCAGGTCATGGAAACTCCCCCTAACCTGGATTTTTTTAACCATAGAAAAAACTCAACTTTCTCATAAAATCCTACTTTTGTCCAGAAATTCATCAAAAATAAATCAAGGCAAAGGAAAGTGGGAAGGCTGAGAAGTGCAGATCTGTAATTCAGGTCGCTCTGACTGCTCTGCCCCTGCCCAGGCTCAGGGTGAGGACAGAGTGGTTTGTTACCCACAGGACAATATGTGAATGAGAGTGGTTGCACAGGAAACATCTCAAGGTGAGAACAGCAAGTGGTACTGGCTGGAGAACAAACCTTACCCAGGTTAATGGCAGGGAGAACTGGGGCAAGGTGTGTTTGCTTTAAGCATCACTGCAAAAATAGATTGTTTAGAAACTGCCTGAGTGCCACAGCCCAAGCCTGGGAAATCAATACCAGGAACCAGTGAATCCACTGTTATCCACTGTTTGGTCTTGCTCAGATTTATGGGCTGATAAGTGGATCATGCATGCAGGTATAAAGCTGTAACGAGATTATATGTGAATGATAAGGAGGGTTCAGTCTCTAAGGAAGCACAGGGCAGCCCAGAGAAAGGCTCTGGTGATTAATGGCAGGGAGGCACGGCAGGGGCTCGCACAGCGCTTGGCAGTGAGACAAAATGCAAAAGCTGGATGAGGTTGTGTTAGAGACATGAAAACAGAGGTGTGGGGCCAGTTTCACTCACCCTACAATAGAGTGAGATAAATCATGGCTGTCAGCACCCACTGAGCCCTGGGACTCTCAGCTCTCTGCTGACCCTCAATAGGTTTTTCCTTGGCTAGTGCCTCCTCACAGACCTGCAGAGAGGCGCTGCAGCTACTGCATTTCATGGGGACAAACCCACAGTGTGTGTAACTCTTGCATGCCAAAGGATCAAAAAGTTTACTGAGGCTATTACACTGATTATGCAAATTTCACCCTATTTAAACAATTTCAAACCCTTAAAAATCCACAATGGGATTTTTTAAAAGGAAACAATTGTGTGATTTTGTCCCCATAAACTCATAGTACAGGATTCAGGAGCATTTTCCCAGCCCTGATATAAACATTTCACCTTTGCTTCCTTGTCCCCACATACCCTGTTTTTCACTGGGAAAGAAATCCAGACACGTGCTTTGGAACAGAACTGCAATACCTATATATATATGCATGTATGTATGTTTAATCATACATTCCTTGAATCATTTAGGTTAGAAAAGCCCTCTAAGACCGCTGAATCCAACCCTTAACCCAGCACTGCCAACCCCACACTAAGCCATGTCCCCAAGTGCTACACCTGCATGTCTCTTAAATCCCTCAAGGACTCCACCATTGCCCTGGGCATCCTGTTCCAACCCTTTTGGTGAAGAAATTTTTCCCAATAGTCAATCTAAATGTTATTTCTATACTCCAAATAATCTAATAATATTAATATTGGAACATTGTGAGCCTATCTCTTGGAAAACAAATGCTTACTTGTACAAGGAAGGTTCACGTTAATTCTGATTGAATTATATTGAATATTTTTATATATAATACGTTACAACCTTTGAAGTCCTTAACACTCCACCTATTTTTGGAAGTTAATTGGCACCACTAATTTACAGGCAGAGAGAGCAAGACAAGTGAGCAGCACACATTTTTCACATTGAGCCACAACCTGGGAATGGAAAGCTGCAGCCCCAGGCTGTGCTCCAGGCTGGGTTTTTCCCCAGGCTCTGTGCTGCCAGCCCAGCAATTGTGTGGGCTGGAAACAGCCCCAGGAGCTTCAAGAGCCTGGCAGTGACACGGTGGAGACAAGCGAAGAGAGATATGGTGGACAACACCCTGGGAATAGAAGAAGAAAATTCTTCTGTAGGGGCAGGAAAGCACAAATACATGCAGAAAAAGCCCTTAGAGCTGTTTCTAGTGCCCGCATCCCGCATGTCTCTAAAGGAAAGCTCCAGGCAGGGCCACAGGCTCTACTTCAAACTCCTGTGGAGGTAAATAGCCATGTGCACAACACAGCCAATATCAGACCTTCACATCTTCAACATGTGACAGAAAAAGCCAGTCAGATACAGGTGCCCAGTGCTGTCACCTGCAACCCATCAGGTATAAGCCCTCTGTTAAGTTAAGCTGGAAATACCTATAAAGTTGAAATATTTATTCTGGGAGAAGAGACAGCTCAATCCCATAACCTCATTTCTGTAAGCACATGGCAAGAACTGCTCACGTTATCAGGTTACTAAAATGTTGCCTCAATGCAGGATGCCTTCATCATGCCTCAAATAATTGCACATTTGATCTGCTCCAGAGAGGCAAAATTTATGGAAGTATTTAACATTGCTGACATCTGTCTTACTGTATTATATGGTGTTTTTTAATAAATCAGGTTCTTCACTCTAAGACACAAGTCTTAACATGAGAAACAAAGAGCTGAGGAAAGACATCCACATCGACTCCAGCTGAGCATTTATCAAGCCCACAGGGTCCTGGGCAACAATAGCCAGAGCTATCAGCAACCTACCCATTGTCATAAACAATGTTTTGACAAAAATGAATATAGAAAGGGATTTGTCAAGTTAGTTTTCCTTCATGGGTCAAAGTCAAGGGTGATTTATAGTGTGCATCTTGAATGAGTTAGGGAAAGACGCAAGATTTGGCCAGTGAGTTTGTTAAAAGTTTGCACTGAAAAGAACCAGAATATTCTATAGCAGAGTTTTAGCTGGAGTTTTGCTGACTTATATGTCCTGAAGATCTGATACGTGGTTTATACTGCTCAAGACATTCCCCAAACAATGCGCAATACCCTGTCAATCCCATCAATGCCACGCCCAGCAAATACCACCATGAAAATCAGGGAGGCGAAATTGCTATTTCCACTTCTCTTTTTTTTTGCTTAGTTGGCTTCTGTCAGCTTTCAAGCAAGCTGGATGAATCATGGTGACACAAGAGAGGTGAATATTGATATCTAAACAAGAAATTGGTTTTATTGCATCTCTTTTTTTAGCCCTGGTAAGGAGCAGTAACAAGTGATCTTTGCATGTCCAGAGAAAGGCAACAGCTGGGGCAGGGTCTGGAGCACAAGTCTGATAAGGAGCAGCTGAGGGAGCTGGGGTGGCTCAGTCTGGAGAAAAAGGAGACTCAAGAAGGGCCGTTTCGCTCTCTACAACTCCCTGAAAGGAGGTTGTAGCCAGCAGAGAATCAGTCTCTTCTCCCAGGTAACAAGTGGCGGATCAAGAGGAAACAGCCACAAGTTGTGCCAGGGGAGGCTTAGGTTGGATGCTAGGAAAAATTTCTTCACCAAAATGATTATCAAGCCCTGGCACAGGGTGCCCAGGGAAATGGTGGAGTGACAATCCCTGAAGGGATTTAAAATCTGTGTGGATATATCACTTGGGGACGCAGTTTAGTGGTGGCTTTGACAGTTCTGGGGGAATGGTAGGACTCGATCTTAGAGGGCTTTTCAAACATAAATTATTTTATGGTTCCATGATTCTAACAATTCAAAGCAAGAGCTGGGCCTGTCAGGAGGCCAGAAGAGCACCTGAGGATCCTTTTGAAGAACAAACACCCTAAAACATGTGTCTGCCCTGTCCTGCCCTGTGTGGACTTGAGGGGTTGGGCTCCCTGGGCTGGTGCAGGGGTAGGATCTCCCCACTGTGGTCTGGGCATGCAGGAGCAGACCCAACTACTGCCTCAGTCATTAGGATTATTATAATTTGCACCACAGTTGTCATTTTGTTTCTCTTTCCACTCCAGCTTTTCTCCATAAGTGTAAATCCAGCTGCCTCACCCTGGAAGTTGTCTCCTAGCAGCAAAGAACAGAAGCTAAAGAATGTTAAAGGGCAATTTGTTTTATCATGCTTTACCTCTAGATGGATTTCTGCAGACAGAAGCACAAATTACACCTTAAAACAATGGTGGTTGGCATTGAGAAAGAAATTACTGCACCTTTTTCCTCATCTATTCTCATCAGCCAGATTCTCTGCAACTCCAAGTGTTACATCCAACCAAATTACACGAGGCCAGGGATGAAGTACAGGGCTGTAACGGAAATCCCTGGTGTGTGTTATACTCAGTGGACAGAGGTCAGCCCAGAGGGGATGAAAGTTAATATAACAGGCTTTAAAAGTGACATGGGTGTGCTACATCCGCGAATGGCTGGTGCTTCTGCATCCAGAGTTTACAAAAGAAACAAAAGGAAAAATTCCAAGAAACACCCTGAAACTTCTAACACCCTTGGACTTAGTTACGGGGTTGAATAGAAGGGGAAGGAGATGGTCCCTTAGCTTGAACTGGACCATTTTAAGAGCTTTTTTTAAGAGAAACAAGGCCACCCTGTCCTACACATACAAGCCAAATTAATAATTACATTCTTATCTGATATAACCCTCCTGACCAACTAGCACAATCATGGATACAAGATCAGGCCAGTGTTGTGGGAAAGGCAAACCTGTCCTGGATTTTTCTTGCCTGCACCCAGCCTTACTCAATAGCTTATTTGAAGCAGTTTACGTGCTAAAGAAATTAATACATTGGGTACAACGTGGGTTTGTTTGGGTACAAACACATCTAAAGGCTGCGTGGGCTGCTTCTCATACGTAGAAATTTTATTTGCTCTTCAAGAGCATTAAAGAATTCAATTTTCACTTCCGGACAGCACTTCCCAAGAAACTTTCTTCCGCTGCCCTGCTCCGGTGAGGAACATCAAAAACCACTGCAGACCTTTGAAGAACCAGCCAATAATTTCAACATCTCCTTGGCAAAAACAGACCCTGCAAGGCAGCCGTCCCACCTGACAGCTCCAGAGCAGAGGGGTGGGCTGTGCAGGGAGCAGGGGCACAGCTGCATTCACAGCAGAACAGCCTTTCCCAAGCCAGGCACTAAATGCAATTACAGAGAACAGAAAATCTCAAGTATAAGATATCAAAACAAAACATGTTCAAAGTCTGGAAGCCGAGCATGGGGCAAGGCTGGGACTGTTTGGAGCTGGCCTCCTTTCTGCAGGCACCCACTGCTTGCAGACACAGAGAGAAGTGCAATTTAAAAGCTTTTTTTGTGTTGTTCTCTGTATCTGTGGGGAGTTTCAGTTTTGGAGTTTAGCTGTCTGTTGTTAAAGTCAAGGTATTCTTACTGCTAAAACGTGGCTCCTTTGTCATCAAAGTGCTGTATCTATGGGAAGTATACTATGCCAAGGGGAAGAGACACTGCCTGGCATAGCCAAAGTCATTCCTGGAGGAAAGAAAAACCCATTCAGACACCTGGAAGGGAAACATGCCTAATCTAGCTGATATCACCAACAAACATATGCAAAGTACCAGAGATACAAATGCTAATAAAGAATTTATGAAGGTAAAGATATTAATTAGAGAGACATCAGTTTCAAGAAACTCTGAGAGTAGCACAAGGACAAATCATTCATCTTGGCCTCTGGCAGCACTTGCCTGCTACTAGCCAGCTGATTGGGACATCAGACCAAGGGCTTGTACACCAGGGAAGGAGCAAAACTGGAGTGTTTGTGCACTCCCAAAGAGGAGGTGGCTTTGGCAGCAGTGTGTGGCTGCAAAAACCTTGAATCTTTGCTTATCAAAGGCCAGTGCTGGCTGGAGTTGATCACCAACCACTGACTGCTGGTGCCCAAAGGACCCGTTTACCCAAGAACACAGAAAGTACTTTTTCAGCCCCCAGGGCAAGAGTTTTCCCATTGATTTCCAGCTGGGCAGAGGCTTGGTGGTTGCAGAAGAAGACAGGGAGTGTATGACCCATATACAGCTCAGCAATGACGTGGAGCTATGGAGTGGGCACAGCGAAATGCTTGAAAAGAAGAAGAAACAAAATCACAGCCCTAGGGAAATATGGGCACCAGAGCTACTGCTGGAATGACAACTCATAGAAAGTACTTCTTTCTCTGAGGGCAAGTCACTTGGGACACGAAGTGCCAAAGCCCACAGCTAACCTGAAGTCCCAGAAAGGATCTGCTTTAAGGCATGAGAACTGTGACTCCGAAGCACCACTGAAATGTTGGAAGGGAAGGACAGATCCTTTTCTCTGTCTTGGTTCTGAGCATCTGCCACACTGTTCCATGAACAGCCTGGAGAGGGAGGTGTGTGCAGCTCAGCCTCCTTGAGATGCTGAGAGCAATCCCCTGGTGTAGCTGCTCCGATGTCCCTGGACTTACAGCTCCAATAACCCGGCCCTCGCGCCCTGCGGGGAGCCACGCTCTGGCAGATGCCACAGCTCTGTATGGTTCCTGAGAGCACCAGGGGAGGGCACATCCAGCAATGTTCCACTACTTGTACCTGAAATGGATTGTTTCCTTTTGAATCCCTGCAGGGGACCAGCCTCTATCACGGGTTCCATCTTTGCAGTCATGAGTTATCCAAACCTGTTAAAAAAATAAGAGAATATTTGATACCCTGAAGGGCAAATTTCCCAATTCACCATATGAAATAAGCTGTAAAGCAGCAATTCCTTTGATTTCTCATTTCCTTTTATTTTTTCCATTGATCTCATCACATTCTCTCATTGTCTCATCTTATAGAGCAAGGCAAGATGACAGCTAATCTGTTTTCCCTCTGCTCTTCTTAAGGTCTTCTTGACTGAAATTCATGTTAACTTAGGCACCCCTGTCTCTGAGAGTATCCATAAAGCCGCATCTACTTCTAGAAAATTCTGCTGCTCTGAGACTTCTGTTTCAAGCTACTGAGCTCTGGGGAGCTCTCAGGAAAGGGACAGATACTTGCATAATCTTTAGCAGGCATCAAAAGAAATGCTGGCTGCTGAGTTTCTCCAAAACTTTTCCTGGGGACAGAGCATTGCTCTGACACAAGGGAAGAAGAAGGGCAGAGGGGGACTTCAGACCCATCTTCTCCTTCCAAAGATGAGCTGCTAGCACAAAGCCAGCCCTATCCACAGTGGGAACAACCTTGGATGCTGATCCTCTCCTGCAGCACTAGGGCTCCAGAGCACCACTTCTGCCTCCAAATCACTTTAGCAACAACTGCCTGCCTTTTCAGAAACAGCCAACTGCCAGGAGAGGCTGCCAAAGGCCTTTGGAAGGAATCAAAAGCCGGACATATTTTTGTCCTCAAGAGTGAAAGCGGCAAAGCCCTGGATTTGGGGAAGACACCTAAGGCAGCCTGCAAAGAGCAGGGGCTGCACCACCAGTTTGCCTGTCCCAGCCCCATGCCATCATTGTCCTTGGCATTTACAAGGACTTGCTCTCTAGCTGGTTGCTTCTTCACCACATCGGTTCTGCAATGTGCCGTCTTTGTGTGATTCTTTTTGGATTGCTAATAAAAAAACCAAAAAGTTCACTTCTACCTACTCAGGGGTATGACGGTGCAGCAAAGCACAGCATGAATTTTCTGTAGTTTAGCTATTCTTGATGCAGGCACCGTCAGCATGGCCAAGCAGGGAGGGGTTACCAGCATGTGATGAGGAGGGGGATGCTGCACAGTGGTCCCTGCTGTTCCCTTGCTGGTCTCTCCCTGTGATGATCTGCAAGCCTGGCCAAACCACCCTGCTCCTAGGGAGTGATGAACTCCAGAATATTTGCTGGCAAAGTGGGCTGTGAAGTGCTTGGCCCAGCTCTTTTGCAGTCCACCCAGACCACACATGAAGAAATGTGTGACAAGGAAGTGTCACACTTGAGCATGTGACCAGGTGGAAAACTTGAGAAAAGTGGGTAAATCCAGCCTGAGGGGGATTCAGAGCAATGAGGCACCCTACCAAGTCCTTACTGGTTATACCATTGCCAGGAGAAGTGCACAGCTTGGCTGTAGCAGTAGGATGTCTGTTGGTTTGCTTGCAGAAATGCTGGTTGGTTTATTTGCAGAATGAACTGATTTTCTTAGGAACACTGTGCATAACAACTACCTCCCTCTTCCCACTCCCCAAGTGCTATGGTAATTAAGCTTTTATCTGAGTAGATAAAATAATTAACATATTTATTACTCAGAAGAAAAACATCTTTTTTTGATTGACTGCAGCCTACTAATGTTCCATCAAATATTCAAAGTCTTCATTGTTAAGCCATTCATTTTATTTATTTTTAAAGACACTACATATGTTTTCTATCCCAAGGGAAGGAAAAAAATCAGCGTATGAAAAATTCCTATCATTACTAACACACAGCTCAGCAGAAAATGAACACAGATAGGGAGCACCCTTCCTGTCTTCAGGAGAGTGGGCTTCATTAAGCTTGCAAGAGACTTTTGCACATTACAGAAAGCACTGAGGGGGTGGGAGAAGCCCTGCAGAGCCTCATGGGCAGCTACAGATGCTGTGGCTTTGTGCCCAAGCCAGGCTCGGTGTGTTGCAGTGCTTGGTCCTGGCACTCCCATCCTTGCAGGCACCCACCTCCGATTGCAGCCCAGGCACTCTTGCACCTCACCATGGGACATGCTGTGAGATGATTTCCCTCCATGCCTAATCACTGTATGATGACCATTTTTATCTAATGGCTTTAATTCTTGGTGCTGGGCAGTTTTGTTGCTGTGGTTACTCTGTGAGCAAATGTAAACATCTCCCAGTCACCGGGAACAAGCACAAAAACAAACCTCCCAAAGGCTGCCGAGAAGATCTGTCGAGTGCTGTATCCACACACCCACAGACTTTTGGGTGCTGGGTTTTTTTGGAAACATGAAGTCACAAGTCCAAAAAAAAGATACCAGGACCCACCAGAGAGAATAACCATAGCATACATCACGGTAATCATGGTGTCTTCCCAGGGGCACAGTCACCCCTTCCCAGTCATTTCCTCATGTGTGGGATCCCCAGGGCAGCTCCATGCCTGGATGCCACCCCCAGGGTCATGGAGCAGGACACGAGGTGCAGCAGAAAGGTGGATCCGACATCCTGCATGGCTCTGCCTCTGCAGTTTTGTATGTATCAATCATTTCATGTCTTCATCTTTTTGCTTCAAAAGCTCTCCTAAAAGACAACAGAAAAGACGCTCACTCCAGGGCTCTGCAAAAGGCCTTGAAGAGCTGAAAGTACGTCACTGCCACCAGATCTGCTGTCACCACTGCAGTGGCCATCAGCCTCCAGGCACTACAGCTCCCACTCGGAGTGCCAGCAGGGCACACAGGCTCTGCTCCTGCCACTGCAGCTCATGGTAAATAGCCCCATACACATCAAGCATCACTGCCCTCTCCCCCACACTCTCAGTTTCTTTGTATTAAGGCCCATAAAACCATTGCAACGTGGACACTTCAGCAGGTTCCTGCTCACCAGACTCTCATCCCATGGAACCAGTGCTGGAAGCGGATGTGCTTAAGCACGTTCCTGCCATTCTTGGAAATGTTTGAAATTATGCCCAGTTTTAACAAGCTGCAGAAAGGAGAAGTGTCGGGAATGGGTTTTCTCATGCCTGAACATTTGTGGGTCTTGCTGTCACAGCTCCCCACCTCGGCAAGCGCTCACCTGGGACTGGGTTAGAAACTTTTCAGGTCCTGATCTCATTTGGTCCTATTGTCTTGCAAAAATAAAACACCTTGTGGTTAAGTTTTCCACATTCCCTGTGCTTTTGAATATGGATGGCTTGGCAGCAGAACCACTCCTTTTGAGAGCAGTGGCATTAATAGCACAGAGAGAGGCTGCCTGTAATTCATTACATACAGTAACACCCTATTCTACTCCTAAAGCCTTTCACTGGAAAAGCTGGCACCCACAGATGACCCAAAACTACCCCCACACAAACAGAGACGTGATCAGCAAATCAGGATGGTACAATGTGTTTCCAATCCTGGGGCAAAAAGAAGGGTTTTCCATCCAATGGCTGTTGTGTTATCCAGTGCTGTGATGTTCTGACTGCACACCTGGGCACTAACACGATATCCTCACCCCAGTTCTCTCAGTCTGACATCAAGAATTAAAAAACAATTGAGAAAGGGAGAACACACAAACAAGGATGGGACTCATGCCGTCCCCATCCTTGTCCCAACCAACTCTCATCCCATACAACACCATGAAGACTTCTCAAGGTTTGGCCAGCACCATCAGGAATGTGAGTCAGATCAAACAAATTGCCTTTCTTACCTCCACGTTATTACCTCTACACTACAGCAAGCATTGGGGTGGATGGTAAAGAAAGCCACCCAACTCGTTGTGTGATTAAGCACAAAATAAATACCTACAGCCATTCACAGTTGAAATGCCTATTAACAAAACTGTATAAAGTGTAAGCTGTGCTTGCACATAAAATTCAATGGTAAGTTGTAACACGCAAGGAAATGAGTCAGTAGGAAATTAAACACAACTTACTATTTTCTCAATGTAAAAAGTCACAGTTGGGATTAATCCTTTTGTGCATATCTAGAGGTGACTCTCAAATCACCTACACAAAGAGCCAGTTCTCTCTTTTGCCATATTATTGCAGCCCTTTTTAATGATTCATGACGAAGAGCTTCAAAGAGCTCCAAGCCACGACAACAGTCCCAGATCCGACCTCCTCGTTCTCATCTCAGCAAAAAATCCTCCTCGGTGAATAATTTAGGTTTAGGAAGAGAGCTGCCTTAAAACTATTCCCAAGGGAAGAAGCAGTGTCTAGAATTTAATCTCATTATGGAAATAAAAATAAAAAGAAAATATCAAAAGAACACAGCGACTGCAACAACAATACAAGCCTTATTTTGCAGAATTCATCTGTTGTGAAACTCCACAGAAGGGAACACAGCTGTTTTCCCTGAAATATGTTTCATGTCTCCAGAGACCAAAGACGAAATCCAACGCTTTGCCTTTCAACTTACGATAGACAAATACATGCAAGGATGACACAACTACTGTTCAGGGCTATTGAGGAAAGAAAAAGGTCATTTAGAGCTAGAGGTGAAAACATAGGCTTGACCACAGGCTGCAGCACATCCTCCAGTAAGTTCAACACGGCGGGAGCAGGCTTTCAACAGCCTCCCAAAATCTGAGGCAATTCACCCCCGACTTCAAGCTTGGAATCAAGTTTTATATTTCCTCTGTTGCAAGGGCTAAGGGTCCATCAGAATGGTTACAACAGCAAAAAGGCATAAAAACGGAAGCACAGCACCCAGAAAAAAAAAAAGCCTACAACATGCATCACATCTGTGTACTTCCACCTTAACGCTGAAGTTTCTAGTGAGCATTTAAGTCTAATTCCTCCCCCAAATTCCTGACAGGACATGCAGGGATTTTGTCGCATCACTTCAAATGTTTAATCTTCTTCTTGAGGGGCTGATAGGGATATTTTTAGACATTAAACTCAGATGAGCCATTCACAGTTTGCCTCAACAGCAATAAGTAGCTTCAGTTTCATGGCCATTTTGCAAAGATTTCTCACCATGATGAGCATCTTCATCTTCCCTCTATGAAACACTGTGATATTTGGAAGGACAGTTAATCCAAATCATAGATTGCCCTGTGCTTGAAATAACCAGCATATCCAAAGCCAGCTGAATACTGAAATATTTCTAATAATGAGGATGTCTGTAATAGTGTATATCCTGGTCCCTGGGATGCAGATGAACACCTAAGGGACACTGTGTGCTGGCTTAGGAAGTTGTGCACATTCACAGCAGGAGGAAAAGCCTCGCCTGAGGTCAGGTCAGGGCATGGACCCCACCCAATCTTGTTTGAGCATGAAGACTCAAATGTCCTTGCCCTGGCAGAACCAACAGCTCTTCTGGAGCCCTTCCATTTTGCCACCACAACTATTTATTTTGGGGGTGAACTGCCCCATTCCAGTAGCTCCCCCTTCAAAGGGCAATGAGCATTTGGGGGTTGTCCCCATGTCCACAAGCTCAAATATTTTGCTCCAGCTCAGCTACATGGTGTGCTCAACAATGTATGATTTCAGCTTCCGGGTGGCCAAAGATGGTGAGGATTTCACTTCAAATAGTAGTCCCTTTGCTAAAACTCTTCTTTCTTATTTAGGAGGAGACAACCACTCATCCATGCCCTCCATGTTGCAAATCAGCCTCCCACAGGGGCAAATCACCTCTGGTCCTACTGGGTCTCACCCTCAGAGGCAAAGCCGGGCTTCAGCCTTGGTTTTCTAGAGAGCCTTATGCTGGGGCAGAGACCTGAAAAGATCAAAGGATGAGATGAAATGAGAGCCCTTTCAGCAGCAACAATGCCCCTCTAATTAGCCAGACAGAGCAGGTGACATACTCTATGCACAGGTACAGTGATGCTCCCCTGGGGATGCATGGCACTCTGAGCACGTCCCATCTGCAGAGCCAAGGACAACAGCAGGGCCCTGGTGACTGTGTCTGCTCTGAAACACTCCTTTTGTGTGTGGCAAAACCCAAGCCCTGATCAATTACTCTGCAACTGGGTGGCTTTATGAGGGCTGAAAGTGATGCTTCAATCACTTGCCCTGTGCTCAGCTGGCCAGCCCTCCACAGCCTGTGGAGCATCAGGTGCTCGCCAAAACACATTTGCGGGGCTTAGCAGGTCTGCTGGAGATAGCCCAGGCACACCAGTGTATGCTGACCAACTCAACATATGATTGCACAAAGAAAATATACCTGAATTATTGGGGTTTCTTTTGGGGCAGACCATGGTGAATTCCATATATGTTTCTTTTTCCTCAAATCGTTTGCTAAAACTTCTTCTGTGATTGTCATTTTAAGACAGAACAGGTGTCAGAGACAGCTGTACGTGGCCACCAAAATCTGTCACACCAGGCAAGGGGCACCTTTGAGCTCTCAGAAATAATTACTGTCAAAGACAGCGCCTGGCATAAAGACACTGAACCGCTCGGGCGCACAGTGAGAGTCACCATATGTGTACACACACCTCAAATACATTCATTTCTACGTGAAAATTGGAACTAGAGCAGAAGTTTGCTTAGTCCATACTTGATAAACTTGGCTCTTTCAACATGAGAAGAGTCATGCAAGAAGATGGGATTCACTTTCGGAGAGCATGAGAATTTCCTTTAATTTTTCTCCAGCCTGTACATGAGTTCCCTGGTTTGGGGAAAGTTCAAATTGCCGTCAGCTAAAGCTGCACCCAAATTCTTATTAGCAGAGAGGGAGGGAAAAAGATTTTTCTTTATCACAACTCTCCCTGAGGCTGTTCCTGCACACAGTGCAGAGAAAGCTGCAAGGAGGGAATTACCCTGAGATGCAGCAGGGAAGGATTACAGCTCTGGACATGGATGCTTTTCAGCCAATTTTCCCCATTGCCCAGTGAGCATCTTCACCACCAGCTGATAGTAATTCTGAAAAAAGCCTTTTATACTCTCCTTGGGTTTTTTTCCTCTTTTGTGTAAGAAACTGGGAATTTATTTGAAAGGTTTGAACTGAGACCTGCCATACCTCAGCTGCCTGTTTTTATCCCAGGTTCTGGAACAAACCTCTCTCAAGTCCTGTTGGCATTTAATAACAGTCCACAAACCATTCCTAGCAGGGTGCAATGAGAGCTGCTGGAGCTGGTTTAGAGCTGTACGGCAAAAATACCCAAAGCACAACAGAAACTATATCATACCTTCCCCCTCCGCCCCGTTGCACCAGCAGCAGCCTCAAAAGCTCCATGCCACATCAGCCAGTTCCCACAGCCTTGGCCCTGATGCAAAGGCCCCGGCGCTCCCCCATGGCAGTGAGGCAGGGCAGGCAGGGCAGCGAGGCAGGGCAATGCAGGCAGAGCAATGCAGGCAGGGCAGCGAGGCAGGGCAGAGCAGGCAGGGCAGTGCAGGCAGAGCAGAGCAGGCAGAGCAGTGAGGCAGGACAGTGAGGCAGGGCAGGCAGGGCAGTGAGGCAGAGCAGGGCAGGCAGGGCAGGCAGGGCAGTGAGGCAGAGCAGGGCAGGCAGGGCAG